>RYFJ01001783.1:275000-570148 GCA_003991445.1 Oryza meyeriana var. granulata
TGGGGGGAGGCCGGCTGTGCTGGGGATTAAGTTCCCTAGCTCAGCACCAAAGGGACTAGCGCCGAGCTCGGGAACTCAGCGCCAGGCCCTTTGGCGTTGAGGGTTGCCACGTCGCCCCCCTCCCCCCATGTTGACGGATGAGCCACGGTGAACGGATATCAGTGCCAAGGAGCCTGGCGCTGAGCTGTAGACCTTAGCGCCTTTGGTACTGGCGCTGAGGTTCTGGTTCATTTTTAGAATTAGTTTTGGGCACAGTCTATTTTTAGAAAAAGTTTAAAAAAGATCAAATAGTGAAATTTTCGGCCGATGAAAGGCTACGTCCGCCTGTCTTGGTCTCCCTGATATAATCCTCACATGCGTGAATTTATATTACTTTGTTATATAAAATACTGTATAAATATGTCTATAATTTGTTAAACTTCGGAATGGTACAATAATGATATTGTCCACCAAAATACTATGAGCTGAATCAAGATTGACTCTAGAACAGAATTAATAAACTTATAATAATAAAACAGTAGTACGGACATGAACAATGATTCATACTACTGTTGTCTTTGTAATTTTTCCACGTCACATCTAGACGATATACTCATACAATAAGTCATTTGTACTTTGTAGTACAACTAGTAATCTAGTTTTATAGATAGATATATAAAACATATATATGATATTAAGTTGTCTATTAGACCCTATAGTTTATTGAACCAGCAGACAACCACCTTTCCTCTCCTCTTTTTCTATCTCACCATAAAAATTCCAATGGAGCATATTGTCTTTCAAACGATATCATCATATTATTGTTCATATCCCATACTAGATAAGTTTTTCTATAATATTTTTCGTGTGGGGAATAAAGAGATCATGACACTTGTATTTTTTTTTTATCAGAATTGCTAAAAAACTTGCGACAGTTTTTAAGAGAGAAATCTATCGACTTTTAAACCGTTGGATTTACTTCGAGATTCATGCACACCACTCTTGTGGGTGGGGGAATCGGTCCCACCACCTCTTCCCAAGCATGCACTCCTCGCCGGTGAGCTAGCTAGCGTTGGTTTTGGTACTCCAAATAAACTTACACTCTAGTTATAGCAGTGTACCTGCTGTACAGTAACACTGTAGCCACAGTGAATATACCATAGTTACACCATAAATACATCATAATTACACCGATAACTTTTTCCCTAAAAATCTGTCGAATATGCTATAGATAGACTTTCTATGTGTTTCAAGTTTGCTGCACCAGTGTACTACTGCCAGTCTCCGGCACGCAATGCATGCACTACCTTGATCCTTGGTACTCAAAAGTGGTATAGTATACATGTAGTGCCTGGTCGACGAGTGTACACATGGATGCAGTCTACACCTATATTGTTCACTGTACAAGGGTCAACTAGAGCTAGCTCCTAGATTATTCCTAAGAACTCCTTTTTCACTACTTTAAAAAGACCCAATACGAGGCACTCACACCTACATGGAGGGATGTTTAAAAACCGTCGCAAAAGTTCTTTAAAACACACATGGTTTCATATATATACTATATATTGAGTAGCACCCAATTCGTTGTATTCTTTATATAACATTGCCTAGCATGACGCAGGAGTAAAATAAAAAATTTTACTTGCTGTGTATTTGTATACACACGAGTAAAATTTTTACTTGAGACATGTGATATATTATAGCTGAGCTACACATAATTTAGCGTTATTGGCAATAATATGTTAAAAAATACACATTATATAATTTAAAAACTCACACAAATGAAACGACAATGATATACGAAGATGCAGAAGAGAGATAGGAGTACTGACTTGATCAATCGGATCGGGTGGCAAGTGGTCAATCGAACCCTAAATGCAGCGAGAAAGAAAGAAACAGAGCTAATCTTGGTCTGCTCCTGACCATCCTACCAACCAGGCTGGGGCTGGCCTATCTGAAGAAGAAAGAGGACCGAGTCAGCTACAGCCAGCTGCTAACTAGCAGCCGATGAGCTCTTACCATCCACGCAATTCAATTCCGTGCGTGCCACGCTCATCGATCGATCTGGTGATCAATTTGGCCCGAGATATATACATGCAGCATCGTTCGTCCAGCAATCAAGATGTCCATCAGATTGAAGAGAAATATCATGCATTTAGTTTCGGCGAAATTTCAGATCCTAATTAACTAACTGCACTTGAGGCCTGCAGCATATGCTGCACTCTCAATCAGGGTTTGGAACTTCGTTTTGCTTATTTATGCCCGGGGGCACAGAAATTTCTGTGATTTTAGAAATTTAGGAACAATTTTTTAAAAAAAATTGAAGAGATTTTGACCTAATTTAAATAAAATTTGATCGAATCCATAAAAAAATTGAAAAAAATTGAATTTTCTCGGGCGAAATAGTTTCATGCCCCCCGGGGGGAGGGTGGGTTTCCAAAATTTCGGGAATTTTGTTCCAAAATTGTAGCCTGCTCTCAACTACAGTGGCATTAAGGCCCTATTTAGGAGAGCGCAAGATTATAAGCGCTCGGTGAGAAACCAGCCGATAAGAATCTGGAAAGGCTTTTGTAGTTTATTTTTTAATTATATAACTATATATTTTTAAAATCTGGATGAGAAGCTACACTTTTTGGGAGGAGAGCTAAAGATTTTGAAAAAAGATATAGCTATTACAAGCTCTCCAAACATAAATGATTATGTACACGCATCTTGCCTAGTCCTCAAAAAAGGGTATCTTGTAGTTGTACTTCTAGCATCAGTAATTATACAGTGCAACTAGATGACTTGAACACAGCACACTAACACAAAGATCAATGATATGTGCAGGCAGGAGCATGCACCGGCAATCACTGTTAATTAGGAGACGACGAACAGTAGAAAAATACAAAAGAGTTAATTAAGGCACTATTTGAAATAATGGTGAAAAACGTTCTAGTCTTACTCGATGCAGAAAATAGACTGTTTTATGTGAAATTATACATTTCAAATTATTGAGAAGCTAAAAATTGGTAGAAACAGTTAACCCTCAGCTAACCTGTAATAATAGAGCAATGTTTCCATAGCCAGGAGGCTCTGACTATCAGAAATTATCGATCAATTATTTTTAGACATTGACAGTAGACTAACAACAGTGGCATCAAGTACAAGATAGCGCAATTAATTGAGATTTCTTACATGCGTTGGAGAAACAACCAAAAGAAAAAGAACATTCAATTTCTTCCCGGGATATATCCAGTTACGCCGAAATGGGAAGCAGAAATTTCTTCCCGGATATAAGAGACCGTCCATGCACGCTTGTTTCGTCCAGACGCACTTACCGACCGGCGGCAAGCTGTGGGCAGCTTGCTAAGAACATGAACAATGCTGTGTGATGTCACCATCTAAGAGAGAACGCTATGTACAATTTATGATGATATGGAGATAAGAGAAAGAGAATAGAAGGATGTTGTCATAATCGGATGATATAATATACAGTTTAATATACACCTTTTGTTCTATATTGTAAGATGTTTTAGTTTTTTTCTAAGTCAAAGTTATAGAAGTTTGACTAATTTTATAAAAAATATACCAATATCTATTATATCAAATTAGTTTCATTAAAATCCACCGTACGTGAAATATGTCTTGATATTGTATTTATTTGGTATTGTAGATATTAATTACTTTTTTATACATTTGATCAAAGTTAAAGAATTTTGATTTAGGATAAAACTAGGGACTACCATATATATATATATATATATATATATATATATATATATATATATATATATATTATATACCATCTATAAAACCAAATCATTAATTACACTAGAGACAACCTTATTGTACAAGTTGTTTTACATCATCTAGATACATATGATGTGGAAGATTATATAGACGATAACCGTCTTGAACCATACTCATGTCCTAATTTGCCATGAGGTAGCTTGTACTTTATTATTTGACATTTACAATGCCCTTGATTCACTACTACAGAACTCTAAATAGGTAACGTCTTATATGTGTCGGTTTGGAAAAAACTGCACTGATAAGTCATTCCCTCCCACCCAACCCCACCCACACCCTGGAAGGGAAATAAACCGGCACTTATAACCCCTCATCGGTGCCGTTTTTAATCAAACTGACACCAAAAGTGTCGGCTTTTTAGTATTGGTTTTTTATTTCACTGGCACAAATAAAAATGCCATAAGTGTCTTTTTTTTATTTAACAAACACAAAAATTGAGCCGAGCCTGGCCTGAGTTGGGGGCAAAAAATCTTTTAAGTCCCCCATTGTCCCCTCGACGCCCTCGCCCACTCCATCCCATCACCGAGCCCCTTTCCCTCTCCCTCTACCGCCTCTCTCCCTTCTTTCCCTCACCACCCGAGCTCGGCCGGCCACCCCTCCTCTGCACTGGTGCCCACCGGTGACACGACATCTATTTTTCCCTCTCCCCGGCACTGTGATGACTACTTTTGCTTCTCCCCAATGTGGCGATGACTGCCTCTCCTCTCCCTAGCATGGTGGCCACCGGATCTGGCCGCTTGGAGCGCGGCAACCTCTTGATGCGGCTGCCTGCAACCTGACCTAGTTCTCCTGCTCACCTCGGGGGACGCCGTATCTAGCCCCTGCGCCTCCTCCTCCACCACACCGGAGAGGAGAGGTAGGGATGAGTGGAAGGGGGTAGCCTCGGGTTCCATGATAGCCACGCCCCCGCCTACTTCTCCTCCCGTCCTCCGTCAATCTACAGCTACACCGACTGGTCGGCGATGGCCTGGTGGAGCGGCGATGGTGGTAGCGTGGCCTCCACATCCGGTGGTGCCTTGGGTTCGATGATGCCTTGGGTTTGACGACAACAACAGCCATGCGGTGTGCATGTACTTCTTGATCTATTCTGTGATGTACTTCTGGATGTTTGTAATATTTGGATGTTCTAATTGATTCTATGGATGTTCATTCGGTGGCATGAATCTTGCTCTTGATTTTTTGTTCTTGATTCTCCTCCGTTCTCTCTCTATTCCATGGTTTGGATTTATTTTTTCATTGAGTTTTTGAACCATAGCATGGAACCCTAGGTGGAGGGAGTGGTGTTCTTCGATTTGCATCTCTATAGGGTATTTCTTGGTGCAAATCAAGCCTCATCTTGCCGGTAATCCTTCTCCCCTAACTTTGACTTCAATATCTTCAATTCCTTTTTATTTTTCTAGGGTTAGGGTTAGAGATGCTTGTTTTGTGTGCTCTCGTAGTGTTGCACCCTTGTTTATCCTCTCAAGACCTTGTTGTTTCACATCATAATCTTGCTACATCATGACTTAATCTCCTATAGTGTAGTTCCTCTAAAAGGTTAAAGTTTTGGTTGCCCTCCTTTCAGCAACGGTCCAATCGGCTTGTAAGGCATGGCCCGACCGGTGGTGAGGCTGCGGTCCGACGAGAGTGCCTACCGTGGTCAGACCGCCCCTGACAGAGAGACTTGGTCCTGCTTTACCTCTTTCAATCTTTTGTACTAGGTCCTTACTAATCTTTGTAATCCATCCCTTCTTCTACAGTCATGCCTCCTCGCCCTCGTCCTCATTGTGCAAATCACAACTCTCGTGCTATTGAGGAGAGGCGTACCAAACAATGCCATGAGGAAGAAAATGACCATTTAGAAAGTGAGGAAGCCCAAGAGGATGAAGATTATGTGCAGTTTGAAGATGCGGAAGAAGCGGAGGAAAATGAAGAAATGGAGATGGATAATGTAGAGACCGAGGGGCAGCCTTACCAACGTTTTAGATCTATGTTTTGTGATCCTGGTGAGTATGAGGCACTGGATCCCTCTATTCAGTTTGTGGTGAGGTTAGACAATCAAACTAAGCATACTATCCTTCAGCACCATGACTAGTTTAAGAGGCCAAGAGACACAAATGATTCTACGTTTCATACCAACTTCCAGAAGGATGTCTTTGAGAAGGTCTACACATCGGACAAGGCATTTGTGGACCACATGTATATCTCTTGGAGGGAGATTGCCAAAACCTCCCAATTCAACGGTGTACAAGACATGTTTAGGGAGGTTGGCATAGACAAAATTGTGGCTATCAAGCAAGACTTTGATAAAAAGCTCATTCGTCAGTTCTATGCCACATTGTGGGTTTTTGATGATTTCAGCAAAATTAAGTGGATGAATGGAGATGTTCCGTGTGTTGTCAAAAAGCGTGAACTTGAGGATGTTTTGAAGTTGAGGTTGACAGGAGGACTTAAGCTTCATGATGAACTAGTTCACACTCCGTTCACCACTAAACTCATTTCCATGACACAAATGTCCACTTGACTTATCAAACAGTGGCGGGTTTGAAAATTATTCCAAGTGTGATCAACCGAATCTTAAGGGCCTCCATTGTGCCAAGATGTGGAAACAAGGATGCCACTCGAGGAATCACTTGGCATGCTTGAAACTATTAGTTTATAATAATTATTATTTATCTGTAGGGTTTTGGTGTAGTTCTCTCTCGCGTTTGCGTAGCGGACGTTTTGGAGTTTCATCTAACGCGAAGATCGAGAAGATTTGAAGATCATCATCGAGGCAAGTCACCCTTTTGACCATATTGCTCCTACTTTATAAAAAGTGATTGATTTCAAACTGCATATTTAGTTTACACAATTAATTTGATCGGTCTTGGTTTGCGTACAACCGACGAACCCACCTAGTAGTTGCATTACTTTCTATAGGTTATTGATGAATCCTATTCTTGTAACTCCACCATAGTGGTGCTATAATGTCCTCTCTCTTTGAGCATGAGTTTTATCACCCTATATACTCTGTCGCTTGATGAAAATGGGAACTTTAGAGTTGGAAAGCCTTTGTAAAACCCGACTCGTCTAGTCGGTGGGTTTGAAAAGAGAAAGATGGTTTATGAAAATATCATGATGCGGGTCTAGCCTCTGTGGATTGTAATCGTATTCGCACGTAAGGACCGATTTCTTGGGGAATTAACATCTGAACATCATATAGTGCTGCCACATCGGTGTTTATGGGACGCCTCTGGCTAAGTAATTAGTTATCACATGAAAATCTGGTATGCCAATGGTTGTGGAACGCCGGGAATGTAGGAGACGGAGTTGTGGATTCTTACTGCCCCTCCTAGATGACATACTGCCCCTTGCGGGCGATTTCACTGCCTCTATAGTGGCGATCGGATAGGTGTAGGAGGCATTACCGGTGTTCCCGAGTAGACGACGGCATGTCCTATGCCTGATGCTCGGTTCGTGGACTCGACCCAACTATGTGGCATGGGTGAAAGTGCATCTAGCCCGTAAGTGAGTTTTGGTGGATTAATGACAAAACAGTTTAAGAGACTAATGAGTTTATCGAGAAATGTGCAGAATTAGTCCTAGGTTGCTTGGTATGGTGCATGGAGACCCCCACATTCCAAAACCACTCAAGTGCTTAAGATCCAAACAGCTAAGAGTATAACACTTTGGCACAACACATACACTTGGTTGGGCTAGTTTTACTATTAGGGTCGGAGGTTCCTACCCCTAGGGTCAGAGGTTCCGACCAACCTTCTCAGCTAGCGGCTAAGTGTTGGCCAGAGGTTCCTACCCCTAGGGTCAGAACCTCCTGGCCAAAATATGTGAGTAACGGCTAAGTGACGTATGCCAATGCCTATAAAGCCTAATATTTGTTTCTAGCCGTTGCTTGGCCATTCTACTCCTATTCCACTATCTCCTAGCCTCTCTTAAGGTCCTTTGAGCTCTCCCAACTAGTTCTAGTGCCACCTTTGTGATTCTTGTGAAAATCTAGTGGGAAATTGAGTGAATTTTCTTGAGAGAAGGCTAGGAGGATCTTGTGCACTTGAGGATGGAAGCGGATCAGCAGCTTGGAGCTTATTTCTCTTGGAGGAAAACCTCTTAGACAGTTAGGCATTGCCCGCGAGCTTTCTTGATTTGTGGATTGTCTCGGGAAGAGTTTGTGAGGGTCTACCTCGCCTCCGCAAGAAAAAGAGGTAAATTCGATATGATACCAAGCTGATCTTCATGGTCGCTTGGTGAGGCAATGGGTTAATCAAGACCTGGCTCTTCGGAGCTCCTCAACGGAGACATATGATCTTTGTGATCTGAACTTCGGGAAAAAAAATCTTTGTGTCTCCCTTGTACCTGCTCATTATTATGTTATTTGTCTCTACACTTGCCTGCATCTATCTCCTATCTTATTGTTTGCTCTAGACTTGATCTCTGTCAATTTATCCATTATTGAAGTATCTTGGTAGAGTCAGAACCATAGGGTCGGAACCTCCGGTGTTCTAGGTCGGAGCCTCCGGCCAGCTCTCTCGGCCAGCCCAAGAGAGCCGGTCGAAACTTCCTACCATTTGGGTCGAAGGTTCCTACTAGAATTTTACCGCTGCTTTTTGAGAATTTTTCAGGAATGCCTATTCACCCCTCCTCTAGGCGATATCAACAGGCTTTCAATTGGTATCAGAGTCTAAGCTCCTAAAAAGCTTAACCGCTTGGAGTTGATCCAAAGATGTCGACCAAAAAGGTGGTTGATTCTACGGAAGTTCAAGAAGGTGGAGATGGCTTGACTAGCAAGTCGAGTGGAAGGAAGGAATCTGCTTTTGACCTTGATTACAACAAGTTTATCCCTCCTCCTTAGCAATTCATCTCGGTGCCTTCCAGACGCGCTTCCCATTTTAACGGGACATTCTATAGCGCGTGGAAGCACAAGATGAAACTACATCTAATCTCGTTGCATCCAAGTGTGTGGAAAATTATGTGCACAGGTGTGATGGATGCCCCGGAGGAAGGAGAGGAACCTACACCGGCTCAAGAGGCTCTCATCCACAGCTCAATCCACAAGCGTCATCCTCAACTCCTTGAGCCCCGAGAAGTTCAACAAGATGGACCAACTTGAGGAGGCCAAGGAGATTTGAGATATAGTTCAATTGGGGCATGAAGGATCTCCTGGCGTATGAGAGTCGAAGATCGAGTTACTTGAAGGGCAACTTGGTTGGTTCGTGATGGAGGATGACAAGACGCCACAAAAGATGTATGATCACATGATGGTCATTGTCAACAAGATCCGTGGTCTTGGTGGTGAAGACATGACTGATCATGTGGTCGTCAAGAGACTTATTCGCGCGATTGCCCCAAGGAATCCAACTTTGGTGACCCTCATCCGGGAGATGAAGAATTTGAAGAGACTCACCCCAAGCGATATCCTCTCAAGGATCATCTCACATGAGCTCCTTGAAGAGGAAGCCAAGGAGATCAAGCAACTCACTAAGAACATCGCAATCGCCAAGAACAAGGAAGTTGCTTTGAAAGCCAAGAAGGAGCAAGCCTCAAGCGACTCCGAGAGTGAAGATGAAGACTTCGCTCTTGTGGTGAGGAAGTTCAAATACTTTCTTCGTCGAGGCAGTTTCAGCAAGGACAAGAAGGACGTTGACAAAGGAAGGAGGCAATCCAAGCGGATGTGCTATGAATGCAAAGAGTACGACCACTTTATCGCCGATTGCCCCAAGCTCAAGAACAAAGGCGCCAAATCCAAGGTGACCAAGAAGAAGACTGGACGTGCTTACATTAGAGAGGAGTGGTTCTCCAACGATGAGGACGACAACAAGGAAGAAAGGGATGAAGGAGGGGTTGCCACAATTGCCATCAAGTCTTCGTCGGCATTCGAGAAGTGTCTCTTCGATAATTTAAGCGACGATGACCAATATAAGCCCACTTGCCTCATGGCATAAGGGCGAAAAGTAACCTCCCCATCCAAATCTCCTCAAATTGATGAGAATGATCTTAGTGATGATGAAAGTGAGGATGATATGGATGAGATGCTCAAGGGTTTTAGCAAGCCGTCCATGTTATAATTGGCAAAGATTATGAAGGCATTGGAGGCAAAAGAAAAATTCTTCGAAAGGCAAGATGACTTGCTCATCCTTGAGAAGGAAAGAAACCTTGCCCTAGAGAAGAAGTTGGCTAAGCAGAAGGAGAGGGTTGAGGAATTGACTAAAGAATTCTCTTTAGTAAATAACTCAATTGCTAACCTAAAGAGTGTGAATGAAACACTTCAAGAAAACTTTGTAAAATTAGACCAAAATCAAAAGGCTCTTGAAGTGCAATTTGACACTCTTTGGAATAACACCTCCACCTCCAATAAGGCCATTAAGACCTCTAAGGCCTCCACAAGCAATGGTTGTGCTAAGTGCTATAATTATAATTTGGATGTCTATGTTACTAACCTTGAAGCTTTTGAAGCACTCAAAAAGGAAAATGAACGATTGGGTACCATGGTGAAGTTTGAATGTTTGAAGACATACCAATCCAAGAATGCCCTCTACAAAACCCTTATAACCCACACCAACAAGAACGACTATAGTCTTGGCTTTTCTCCTCATGAAAGCAGGCCATCCAGAAGAACCATGGTGAATGAGAACCAATGCCTGAATGTGGAGGCCATGGGCCCCGGGTACCTCATGAGAAGCATTTGGCCACTCGGACAGAGGATGGGTCTAACCTTGTAATTAGGGATACAATAGGACTCGTCATACATTACCTTGTATGACAAGGAAAGAATATAATCCTAGTTGGGCACGTTGTATTCCTCGAAGGAAATCCCTTGGTCGGAGTTTGACTGGGATTCCTACTCTGTAACCCTATCCCCCAGTATATAAGGGGAGGCAGGGCGCCCCCTGAGGGCATAGACAGAATCTCACCAGAGAAACCTCAAAGGCAATACACCATAACTGGACGTAGGCTATTACCTCATCTCGAGGGCCTGAATCAGTATAAATTGTTCTGTGTTCTTTTGCAATCCATCAAATTTAGGTCTCACGAGTAGCCCCATATTATTATTGCCGGTGTAAAACATCGACAGTTGGTGCGTCAGGTAGAGGGCTTCGTCGAGATCATCTTCATCAAGCCTGATGGATCCAATCGTGGGAGTCGACGGCATCAACTTCTTCCCTGAGCAAACAATCAGCTTCGGGAGCCTCGACTTCATCGCTAACAAATTCGGCAACATTACCCTGTCCGACTCGGATCCGATCCGATCAGCCAGGGACCAAGCAGACTCCTCGCCAGTCAGCCTACGTAACGCTGCAGCGATCCTCGTCGACACGCTGTGGCGATCTCCAACATGCCCGAGTCTAGGGACAACTCTTTCATTCGGTGTTTGACTCGAACTCGGCCTCTAGCTAGCAGAAATAGGGCTACGAGAGAAGGAGATCGTCAATCTCCCATTCGGACTCGGTAACGTCGTGGATATCTTCAATCAACATCCGATACGGCAAACCTGATCCCCTGGAGTTCGACTTGGATATGGCCCAGAGCTGCTCGAGATCGGATCTAGGGAGGTCGGAGTTGTAATTACCCCCATCAACTACTCTGATTCCGACTCTAAGTCAGACAGCAGTTCGGCGAGCTTCTCTCCACCACGTGAAGTCTTCATGGCGTCCAAGGGCTCGACTCCCACTCAAGAGGCACGCCGACTACGCGATCAACAAGAAGAGGAGGCTCACCGACTATGAGAATAATAGGAGAAGACACAAGATGCCTGCAGGCCGAGCGCGATGCTCGCAACGATGATCTGCGCAAGGCTGGGCGGATTGCTCAACAGTAAATCCTCCAAACCCGAGTCGGCGACCACGACGTTTTCGTAACTCCTCAATAGAACGTTGTGGCCACTGCAACTCTACTGGATACACTGCAGTTTGGGCCTGATCACTAGGCCACCCCAACGATAGCAAGGATAAAAGCCATGATCACCGCTACTGCATGTCAGCAGCATCAACAGTCGGGTGACACTCTCATACCGACCAACAGGTCGGCTTCTCCAACAACGATCTCATTTGCCTCACCTCGACGCCGAGCGGCCGGCTCTAGTTAGCCGCACACGGAATCACGCCACATGCCACTCGGCAACCACAATAACGACTGGCGGCGCCGACATCAAGACGACCGTCGGGATAACCAGGATGTCCGAGGCTGACCACGACGAGATCTCCGGCAAGACATAAATGCATGACGCCGCGAACGCGAGGAAGACGAGCGTCGCCGACTAGAAGACGAGAATGAGCGCTTCAGCGTCCACCATGAGCTGTTTCACCGCCGTAGTCGGAGTCGGAGTCCTCATACAGAGGAAGGAGTACCGGCCTTGACCCATGAGCTACAACAAGTTGACTGACCGTCAGGCTTCAAGCCGACTGGAATTGAAAAATACGATGGGAAGACCAACCCCGAGTTCTGGCTCACAGTTTACACTCTAGCGATCCGAGCAGCTGGAGGAGATCACAAGGCCATGGCTAACTAACTACCACCCAGTTGCTCTAGCCGACTCGGCGAGGACATGGCTAACTGGACTTCCTAAGAGGTCAATCAGCTCCTGGGGAGAACTCCGGGAACGCTTCATCATTAATTTCCAAGGAACGTACGAGAGGCCATCTTCCGAGTACGATCTATATCAATGCATCAAAGGAAGAACGAGTCTCTTCGTGATTTCATCAAAAGGTTTTCTAAGAAGAGGATTTTCAATCCCGAAGATCAAGGAAGAGGTCGTCATTGCCGCCTTTCGAAAAGGAGTTAAGGACACCTCATTCATTGCTAAGTTCACTCGGAAGCCACCAAGTTTTGTCAAAGCTCTATTCAACTTGGCGAACAAATACGCCGACTCGACCGACGCTGTTGCTGAGGCCCTCGATGACAAAAAGGCACCCCGACTAAGGCTGGGAACCGCAAACACAAGTCGGACGACTTCATTGTGACAGTTGGTCGCAACGGTCTTCGACCTCCTAGAACTGAAAATTATCAGAACGATAAGTGACATGCTCGGGAGCTCAAAACTCAAATGCAAGGATGGCATCCCCACTCCTAACTCATGCAATACCAAACAGCTAAGTCGCTTTTTGATAAATATTTTTTTCTTTATATGATATTCTTATCTAAATGTGCCAGGAGGCAACTCACTTTCCTATAGTTTGACTCGGATACGGCTTAGCGCCAGTCAAGATCGGATTTAAGGGGATGAGATTGTTAATTCCTCACTCGGCCTCGCCAATGCCATAGCCGCTTACACCTAACAGGTGTACATACTGCGCATTTTCGGTTTTTATTCTTAATGATTGCAAAAGTTCTAGAGTAGCATAAATTCTGATCCGTGAAGCTTTGCTCCATAAAAGACGAACTCAAGTCACCCAAAACGCGTGTGTGGAAAAGAGGCATGAGCCAATTCCTGACGCTCGGGGGCTATGACTAGTCGAGCAGAGTGTTTAAACGTAAGGGGTCAACTACTCGGGGAAATTAATATCATTAAGAGGAGTAACACATATTTACATACATTGTAAAATATTTAGATTTTCTTCGGGTGATTGTTTTCTTCATCAGATGCTACTCATCCGTGAATCACTCGGAATGCTCCATGAGGACTACTGACCGAGTACTTGCGCCAATCGGGACACGGAAATCACTTGACATTGGTACGCCCTATGGGGGCTAATAACCGACCTCCGGTACCAGTCAGGGATTAGATACCACTCTGCTAGGTAAGATACGCCCCATGAGGGTCGCCAGCCGAATCCTATTCTAATGCTAGGTTCGGGTACCTTATTTGGCCACAACTCTATTGGGTAGGGTACGTCCTATGAGAGTCTCCAACCGAATCCTATGCTAATGCGAGATCCGGGTACCTTATTCGGCTATAATTTTGCCAGGTTGGGTATGCCCTGAGAAGGTCGTCAGCCGAATCCTGCGTTAGCGCAGCGTTCGGGTACCTATTTGGCCAAAACAAGAAAACGAGCCACTATTGGAGCTTTCAGTCGGAGGTAGCACCAAACCCGGAACCTACGGAGGTGCTCATTATTTTTCAAGATTGGAAGACCCCAATCATTTTATTTCTACCGGATGATGAATTTCTTAAAGATTGCAACGAAGCTAAGTAAGTCAAGCGACGGAGCAAAAACTTTATCATAGTCGGAGAAGACCAATATTGTCAACGCGCATCCAGAGTTCTCATGCACTGCGTCACACCTGAGGAGAGCAAACAGATTCTGCAATATATCCACTTAGGCATCTGTGGCAACCATGTTGTATTCAGAACGTTAGTTGGAAGGGCTTATAGACAAGGATTTTTCTGGCCGATTGCAGTTATCGGCGCTGAGGCACTTGGCTGGTCCTACAAGAGATGTCAATTTTTTGCTTGGCAAGCACATTTACCAGCACAAGAGTTGCAGACTATCCTGATATTACGGTCACACATCTGTTCGTCATGGTGGATAAGCTCACAAAGTGGATTAAGGATAAACCCATTGCAACCATCGCTGCGGCTAGGGCAAAAGACTTCATATTGAGTATAATCTACAAATCTGTAGTCCCCAATCGCATCGTTATGGGCAACGCACTCAGTTCACGAGTGGCGTATTCAAAAATTTATGCGACGATTTCGGCATCAAAATCTGCTATGCTTCGGTGACACATTCCCAGAGCAATGGGCAGGTTGAGCAATGATCAAAATCTTCGGATTTTATAGGACTGCGCTCGGTAGGTCGGTTTGGGCCGGCTTATTCGGTAGTAGGCTGAAAATATGAGTTCTTAAATAGCATGCCCTATTGGGTCGTCCGCTGGTCGCGTTAAAATCATGATGCAGGTGCTATTTTACAAGAATCGATTAAATAATCAGATATGCTTCATGAAAGCCTAATAGCTGGACACATGTGTTCAAATATCTATATTATTTACTAGGTATTGAGAATATATCCTTATAAGGATTAATAACTGGTTTCCATTAAAATTGGGAATGCAGGTATCTCTCAAGTATACCTAACCACATATTGGGTTAAAATCTAGAAAGTGGTACTCGGCTTACATGCTTAGCCAACAATTGCCCTGAGTAAAAATTCTTCCAGCTGACATGATGCTAAAGAGTCTAATTTTCGGGTAGTACACTACTCTGGAAAGACTAAAAGGTTAAAAGATCTTTGATTTTATGTTTAATTGTTTCACATTTGATTTTATGTTTAATTGTTTCACAATTAAGTACAAAGTCAGATGCTACACCTAATAGGTGCGCCTATTCAGCGCACACTATTTATATTTTTCCATGAAGCCCTTCATAATCTCGTTGTCAGCTGACGTGAAGCAGGACTCGGGAGAAGAAGCACTCGGACAATAAGTACTCGGGAGCAATGCACTCGGGAATTCTTCACTGTGGAGGATGAGCACTCGGTATCAGTTGTGACTCAACTATGAAGATCTTAGGGGTAACTGTGGAGGCCATGGGTCCCGGGTACCTCATGAGAAGCATTTGGGCCACTCGGACAGAGGATGTGCTTAAACTTGTAATTAGGGATACAATAGAACTCGGCATACATTACCTTATAAGACAAGGAAAGAAAATAGTCCTAGTTGGGCACGTTGTATTCCTAGAAGAAAATCTCTTGGTCGGAGTCCGACTGGGATTCCTACTCTGTAAGCCTGTCCCCCGGTATATAAGGGGAGGCAGGGCGCCCCCTTAGGGCATAGACAGAATCTCATCAAAGAAACCTCAAAGGCAATACACCACAACTGGACGTAGGTTATTACCTCATCTCGAGGGTCTGAACCAGTATAAATTATTCCGTGTTCCTTTGTAATCTATCAAGTTTAGGTTTCACGAGTAGCCCCATATTATTATTGCCGGTGTAAAATATCAACACTGAAGTTCGTGAAAGAAGGGAGTTCAACATAAGCCGAGGAGGTAAAAAGACCCTCGGTTGGCCTGAGGGCTAGAAGCTCTGACCATACTGGCCGAAGGTTCCGACCCGGCCTCTCGGCCTGGCCGAGAAGGCCGGCCAGAGGTTCCGACCAGCCTACCCAGGTAGACAGAGAGAGCTGGTAGGAGGCTCCGACCCAAATGGTAAGAGGCTCTAACTAGAAAATTTGTACTATGACTCATATGATATCACCAAGGATCACTGTGATAAAGTGATTGCTTATTTCATTGGTGATTGCAATGAAGAGTATAGGGCTTGTGTGTGGGTGCCCAAGGCGCTTGTGACTAATGCTCAAGGACCCAAACTTAGACAAGTTTGGTTACCTAAATCCCAAACTTGATTCTTTTTGTTGGCATACTCCTCCGGCGGATCGAGTTGGATTGTTGACAACGGATGCCCCAACCACATGACGGGAGAGAGTAGTATGTTTGCAATACTTGACGAGAATGGAGGAGATCACAACAATATTGTCTTTGGAGATGATGGCAAGGACAAGGTAATAGGTCTGGTAAAATTACCATCTCCAACAATCTATCTCTCTCTCTAATGTTCTTCTCGTTAAGTCTTTAAGCTACAATTTACAATCGGTGTCTCAATTGTATAAATTGAGTTATAATTGCTTGTTTACCGACGAGAATGTTACCGTCTTTAGAAGAGATGATAATTCCGTCGCATTCAAGGGAAGGTTGAAGGAAGATCTTTATCTAGTGAACTTTGACCTAGATAAAATAAACCCGAAAGCTTGCTTGATTGCAAAGTTCTCCAGGGGGTGGCTTTGGCACCGAAGACTATCCCATGCAGGGATGAGGAACTTATCCAATCTTCTAAAGGGGGAACACATCCTCAGGTGTTCTAATGTCACATTTGAGAAACACTACGTGTGTAGCGCTTGTCAAGCCGGAAAGCAAGTTGGGAGTCCACACCCTGTGAAGAACATAATGACCACTTCAAGACCATTGGAACTACTTCACATGGATTTCTTCGGTCCCGTGGCCTATCTAAGCATCGAAGGTAACAAATATGGGCTTGTGATTGTCGTTGACTTTTCCCGCTTCACTTGGATGTTCTTTTTACAAAATAAAAGTGAAACCCAAGTAATCTTCAAGAAATTTGCAAAGTGGGCACAAAATGAGTTCAAGCTCAAGATCAAGAAAGTTAGGAGTGACAATGGGGGGAGTTTAAGAATACTCAAGTGAAGGAGTTCCTTGATGACGAGGGGATTAAGCACCAGTTCTCCGCTCCATATGACCCACCTTAAAATGGAGTTGTGGAGAAGAAGAACCGGTCTCTTGTCGAGATGGCAAGGACTATGCTAGATGAATATAAGACACCGGATAATTTTTGGACGAAGGCAGTGAACACCGCATGTCATGCGCTCAACCGACTCTACCTCCCCAAGCTTTTCAAAAAGACGGCATATGAACTTCTCACCGGTAACAAACCTAATGTCTCCTACTTTCGTATCTTTGGTTGCAAATGTTTCATTTTGAATAAGAGGTCTCGCTCAACCAAGTTTGCTCCAAAAGTGAATGAAAAATTCTTACTCAGATATGAGTCAAATGCTCATGCCTACTGTGTTTTTAACAAAAGTCTCCGGAAGTATTGAAACCACAAGAGATATGACGTTTGATGAAACTAATGGCTCTCAAGTGAAGCAAGTTGAGCTTGAGATGCTAGGTGATGGAGTCACGGGACATGACATCAACAAAAAGGCAATTGAAGAAGTGAGGCCACTAAAGGAGCTAGAGGAGCAAAGAGACACCGAACAAGCTCCTTCTACTCAAGTGGCGCCTCCGAGTACCAGAGTTAATCAAGAAGATGATCTAGCACAAGTGGATGGTATCGATGACGAAGACACTAGTGAGCCAAGAGACACCGTGCGAGCCCAAGTTCCCCCGGTGCACCATCTAAGAATTCACCACACCGTGCAAAGGGATCACCCTATCGACAACATCCTTGGTGACATCCAAAGAAGGGTATCTGCTCGCTCCTGGGTTGCTAGCATTTGTGAGAATTACTCTTTTGTCTCATCTTTGGAGCCAATTAGGGTGGATGAACTACCTGATGATTTGGATTAGGTGATAGCCATGCAAGAGGAGTTGAACAATTTCACCCGCAATCAAGTGTGGGCATTGGTGGAGAGACCTAAGCAAAACGTCATCGGCACCAAGTGGGTCTTCCACAACAAGCAAGATGAGAATGGAATGGTCACTCGTAACAAAACACGGTTAGTGGCTCAAGGATTCACCCAAGTCGAGGGTCTCGATTTTGGTGAAACCTTTGCGCCGGTTGCTATCCTTGAGTCCATTCGAATCTTATTAGCTTATGTCACTAACCATGACTTCAAGCTTTATCAAATGGATGTCAAGTATGTTTTTCTCAATGGACCAATCTCCGAGTTGGTGTATGTTCAGCAACCATCTGGGTTTGAAGATCCGAAACATCCAAATCACGTCTACAAGGTTCACAAGACGCTCTACGGGCTCAAGCAAGCCCCTAGAGCTTGGTATGAATGCCGTCGTGACTTTCTTCTCAAAAATGGCTTTGAAATAGACAAACCCGACACTACTCTCTTCACTAAGAAATTCAAGAATGATCTATCTGTGTGCTAAATTTATATTAATGACATAATATTTGACTCTACTAATACTTCTTTTAATGAAGAGTTTAGCAAGATTATGAGTAGGAGGTTTGAGATATCGATGATGGAGGAGCTCACCTTCTTCCTCGGGCTTCAAGTCAAACAACAAAAGGATGGAACCTTCATCTCGCAATCGAAATATCTCAAAGACATCCTCAAGAAGTTTGAGATGGAGGGAGCCAAGCCCATCAAAACCCCAATGCCAACAAATGGGCATCTCGACCTCGACGACAACGGCAAACCGGTGGATCAAAAGGTATATCGCTCTATGATTGGATCTCGTCTTTATCTTTGTACATCTAGACCAGATATTGTGCTAGTGTGTGCATGTGTGCTTGCTTTCAAGAGGCTCCTAACGAATGTCATCTAGTTGCTGTTAAGAAAATTCTAAGATATTTGGTGCACACTCCTAATTTCGGTCTATAATATCCTAAGGGTTGTGATTTTGAGCTAATTGGATATTCTGATTTCGATTATGCCGGGTGTAAGGTTAACCGCAAGAGCACAATGGAGACTTGTCAATTCTTTGGACAATCTCTAGTTTCATGGGCCTCTAAGAAGCAAAACTCCATTACCCTATCTACCGCCAAGGCGGAATACATAGCTGCCGGCTCGTGTTGTGCTCAACTCCTTTGGATGAAACAAACCCTCCAAGACTATGGCTACACAATAACCAAAACCCCACTTCTTTGTGACAATGAGAGTGCCATCAAAATAGCCAACAATCCCGTCTAACACTCAAGAATCAAACACATTGACATAAGACACCACTTCTTAAGAGACTACGAAGCCAAAGGAGATATCGCAATTACTGATGTGAGAACCAAATACCTACTTGCCGATATCTTCACCAAGCTCTTAGATGAGAAAATGTTTTGTGAGCTTAGGAGTAAGCTCAATATCCTAGATTCTTGAAACATTGCATGACTAAGTGATTGATTAATCAATAGTCAAGTATATGTCATAAGAATGTCAATCAAAGTGAGCTCCTGTGTTTTTGAGGCCTCTTCTTGTGTAGAAAATAATCTTAACACCAGGAACAGAGCTCCAACATTCCCCCTATTCCTTAAGAAAAACTCATTTTCTCAAAATATTTGTGAAAATCCTTGTGTGCTAGTTTTTACTGCAAAAACTTGGTTCTTTTCTGTGTTGATCTGTAGTGTGACCATTATTATGTGCTGATTGATTGTTGCTGGTCACATGTGGGTCAACGGAAAATCATATCCACCTTTGTGCCAAAATACCCTTGTTTCCCCTCTTCTAGAAAAATCTGGTCGGAGGCTCCGGCCATAGGCCTAGAGGCTCCGACCCATTATTCCTTGTTCAAAAACTAGGCCGGAAACTCCGGCTCCCTAGCCCAGAGGTTCCGGCCAGCTGACCATTTTTATTCCTCTGTGCAGGGCTGAGATCGTTCTCTCTCCTCATTTCTTCTCCTCTCAGCCCTAACTTACTCTCACCCTCTCCTATGGTGATTTTTCATTCCCACCATCAAAGACCTTCGGACATCCACGTTTCTCTCCCCTTGGGTGGTCGGAGACTCCATTCCGTCGATATTTTTGCGATTCCTCATCTTAAGGTATTGGTTTCAATCTCATTACTTTGGCTTTTCCTCTTTTTGCCCCGATCTCTAAAAATGTGAACCTATGACCAGTTCCCCTTGGTTAGAAACCATGTTGCACACCCCTAGATCATTGATCTATAGTCTTGCATCAAATACATTGGCTAGTTTTGCAGATCGAATTTCCAACCGTGTGCCAGCCGGAGGTTCTGACCAGCACTCTCGGCCTAGCCAAGAGGACTGGCCGGAGGCTCCGACCCTATGGTCAGACCCTCCGACTGGGTTTTTCTGCTAGCCGTGTAGTCTTTGATTCTATCGTTATATCCTTGCCCTCAGTTCCTTCCTTGATTCCTGGTTGTATTTCAATGTCAATGGCTAGGGAGAAACGTCAGAAAGCGAGATAAGACATTTCCACCTCCGGTACACAGAGTGATCAGGATTCACCTCCTACTCCTCCCCCTCGGAGAGCGGACAAAGAAAAGGGACCGGCTCGAGCTAGCAGCAGCAAGAGGGCAGCTACACAGCCTTCCACTACTCGACAGAACCACAGCTCTGTTTTGGTCATCATGGATCCCGATGCACCGTCGCTTCCAAGGCATGGTGGATCTCGTGGTGATGGTGCTCACAGTACTGGCAGTGGCCCATTCGATGACCCAATTAGAGTGATCAAGCACAGGGCAGTCAGCACTACTCCTTTTGGCCACATTGTACGGCAACACTTTGATTATCTTCACAATGTGGCAAGGGTTGGTAGAGATAGAAAGTAGAACCCAGATACTATTCCTCACGACCTGTCAGACCCTCGATTTGTCACTGCCATCCAGGTGGATAGATACAACTCAGTCTTCATGAGTCGTCCCAAGCCTATGATAGAGATGAAGTATATCGACTAGGAGTATATGCAGCGCCAGAAGGGCCAGATATTCAAGGATGTGATCAAGCTCTATTTGGACAAGGACATTAGAGGGATTATGGGCTTGCAGTATGATTAGAGTGAGGAGGTCATCGATCAATTCTATATGACAGTCTTCTTTAAGGAAAGTCCACAACATGAGCTTTAGATAAGATGGCGGACTTAGGGAGTGAAGTACACTATTACCATCTCTTAGTTCGCGGCCATTTTGGGGTTGAACCTAGATGATCTCAACAGGCCGAACATGCACATTGAGAAGACTCTCCCCATTCAGCGGACCATGTTTCTCTACGCAGACGGTGCTCCTAGAAATTGTATGGGGACCACCAAGGGGCTGCTTCCCCCTTACAAGATTCTTCTGAACATGATCAAGTCTACTCTCTCTCCCAAAGTTGACGATGCCACTGCTCTCCCCGCTCGCCACTACACTCTTCTTGCTAGATTAAGGAGAAATCAGCCGCTAATCAGTGTGATGAAGTATATCTGGTTTGAGATCTTCAACATTGTGATAGAGCCAAAGAGAGGATGTGCCTATGCTCCATATATCATGAAGATGATTGACGAGGTATTTGGGCTAGTATTTGAGAAGGAAGTGAAGCACAAGTCTTACCGTCCACCAGCTCCTCCAGCAGTGAAGTTTCCTTCAGCCTCCTTACGGTCTGGTTCAATCTCCTAGAGTTTCGAGTTGCCTATCAAGAAGGCACTCAAGGCTATCTTCAACATCTGCACCAAGAATGTCGTGAAGATCAAGAAAATGGAGCGTGGACAAAAGGAGATATTGAGGGATGCAGATAAGACTGTTTCTGATGACTCTAAGGATGAGGTGTTTGAGGATCCCTTTTGTTAGTGATATGCCCTAGAGGCAACATGGAGATATATATATATATATATATATATATATATATATATATATATCACATGCTATGTTTATAATGTATTGATTGGTTCCTTAAAATAGACATCATCATTATTGATCAATGAGTACGTGACTTATTCATGAGACTCTTAATGTCAAATGTTGCTATTTCTAAATGATCCCTGATCATATATCATATGAGGAACAAATATGATTCTAACATCAGCATATGTATTGCTTGATGACCATGTCTCATGGATCATGGTATGGAGATACCAAATCGATAATATGGACATATGTTAGTGAACATATGTTGGATAGACCCGCCATGAGATACTGCAGAGATTTCATGTGTCATCAGTTAGTCTCAAGTAATGTTTATGTAGAGTCCTTAGACTTGAGATCATCATGGTTCCCAACATACGTAGTAACTTATTTTGAGACTACTAAACACTACTCCGTAACTGGGTAGTCATAAAAGTAGTCTTCGAGTTTGCTATGAAACATGTAGTGGGATGTGAATGATCCAGATAGAATTTGCCCCTCCTTACGGGAGAGATATCTCTGGGCCCCTCGATGTAATGGATTATGGAAGTGCATGGCCATGCTAGGGTGATTGAGGTGTCAATCACAAATTTGTAATCCATCACAGGATCGAGAGAGTGATTGAGCTATTAAGAGAATGACACAAGTTTCGCCTTGAGCTCAATCGATATCGTGAGGCAAAGGGATTTGTACATGTGGACATTACAGGTTCAGCCGATATGATCTTTACGTATATTTTGGGGTTAATATGCCTTGCTAGAGACCGCTATTAATAGGGTGACCAGAAAGGCGTTTCTGGGTCGCGACAAAATATACATGAACCTACAGGGTCACACACTTAACGGGTTGGAACACTTATTCGAATGTGATTCGAATATGGGCTCGATTCGGATAGAGATCCGAGTAGACTCTTACTGGGCCTCGGTCCACGAGGCCCAAGTGAGGAGGTCTATATATAGGGAGGCAAGGGGCTGAGGAGATACACGTTTTTCTGTTAACCTCGAGCTAAACCCTAGCCACCACCTCCCAAGCCAAACCCTAGCCGTTCACGAGTGCTAGTACGCTCGCAATCGGTGTTCCAGCCCCGAATGTATGGATACCGGTAGAGGCGCTGCTCGTTGCGGCGTTGATCGACCGGAGATCGACTACTTCCACTACTACCTCGACGTGCGCATGGTTGGACCAGCTTCTCCAACCCTTCTTCCGCTGCACTGCGCGTCTAATGGTAACGATCCATGATCCCTTTCTCGCATGATGTCCTGGTGTGCGTGGTAGAAAAGTTTTGTTTTATGCTATCATAGCCTACGCGTACTCCTACACCTTTGCTGCCTACGAGTCTGCTTAGCACATTGCTAGTGGCATAGATCCTTCCACTGCTAGACATTTTGGCAATTCCGAGTTCGAGGCAGATTCTGATGAGGACACAGAGGAGGATTCTTACCATGATGATGATGATGGGAAGGATGATGAAGAGGATGAGGACGAGGATGATGACATTGTGCCAGAAGTTCCATCTTTTCAGCCAGTGTACGACATTCCTCCCATTCTCGAGAGAGATGATGATGCCGCCAGTGGAGACATAGAAATCATTCCTCCTGATGATGAGACCGGCACTGCAGGCAGTCCAGCATCCGGTGACACTGAGATCATCTCCTCTGACGACGACTGAGTCCTTTCTTCCCCTATCTTTCCTCTCTTTTTGGTGCCTTGATGCCAAAGGGGGAAAAAGTTCAGAATGAAGGGGCATCTTTTCACCATATTTGACTGCTGTTGCAGTATAGTCGGAGGTTCCAACCCTAGCAGCCGAAAGCTTCGACCCCCCCCTCCTGTGTTACATCTCCTAGTATTTCTATTCCCTTGTGGACATGTATTGACTGTATGCTGGGATGTAATAACTGCTTAATTATTGTTTTAATTTTATTTCAGTCCTTAGATCTCTTCATGTGATGTGATGTGATCTTTTTTCTTTTTTGCGTGCTTTCCATGTCAAATACATTTTATATATACTGCTCATCATGTCACACTTTGCACCCCACGGATAAAAAGAGATGAATGAGCCTTTCCATGCTCTACCCATACCAAATATGCATATGATTCACTCATATATGCATATTTCTAGGGGGGCCAAATTCTCCTCCTTTCATTCAAAATCAAACTTATATATTCATTTTGTTGTAAGCGTTAACCGTGTTGTCATCAATCACCAAAAAGGGGAGATTGAAAGTGCATCTAGCCCCTAAGTGGGTTTTGGTGGATTAATGACAAAACGGTTAAGGGACTAATGAGCTTATCGAGAAATATGTAAAGATTAGTTCTAGGTTGCTTAGTGTGGTGCATGGAGACCCCCACAAAAATATGGCACAAGCAGCGAAGCGACTCAGAGTTTATTTTAATTTCTTTTGAGTCGTAAGAAAGCCATACTATCAAGAGGGGCTACAAATAGTGTTTCAAGACCACTTAAGTGCTTAAAATCCAAACAGCTGAGAGTATATCACTTTGGCACAATACGTACACTTGGGTTGGGCTAGTTTCAGTGTCAGCGACGAAGGTTCCTACCCCTGGGGTCGGAGGCTCCGACCAACCTTCTCAGCCAGTGGCTAAGTGTTGGCCGGAGGTTCCTACCCCTAGAGTCAGAACCTCCTGGCCAAAATATGTAAGTAATTGCTAAGTGACGTATGCCAATGTCTATAAAGCCAAATCTTTGTTTCTAGCCATTGCTTGGCCATTCCACTCCTATTCCACTGTCTCCTAGCCTCTCCTAAGGTCCTTTGAGCTCTCCCAACTAGTTCTAGTGCCACCTTTGTGATTCTTGTGAGGATCTAGTGGGAAATTGAGTGAATTTTCTTGAGAGAAGGCTAGGAGGATCTTGTGCACTTGAGGATAGACGCGAATCAGCTGCTTTGAGCTTATTTCTCTTGAAGGGAAACCTCTTAGATGGTTAGGCGTCACCCGCGAGCTTCCTTGGTTTGTGGATTGTTCCAGGAAGAGTTTATAAAGGTCAACCTCGCCTCCGCATGGAAATTCGAGTGGATACCAAACAGATCTTCGTGGTCACTTGGTGAGGTAAGGGGTCAATTGAGATCCGGCTCTTCAGAGCTCCTCAACGGAGATGTAGGATCTTTGTGATCCGAACTTCGGGAAAAAAATATTTGTGTCTCGCTTGTACTTGCTCGTTATTGTGTTATTTTGTCTCTACACTTGCCTGCATCTATCTCCTATCTTTTTATTTGCTCTAGACTTATCTCTATCAATTATCAATTTATCCACTATTGAAGTGTCTTGGTAGAGTCAGAACCACAGGGTCGAAACCTCCGGTGTTCTAGGTCGGAGCCTCCGGCCAGCCCTCTCAGCCAGCCCAAGAGAGCCAGTCGGAGCTTCCTACTATTTGGGTCGGAGGTTCCTAACGGAATTTTACCGCTTCTTTTTGAAAATTTTTTAGGAACGCCTATTCACCCCCCCCCCCCTTAGGCGACATCAACGGGCTTTCAATGGGATCTTCATGTGTTAGTTTTGAAAAGGCCTTGTCACGAATTTTTGTTGCCGACGGATAAATGTGTTAGCTTCGTGTCGTGTGGTGCCCATGATTAAGGGTGAATGCAAGATGATTCTACTAGTATAGATTTATTTGCCTGTGCTTTGTGAAAAAGGTTTATGGTATGAGAACTGTTACCAGAGTCAGTCTTGGTGATTGATAGATGACCTGAGTGGTTTGAAACGAGCCTGTGTAACCAAGGATGTTGAGAAGGCATCATAGAGTAGGATTCCGAAGTGGAAGCGGAAGAGGTATAGGTTGGCTCAGAGAAGAAGCTGAAGGATAAATAGGTGATGGATGGCTTGGTGAGCTGAAGGATAAAAGAGGTTGCGAGAAGTGCTAGGTTTCCCGAACCGAAAACGATATGACATGGTTAGACTACTTGAGATAATTATGAGATATAGTCGAATATGAGATGAAACTAATAATAAACTAAAATTTTGATCTTTCCGCTTGAGGTTTTGTAAAGCAACTCACGGACGAGAAGAGACGAAGAGTCTTTTTCCGACTGGTTTTATAGACACCCTATCGGCGAAACGGGATAGGGGGTCTCACATACCCCGGGTCGCGTGGGTCTTCTGCCACGCCAGCTACTCCAGGCCCACATTCTGCACAACTGGCGACTGGCTCTCCTGCTAAGTGCACGGGGCACGAGCGCTGCCCGGGCCCGGGTGCGCTACCCGTGCCCGGGGGCGCCTTCCCCGGGTCCGGGAGCGCTCCCCCGGTGCGCTTCCTCGGGCCCGTGGTCCGGGGACATTTCCCGGGACCCGAGCACGGCAGCCTCGGTCCCGGGTCCCGGGTGCCGACTGCCTCAGCCCCGAGTCCTGGGTGCCGACTGACTCGGCGCCGTGTGCGCGCGGAGGGCTCAGAGAGCACTCCGCGCCAGGCACGAGGTTGACTCGAGCGCACCAGCTCCCCAACTACCGTGATGCGACGGGGCATGCTGCGCCTATCGCCTGCTCTGGCCCCGGTGGGCCCGCTTCTTGTGTGGTCAGCCTGTGTCGTCAAAGGTGTCAGAGGGCGTCAGAGGGTTGTTGACTATGGAGGCTTCGCCTTTCCACGCCCCGGCAGCGGAGGCAGGCGCCGTCCCGTCTCCAAACTCCATCCACTCCCGGCGACGTGATGACCGTGCCGACCAGACGCCAGCACCAACTCCGGCAGGGGAGACGTGCGCTGTCACATCCCCAAAATCTCGCCGCCCGCAGCAGTCGAGCAGCGTGACGACCCAATGTGCAGCACCAACTCCGGCATGGGCTCAGCAGACGGGCGCGAGCGTGCGCGACAAGACGCAGCATAGCTAGCTCTCTCCCTTTCGGCACGTAGGCCGGGCACTGTGGACTCCGCTTACACGATAAACGGAGGGTCCATGCCTCTGGCTTAGAGGAGGAAGCTCTAGGATTAGCAACCACCCAGGGCTCTCTGGCTAGGACCGACTCTCTAGCTCACACTCTAGCTGCAGTTCGTCTCCCTCAGTTCCGGCCGCGGGCCAAACTGATCTTGTAACATAGCGACCCACATTCATTTTCTCCCACATAGCCAAACACACAGGAGTAGGGTATTACGCCTCTATGCGGCCCGAACCTGTCTAACGCCTCCTGTCTCTCTCTCCCGCGCGATTGTCTCGGTTCGGACGGTCTTGCCCCGAAACGGACGGTCCGAACCCCTCTATCTCCCAGCTCGGGCCCCCGGTTCCCGTGGCCGATCCATCGTTCCGCTGATACACACTGACGCCGACTTCGCCTGAGAACTACTCCCCTGGCCGAATCTCAAAGAGGGGTCTCCTGACTTCCCGCCGTCGAGGTTTCATCCTCCGACACACCCACACTTAGAATTTTGGGGAAATGTTTTGAAATAAAATATTGTGAAATAAATCCAGCCTTCCTTTAAAGCCTGTATAATCACATTTCCTGTGGCTTGCGAGTACAAAAGTACCCACTCTCCCTTTTGTTTTTGTTTTTCTCCTTCCTCAAGTTCAGGTTAAAGATGTTGAAGGTTTTGGTTTCGTCCCTAGACCCAAGCTACTGCCTATGGTTTGGTGTGCTAGCCATACTAAGTTCCGTTGTTGTTATTTCTGCTTGGAGGTTGCTTCTTTGGAGCTATCCGAAGATGCAACAAGGTATAATATATCGATAGCTTTGCAATGATTTATATTTTGTTACCACGGGTGCCAGCTTAGAATCCTAGGACTGGTACTGGCAATCGTGGTTCCGCAGGGGATGGTTCACCGTCTTCCGTGGCATATCCTATCGGACGATGTGTTTTATGGTGGTGTTAGGTCAGGGTATAACATAAATTTTGCATGCTACAATTATTTTTTTTTGGATGGAGTATATACTAGGGCAAGGTTGAGGTAGGGCATGCAATAATGCCTTCGAGGACAAGTTGCAGATTGGAATGATAAAAGTCAAGTGCGTGTAAATGCATAAAATAAATAAAGCAGAAAAATGTAGCTGTCACTCTTTCATGGAACTACAGAAATCAACAAGTACAACTAGCAAGTGTGTATGCTGCATGCTGCATCTAGAGATGGCAAAGTTGGACATGACTAATTTATTCCATGTTTGGTCTTTGATCCCTCCACGTCAGTCAGCCCTAAGATAGAAACCCAACTGGGCACGGTCTGTTTTGTTTCGTTAAAGGCAAATGAGAATTTGCTACGTACTTGGTCAAGAGATGACAATATTAGGAGTCAACCAGAATTATAGTGAGGTCACATGGATTTGTTTACTAGGTTATCTATGACTACTTGGCACCTTTTATTCGATCTCTTAATTAGAAATGGCGTATATTGATGTATTGATGGAGTCATGGATACATGACGCTAATCTATCAGAATTTTAATTTTAGTAAAATTATATTTTTATTGCATACAAAGAATAGAGTTGGTATCGAGAGCAAAAAGATTATTTTTATTGTCTAAAGGGAAAAAAAAGAGATCGCATAAATTACTATTTGGACTAGCTGGACTCCTTTTCTTTTCTTTTCTTTTTTTTCTGAAAAGCTGGACTCTTTCTTCCTGCACTGAGAATCAGTAAACTGGCATATATTTAACTTAATTACAGGGAGATCAATATTTGGTCATAGCAATCAACATTGAGATGCAGATGACAACCTCACTTTATTGGCTTGTACTCACTTCATTTTAAGATAGAGTAGCTTAAGATTGGATTTGATGCAAGTTAAAACTACGAACGTGGATAGATCTCCTATTTAGATTCTCTATCTAGATTCATAGACCTAGATTATATCAAATATAGTTCTAAATTACTATATTTTAGAACGGAAGAAGTATATCCTCTGTATTTATTCCCTATCAGCTGCAGCAGGTTACCATGACATCGGTCGAGTTCTAAAATCTTGAGACAGCATTTGCAGAAAGTAACATTCGAGGAAGCGCCATTTTCATACTGATTTGATGGCTAAACCTTATCGTGACAGGCGACAACTGGAGAGCAGTACGTGATACTGAATGTCAAATTCTGACTACCGCCAAATTAATGTAACAATGAGCTTTTCTCTTCACATGTTGTATTATTCAATTTGGTCAGCTAATCTGTGATAGACGTGTCTTCTTCAACATCAAAAGTAAACGGCAGTATTAACAATATTGACCGATTGCGATTTGTTAGAACGTTAGGGGGTTTTCAGATGGGATATATAGAAGATAACTCGAGCACTCTTGTAGGGAAGCGTTGAAGTGAGCAGGGCCAGAAATCAGATCAAGAAAATAGGCAGAATTAATGATAGGAAGGTCTATTTTTTTATTATTATTGTGGCTTGTTTAGAGCCCTTTTTTATTGTGGCTTATTGGGACGAAACTACGAGTCAGACGTCTTATTTGCACTTTCGTCGGATGCTGTACACGCCATTTAGTTTACTCACTCGGCTCAGGCCATAGACTATAGTTTTTGGAAAGATTCGGCAGATAAATTTTCTCTTTTGAAAAATGCATGCATGCGAGTGCCTCTCCTGCCTCTCTCTGCGCTATGCGCCTGGCTCTCCGCCTTCTCTCTATCTGTCCGTGCAAGCCATTCTCTACTTATTCATTCATACATGGATGCGTGCATGAAGAGTCCAATTGCAAGCTTTCAATGATTTCACTTAAATTACCTACCCGATCCTTGATTTTTATCTGATTATACTGTTTTATTCGTTGTCATTAAATTTTTACAACAAAATCTCACATGATTATATCCTAATAAAAAATATATATTTTTTAACTGTTAAAATTCGGTGTTTCATATGAGAGAGAAGGAAATGTTTCAATAGGCATGTTACTTTGTTTCCCAAATCTTTTAAATATTTCAATGATTAATTTTTTTCACCACGTATAACTCGATGTTTTACCAACAGTCAACTGTATCACCTAAATTTATTTTAGGAATCGGACGCCCAATTACTATTCTCCCACATAGTTTTTTTTTAATATCTCTCCTTATTATATATCCTGCCTTTCCCTCACAAACATCAATACAGCTCATTAATTAAAAAAATCCAATAGAGGACATGGATGGCAACAAACCATCAGTGCAATGGCAGGTACATCAAAAGTTTGAACAAGCAACCATTGAAGGGCATGCAACGGCAGAACCGAACGAGTGCAACAATGGATAGAAATATGCAACAACGGGTGCCTGGAAATGCTACTGTAACAATATAAATCAAGAGGACCAACATTTATAATAGAGAGATGCAACATCCTAAAGTTCTATTTAAAAATGTTCGTGCAACAATCCGAATTGATAGGAGAAACATATGAAAGAAGAGAATGAAACATCCGGAAATACCAAACCCAACATTTTCGAAAAGTTGGTTGCAATAGTCAAACCAAGTGGATTAAACATATCGGAACACGAGTTGAAACAATTTGAACAACCTTATGCAACATTTTTATGCACGATGCAAAATCCTTTTGCAACAAATTCAGCGACTTAATTAGAGCAGTGCTTTCATGCTCATACATTCCGTATCAACTACGGCTAAGACAAACACGGTGTTTGCGCCGCCTTCACCTTTCTTTGGTCATGAAGATTGTGAGGTAGGAAAGATCTTTAACCGTCCATGTATAGAAGGGAGGTGGAGAGACCAAGAGAAACTGACACTTGGAATATTGTGCTTCGACGAACAAGACAGGTATGTAGCTAGAGAGGAGAGTAGCATGTAGCATGAGCACCAGGGCTAGCTAACATGCAGCTGTAATGAGGTGGAAGAGAGGCTAGAAGAGAGATCAGCAGGGCTGTCCTTGGGCCCGCGCGGGCTGTGCGACCGTACAGGGCCCCTAAATTTTAAGGGTTCTTAAAATACGATGTACATCTTAGGTATAATCATATATCAGGCTTTAATTTAGTTGATTTTCGGCTCAATCCGTAGCAAAATGCAGCCCAAATAGCTTGTGGAAGATGAATCAATGCAACACTTCCTATTCCCGATCCGTCGATCGCTTCTATTCTGGCTTTCCACGATTGCGCTCGTCGCTTGGCACCTCGGCCTCACGCCCTCACCGCTCGATCGCTCACGTACGCAGTCACGTCACGGTCGTGGCGGTCAGACGGCATTCACGGCGGCCAGACGTCACAGACGCATTATGAGCATATCATTGAAGAATTTATTTTAAAGAACACTAAAATAACGATATTCTTTTAAGTGAAGATCATGTATCTAAGAGTTGAATAATGAATAGGTACGATAATTCTTAAAACATCTTATTTATATATACTATATTATAACATATATGTCATTTTTATACTATTTTACTAGGCCACTAGGATTTACTTTATAGTTTTGCACAGGGCCTCGGATTTACGAGACGGCCCTGGAGATCAATGATCCAAGCAAAGAAACAGATGCGTTAATCTGCCGAGAGACGACATGAGAATAGTCTGATAAATCCACTTGGATGAGAGCACTCCACGTAACCACGTCCGGCACGAAGCAATTCCCGGCTTGTTGGCCTAATATTTGACATGACAAGAAGAAAATGGGCCAAATATCATAGAAGGTGACTACTTCCGGCTTGTTTATTTGGGCTGTGAGTTGAAGCTGGTCCACTTTTCCCCATTATTTTCGTTCGGGCCGTTCACATGATATACCAGACTTGGGCCTAATTGGCTAATGCTGATCTATATATCAAGGGAAAGTATATTTTGACTCCCTCAACTATTGGCTGAATCTAATTCATATTCCTCAACCGTAAAACTGGGTATATTGCATCTTTTAAGTATTAAAACCAATACAAAATGACTTCCTTGGTTGTTTTGAGGGTGGTTTAGGTTGATGTGACGCCTACGTGGCACGTTAACCTGATCTTTGTCATATGTGGACTTACGTAGTGTTCCAGTCAGCAAACTAAAAATAAAAAATATAGTGATCCCACATGTCAGTCTCTCAAGAAAAAATAAAAAATATAGCGGGACCCACGTGTCATCCTCTCTCTCACCTTTCTCCTCCCTCTCTCTGTATTTCTCTCCCCTACGGCAGCGATACGCCCCCAACGGTGGCTTCCCAGGCGCGTCATTGCCAATGACTAGTTGTATTGCCGGACGTGGAGGTGGAAGCAGCAAAGCGATGATGCGAATTCTTCCCCATGCTTTTCCGTTCCCTGCTCCCCTGTAGTTAGATGACATTGACGAGAAAGCCTCAAGGACGTCGGAAGAGCCGTGCTCCTCTGCCTCCTTGCGCACTGCCATCGCCGGCCTCTATATCCTCCTGCGGGTTCCTCCCTGCCGATCTAGGCATCGACGAGGAAGAAGGCGGTTGCGTCGGCAAAGGCATCGTCAACGAGGACGCTCAGGGCGTCGCCGCCAACTACTGGGCCTCCTTCCCCACCTCCCCTCACCTCGTCGCTAATCGGATCTAGCCAGTGCGAAGCTTGAGCTCGTTGACCTAGCCTGGGGCTAGCCGAACATCGCCAAGGAGGAGACGGAGCTCGGCCTCCATCCGTGAGGTTACCATTGCTACGCTCGTCTACCTTGGCACGGAAGAAAGATGGTGATGATGGAACGGCGGCAAGGGCTAGAGGGAGACGAGATTGAGGCTGGTGCTGGAGGAGTCAGCGATAGGGGCGGCAGATTGAGGGCGGCCGGCACCGGAGGAGGTGGCGACAGGCTGCCTAGCATCGGAGAAGGCAGGGGCGGCGGGGACACGGTGTCCGGAGGAAAGGAAGAGGGAAGAGGATGACATGAGCGACGGGAAGCCACCGTCGGGGGTGCATCGCCGCCGTAGGGGAGGGAAAGGGAAGAGAAATAGAGAGGGAGGAGAAAGGGGAGAAAGAGAGGATGACACGTGGATCTCGCTGTATTTTTTATTTTTCCCTAAGAGACTGACATATGGGACCACTATATTTTTTATTTTTTATTTGCTGACTGGAATGCTACTTAATTGCAACGTAGGACGAAGACCAGGTCAACGTGCCACGTAGGCGTTGTCAGCCTAAAACACCCTCAAAACAATCAAGGGAATCATTTTGCACTGATTTTAATACTTGGGGATGCGATATACTTGGTTTTACGGTTGAGGGATATGAATCAGATTCAGACAATAGTTGAGAATCAAAATATACTTTTTCCATATATCAAGTGGTTCTGAGTTTGGCCAGCTCAATGCAGGCCATGGGCCTAATTATCTTTTAGCCTAATTTCCGCTTGGTTAAAAACATGCTGTGGGCCTATTTCTAGTCGATATAAAATCAACTTTAGGCCTAATTTCGGCAGTTTATAACTCCTAAAATATACCTTGTAGAATTAGGCACAGATATTAAGAAAAGTAAAGAAATTAATTGTGAGATGGTTGTAATTGATTGAGATAATATAGATGGATAAGTTACTATATTTTGGTACAATTTTTGAATGCTAAATGTCACTGTATTTTGATGGAGAGAGTACTTAATGCCTGCCGTCTTACATAGGCTTTGGCCCTAATTTTTGTACCATTTATTTGTTGGATCACTCTTAAAGAAGAAAGACTTTCTGCCTAGTATTTCATTCTAGGCAGCAGGCCTACCGATTGTTTTAGGTGACACCATACTGATTTGATGGTTAAATTCTGCCGTGACAGGCTAAGCAGTATGGTATTGCACGTCAAATTCTGAGTACTGCTAAAGTAATGGAACAATGAGCCCTTTGCAGATCGCATTTAATTTAGCCAACGTATTTGTGATAGATACGACTAACTGGTTAGGACGTTCATATGGGACAGAAGGAACTAGAGAGATACGACTAACTGGTTTTGCAACTCACTTTATCCCAAGAGACAAGAGAGTTCGCTGAGAAACTGTAATATACATACATCGTATTAAATAACCCTTGAGTTCACCAAAATTTCATCCTAACACCAGAAAACTGTGCTAGACCAGCAACCATGCATAGAGTAAAGGAGTATACTAACAAAATCATGAAGGCTGTGAGGGTAGAGGCAGAAAGTGTGTCAACCGAGATATTTACTACACCGGTTAGGATATTTGCCTGTAAAAGAAAGTCAAATGTCACTCCCTAAAGTCCCTAATATACCAGAAATTAAAAATGACGTTCTATTAGTTGAACATTTCTGTGTTGGAAAATTATTTTCTAAAAATGCGATCAGACTATCTTACCAGAAGGAATGAACCAAGCATATTTTGATTGAATGCATCTTCAAGAACCAGGTTCTTTTCATATGAAATAAACCCCGCTAGTGAGAGAACAGATATAACCTGTTAAAATATAGCCATCACCATCAGTGAAACCTGAACATTTTAGCGTCCAGAAATGATACAAACCATAAAAATCTAACAGGCTTTATGGTTACTAAACCTTTATTTAAGTAATAACAGAAGTATGTGGTTGTAAAACTTGTGAACCTCCACAATTTTCATGGTTCTGGCGATATATAAATGTTGCTCCCCAATCATCAAATAACGAAAACTAATGAAACTGTGAACAATGAATATAACGGATTGAGAGGAAATTTTGAATCATGTTGTACTCATATTAGATGGAGTTAAAATTATTTCATTCTCATTTGATATATGAAAGAATACAGAGAAAATAAGATTATGCATAGAAATTCTTTTCTGCTGATAATAACACTGCCCTTGCCTTTGGGGCCATTTATAGATTAACTTCGAGGTCAATCAGTTCAAGATTTCAAGTGTATATTTTTTCTTAAATCCTTGAATCATGTAGTCCTAGTGTGTTAACTGACCATTGCTGAAAATAATACAAATAAGTAACTGTCCAAATGGTAAAGAAAGGCTAATTGAGCAATATGGCGATGTATGCAAATAAAATGAAGGCAAGCAAGCAAAGAATAATACCTGAAAATTCTGTCCAAAAACAAGCATGACATAAGCAAAGTTGCACTGCAAAATGAAATGTGCAAATTATATTTAAGTCCAAGGCACAAATTAAGTTGCAGGTTACTTGTCCTAATTACTAAATTATATTAGTAACAATACATTTTCTCATTCATTTCAAAAAAGGGACCACATCAGTACATAGTTTCAAAGCTTTTAGGATCAATTTATATTGAATATTAGGGGAACAAACAGACAAATTAATCTGCATTTAGCAATTTCAGACTGAAAGAGTACGGCTTCATGCTTGTTAGAAGTGCAAGCCTTTTAAAAGGGAATTTCTTAAACTTCTTAAGAAATGCTAACTTGTTTGCACACATTACAACTTTCCCCTACAGTTCAGTTTTCAGGGAATTAGCTATTCATATATGCACTCATGTTGTACCACATCAAATAAATCATGATTGGAAGGTTTATTTCTCAATCTCTCAGTAATGCAGAACATAGTTCAGAACTATGCTTTCCTCCCAAAACAATAATAATTTGCCTGCTTGCTTGATGAGGGGACCAAAATTTTAGTATAGCCAAAACCTGGACAAGGCCAAAATTTGCCAAAAAGATTGCTCTTTGAATTATATCAGAAACAATATTTTGGCAAGGGCAATGGTTAGACTCCTAAGCTATTCTCATCCATTTCATCACAGCATGCTCATGTATATCTTCTATAAAGTTAGAACCCACAAACTCTAAAACTATACATGCAAACATGGCACATCATCTCCCACTAGCGATTATTATACCATATAGCTCATGCAATCATGTCAGATCATTTACAATTTATTAGATTCTAGAGCTTAACATGCAAGCATATCAAATGATCATTCCCTACATCATTTCTACAATATTTCAACATATATTCATTTATCATTTCAACAATATTTAACATACATTCATTCATGCATTCCTCAGTAAAGCGCGGGTCATCATCTAGTTAACTAGCATAACTAAGGGCATTCAGAGTGTAATAGAATAACAATCTGCTCTATACAATAAACTACTATTACAATGCATAACTATGGTTGACTTCTTATACTTGTCAATTTAATGCCAGACTAGATTTTTCTTTTTAAAAAAAGCATGCAGTCAATTAATAACCTACCATTCGTCGAGAAACTCGTTCAACATAGCTGTCAAGAATGATTGCCAAAATCCTGTCACATTGCACAGGAGGAAATGTTAATTTAATGAAGAAAGATTATAACTGGAAATAGTGCACACAGAAATTGTTTCTTACCAAAAAGATGCAGCAAAAACCCAAACTTTTACCACTTGAGTGCTCCTACTCTTGCCTTTTGAACTATTGTCAAAGAATAGATTGTAACCCAGGGAAACACCAATCAGGTACATACCCCAGTATCCTGTTAAAAGGGATCAATCGATCAGATGGCATCACATTGTCACAACATTTTAAAAAAGAATTAGGTGCGTGCAAATCTATGACTTTCAGGTATAAAAGGACCAAAAAAACTACATGCAATCAGCATATTAAAGTTCAGCAAGGTGATATAAAAGTTATATATAATAAGCATGGATATTAAGAATAAATAAGTAAACAAAAAAAAAAGGTTAGCTACACCTTCATGTATGCCTGAAGTATCTGCCAACAAGTTTGGAGGCTGATTGTTTATCAGCACCTTAAGCAAAGAAATAACAGATAAATAACAGGCTTACATAAAAACTTTTCATGACAAATCGCATTAGAGAGTTTTGTAAATAGTATTACAGCATACTGCATACTCATGTAGTATAATTGGTTCGTTTAAGTGGTATGTTAGATGTGAGCGTATGTGTTCATGAGAGTATGAAAGAGGCTTTGATACATACGTGTACTTACCAAATATGCTATAAACACCTTCCTTATTCTGACTGATAATACCAGCATTTCTTTCATTAGAAATGAGGTACTCGTTCAGCCCAAAAGAGAGCCATATTTGAAATCCTGAAAACAAATGAAAGAAATCACATTCTTGAAAAGGAGGATTGTAGCACATTTGAAAACAAACTGTCAAAATGAATCTTTAGTACCTGCAAGGACAAGCAGACCAACTAATCCACAATATTTAGGATGTATCCTGATAATGGATGTAAGGATAGAAACTGCTGCAAGGGTGAAAAAGAAGTTCCAGTGCACACCATATTCTCCTACATGAACCTAGAAACATAACAAATAGAAGATGCATCTTTATGAAGACAGCAGTACAATATAGAAATTTTAGCTATATCATTTTTATTGAGTCTTGCAAATTGGAAGTCCTTGGCTAAACTGCAGGGATTGAAGCTAAATATGCTCAAGAAATCAGCATAATTAATTTTTGTGCAGTATACAGTGTCTAGAACAAGTCAACAAGAGAAAATAAGCACTGATAGTTAAAAATATTGGACAAGGAAAGCGAAAGGTTGAGAATTATGAATAATTACAAAGTAAATTTAATGTCAATGCATATGGCAAATTGTGGCGAATGCATAATTTAGGTAATTGGCATAGTGAAGAAAAAACCTGATAGTCAACACCTGATGTCGATATGAGACGAGCAAAACCAAGAAATATTAGAGGGCTTATAGACGTCAGTGCTTTATTCCAGCTCCTAAGGACACACATGAAGTTACAATGTAAGATACAGCATACTAAAGTAGTAAGCTAGTGTCTATTTGCAGATCTCTCAATCAGAATCTACTCTTATTATCCAGAGAAAATTCCAATTTCAAACGTTTCAAACAAAAATGTCTGCCAAAGGCCCAAAGTCATTATACTTTTAGTGATTATATTAGACAAATGTGGGATGAGTTGTCGACTTTTCAGTGTGACAGTATCACAATATGGTAACAGACAATAGATAAGGTTTCAGAAGTCACATAAATTTGGAGAAGAAGAAACAAAATGAGAAGGGCTTAAAAAAGAGACCGTCCTGCTTTAAACAGAACAGGTGTAGAAATTCAATGAATAATAAAGCTTTTATGGGTGAAAAGAGTTGATCCAGTCATTTTATCATCAACTCAATACTGTTAGTTTTCTGACTTTTCTCTAGATATACAAATATAAGATTTGTGGAAATCAGTACAATTTTATCTTCAGATATAAAAGCAGACGATTGGTTGAGCTACGGCTGATATGCTGTAGAAATATGATGGGTAAAACTTTTATATCTGTATAATTCGCGGTTTAAAAGACAAGGCTGGAAAATAGACTACGATGAAAAAAACCCCAAAATCAACTCTAATATTAAGTATGAAAAGTTCAAATTTTGGCTGTGGCTGAAAGCCAACAAACAGACGATGACAGTGTTTATCTTCAGTGCGCTAATCTTGAATTAACTCAGCAAACCAAGCTTTTTTCGAATAGATAAATCAAACTGGTGAATTTGACTCACTTTGTAACTGAATAGGCTACTAAACTAAAAGCTCCTACTTTCAAGAGATAAAGTCAGCAGAACAAATATATGTTCTTTATATCATTTAGAGCATGTGACTTATGTAACCATGCTATTCTTTTTTACCTAAAGGTCCTACCGAACAACAATCTCTAACCTGCCTAACAATTATACCAAAGAAGTGCAAGATTCTCTTCCGTAAGACATGGAATCTACTTTCTCACACTATTTTGTCCTTTAGCTTCAGAACTGAAGGTCACTCTGATGGAAACTAAAACACTATATTTTTTTTAGCCAATAAAGATCATTTTGTAGTTAAGGACTTACATTGCGGTAATGTTCCGTGCTTGCCTAGATACCAGTGCATTAGCCACTACGAAAGACCCTACTCCAAGATCCATCTGTTGGACAATAAGGCAGATATCTTAGTATTATTGTCATTGAATGGGGAAGAAAACACAGAAATTTTTGAAGTTTCAAAAATAATGGAAAACACAGATAATCCAAATTACAAGCACCCAGAGTAGAGAACAAATTGGATGCACAATTTGCAGTCAGTACCTAGTTTTGCAAAAACAAGTTCATAATTCATTGAAATGCTTTGCAACATTAAAAAAATTAAATAAAACCAAATAAAAGGATGAAAGATACAACTTACGATGCCACAACCATATGTTTCAGCCTTGGCATAACGTCTAGGGAAGATTTTGAAGTCCACCGCTAATATGCACAAGCATGTCACTAGAACCTTTAAAACACCCCAGCACAATTAATTTCAATAGTTCTGTTGGATCTCTCGTACTGAGAAGTATTAAATGAGTAATATTTTTCCAATTAATCAACTTTTACATACCACTGATACTCTGTACGATGATATATCTGCTCGGAGCAAAGGCAGCTGATTTAGTCCAGCTTTGAGATGAGATTGAGACCTTAGAGTACAAATAATGCATTAGTTTCAGATCAGCATGGATTTTGTTGCATGAAGGAAATAGGGTCGTGGACTTCAGAATTGCAATTGAAATTTAGAGAGAATGTGGCAAGAAAAACAGGTGTAAGAACTCATACATGGTACCTTTTAAACATGGTGAGGATGGATATCAGCGTTACAAGAGAAAGTGCACAAGCATAAGCCCATTCAGCTAAAACCTGTAACAACAACAACAACAACAAAGCCTTTAACAAACCAAGGGATAATCAAAAGATTGCTATTTAACCTTTTTCCTGCTAATGTTTGGTTAAAATAAGCCCATTCAGCCAATAACAATAGTTGGTTAAAAGCTTATATACTGTGTTGCAATGTTTGGTTCTCTACATATTTTATGATTTCTATAATTGCACACTGCTACCATGTAATCTCCAACTGTGATGAAAGAATACTTACTGTGAAAATCAGAAGAACTGGCAATACAATAGTGAGGTAATCTATAGCCAGTGTAGAGAAGTAATGCACACAACCTTTATGATCAGCAAGGGCATCATCATTTTTCTTCAATAGATTCCTCCTGGTATTATCTAAAAAAAAGACAAAAATAAGGCAAGAAGCAATCATTTTCCAGATCTACTAAGTACATGGAAAATAAAAGAAGCATGTGTTTCCTGTAAACACAGTAAAAGAAGCTTGTGTTATTGATCCATGATGTTAAAATTCAAAAATCCATCAACATGGCATCCATCATCAGATTCGGCAGCATAATCCAAAACTGGAGTAGAGCATGGTAAATTTTCACATAATCAAGTTAAATTTATCAATATTACATGCTGAGATTATGCAATAATTTCAACTTGTCGACCTGATGGTTGAATCTCGCAATGCCATATCTGATCCAAATGCTAAATGTGCAGAAATGCAGCATGCTGGTAACCTTATATCCCACTTCTAAAAGATATCAAAAGCTCGCCTGTCTATTTCACATTGATCAACTAAACATCACACTAACAGTTCAGATAGGCCAAAAATCCACAAAATCTGTAATGAACTGACCTCCGTAGCTCCACTTCCTTAGAACGACCACAGCCTGCACATTAAAGAAAACAGCTCAAATCACAGCTCTCACTCCAGGGAACCTACCCCAGTGGAGGTAACTAATCAACGCACCGGCACTATGGTGGAGAGCGCCGCGATCTCCAGCAGGGAAGACCCCGTCAAGTTGCTGACGAACCTGCGCGAGGAAGAGGAGAAGAACGCTTTTAGAACCGTACCAGCGAGAGGCAACGGGGTTGGTTGAGAGAGGGAGAGAGAGACCAAGGTTCAGGGGTTTGGGACTCACTGCTCCTTGAGGAGCTTGTGCGTGTTGATGGGCTCGTCCATCGGTGGCGCCCGCTCGAAGGGGCGGTGGTCGCGGAGGCCGGCGGCGACCGGGAGTGGAGGAGAGGCGATCTGAACTGCGCAAGAGTAAGAGCGGGGATCTGAACTGTGGCGCGCGCCGCGCGCGTGAGCGGAAGAGAAGGCGACAACGAGAGAAGTGACCAGGCGGAGCAGGGGCTGACTGGTGGGGTCGGCTTTGATGGAGTGATCGATGACTTGGTCAAAATCATGGTATGGCTACCCAATCACTTGAAAAAAACATGCGGAAAACCAGTCTATGGACACTAACTTGTCTGATGTTAAAAGTTTAGGTGCTGTTTCTATGTGATTTCTAGATTTGTGGACAAAATCAATCAAAGTAAGAGTTCAGGATGAAAAGTAGGCTTATTCTAGAAGTAAAACCAGAAATAAAAGAAAATAGTCAGTATTATGCTTAAACGAAAAAATTTAATTAAAAAGGAAAAACGTTCCTCATTAAATTCATGAAAAATAGATGAGAGAATTTGTCAACAAATTGGATAGGACAATCGAAAGGAAGGGCGTGTTTGGTAGGGATTCTCGGGGGTAATTCTCAATCGGATCAATTGGAGTTGAGCTAAACGGGCAAAAAATCCTCCCGATTCTCAGCCGAATCAATCTGCTGTGATTCTCAATTTTACACATGAATGAAGAATCAGGTAAAAGGCGGCTTCTCGTGAGAATCCAACGAACAAAAATTGAAAATCTCCATAAGAATTTACAAAATCCCCATAAAAATCAGAATCGCAAAATCAAAATCATAGAATCTGGAGCTCTACCGAACAAGCTCGAAATTTCAGTCCCAAAATGGTTCTCCAGAAGCTGATGTTGGCAGAAATAGCTCTTTTAACTCGATGTACAACATAGAAACTTAAAAAGTAAATTGTCAAGAATGGGATTCGAACCCATGCCCTTTCGGACCAGTACCTGAAACTGGCGCCTTAGACCAACTCGGCCATCTTGACATGTGGCAGCTTTGGCAACATCCTACTCTTACACACGAAAATCATAGGAAGTTTTAGCCCTGAGTTTCTTGCATGCCTCACAATTTAGCCTAGGGGGCTAGAAACTATACAGTCAAAATTCATGCATGACAAATGGATCTGAAACATATCAGAGACACATGAGCAAAGCTGTGGTTATTCCATCATCAAATAAATATAATAAGTACATGACAAAGTGTTCTACAAGTGCTTCTGTACACACACGCATCCTATCCTTGATGGCTCCTCTAAGGCTCCCACCCAGCTCTTAACAAGGAGCAAGAATACAAAGAATTGAACTTGTACATTATGGTACACATAACATCTATTCCTGTCGTATATATATGATTCCTCTGCACAAAGGTCAGCATCAGCTGATGCGTGTAATTATGTATCGGCCTTTCTCTAAATCATATATAATCTTCGTCTTGGGCTTCCTCCATCTTGCCAACCAAAGTGCTCCACCTACAAGAAACACTCCCAGCAGCAAAGCAAGCAATGATCTACTTTTATGGGCTGATCTACCAGTGCCGGGTGACTCTACAATTGTGCCTTTTATGTTTGAAATGAAAGCCCCCAGGGCCCATTCAACCTGAGTGTCTCCAACCTGATTTGAATACTCAATCCTGCCCATATAAAAGCATTTAAAAGTAGGTAAGCATATAAGATTGCTGAAGAGTAAATTTCAGTGAGGAAGATAGATGTGCCCTGATATTCTTGCCTCTTGTCATCCAGCGGTACACCAAGACTGTCGTGCAGTAGAGCTACAATATATGCTGCCGAGAAGCAATAACGTGAAAAATCATCATCTGACTGATTAGGATATTTTTGTCTAAGAGTAGACAAGTCCTTGTTGCAAAATTGCTCTCCAACAAGCACAAAATCAGACAGTGATGAAGATTGCTTCAGTCCGAAGAACTGGCACAGAATTATATGAGTTAGAGGTGCCCTAAGAAATGGAAAAGCATGTACAAGGAAAACAAGGAAGATGTAGAGTAGAGGACCTTTGATGTAAAATAGAAATTTTCAGTTGCTAAGAAATGTCCACGGAGCTCTGGTACAAAAGTTGGTCCAAGTTGGCATTGTTGATACCGGCACTCTTCTGCATTTAGGACATAAAATTTCTGAAGATAGAAGTGGCACTAAACTCTAACAAATTGTGCTAAACTGAGCTTCCTCAGTTAGAATAAAGAAAAAGAACTCTTAACAAAATATTCAAGCAAGCTACAGAACATATGAAGTCAAAGAACCTCCATCTTTATTGACGTTGAACAATTGAAGGATAACCGTTATAATTTGTTTCTTTTTATCTCACCGTTTTGAGTTTTTAGCTAATGATCACAGAGACAACTTTTCTTCAGCTCATTTTCATAATACTCTGAAGCAGACAAACAGCGAAAGTAAAAGAAGATATCTGTTTGCAACTAAGTAACCAGGTAAATACGCTTTTACGAATTAACAAAAAAAAGGAACATTCATTTCCTACCATTTCCTTTTTTCAGCAGCACCAAAGAATAAGATCTGCACTCTGTAAAGTCTCCATCCCCACTATCAGCAAATTGATTCTCTAATTTTGACCTTGAAAGACTGCTTGATCTTGATATTACTTCTCTGATGCGAGAATATCCTTTAGGAGCACATGGATCAACAATTGTACCATTTTTGGAGGAGTCTGCAACCGCATGAGTCATGGTAAGACACAGCTCTGAACTTTAGTACTTGCAGCCAAGTTCCTCTACAAGCTAATTAATGGAAATATGTATCCACACTGGTTTCATTCACAGCATATAATAATAACAGTATGATGATGGACGTGACATTCAAGCCAGCATTCATCAACCTTAAAATGTGACAACTGTTGCTTTGAACTACAGTCCTGACATTTGTCTCACCGTAGCATATCAGAAATAGAATAGCTATAGTTAGTATTAATTATTGATGTTCGATTGGCCAAGTAACATCAAGAAATCATATTTGGTTGCTGTGAATAATATTCCCATTTCTGGGAAATTGGTGTTCCCTTGTCAGTCGGATACTCGGATGCAATTCCCTAGCTACATATTGCAAGTGATGGCAAATGTCAAGATTTTTTGCTATCCTTTACATCAAAAGAATAAGCACAAGAATACCTTTTGACCTCAGTATTTCACGGAAGGATTCTTGTGCTGCATTCTGCAAAAGAAAATGATTCAATCATATGGTCAGCATATTGTATCATATTACAAGATTATCCATAAGTGGAGGATTCAATGGATACAAAGAGCTCACTTGACCAAAGTTTAGAAAGCTGTTGCTATAGAGAGTATATGTTGTTTCACCAAAAGTAAAATTTCTTGACAGTTCTAGAGGAAGTACTTCATCAGAAACAAATGTCAGCTGAAACAATAAGAAGCAATTAGATTGGCAGAAAATTGTTTTTTTATATATAACCAGAGCATTAAGCACCGTCTTGACATTGATATTCAAAAGTAGAGTTTGGTTCTAGATAACACCATATCAGGTAAGTGAATCTTTTCAGATTAAATAACATATTAACTTCATTAGTATTATCTTTTGGTTCTAGATAACACCATATCAGGTAAGTGAATCTTTTCAGATTAAATAACATATTAACTTCATTGGTACTATCTTATTAGCATGGATTATGGTTTAAAGAAGATCCAGTACTCTAAATCAAAGGAAAGGAAAGGCATCATCTGTCTTCATCAGAGAACCTGTGCTGAGGCGCCCCCAAGTTCAATTATTCCAATGGTTTTGTGTGGATCCCCTCCAAGTGTGCCAAGAGCATAGTTTGCCGCAACCCAAGCATAGATGCCCTCATCAGAGCCTATAAGAAATGAACCAGCCACAATGAGCATCCATACTGACAATATTTCAGCTAATGACGAAAAACCATCAGCATCCACCATCCAATAGATTTTTTTCTTTATTGATTCACTACCCAAAATACTTTATATCACTGCTTTCCCTTTTGAATAGTCGATTCAGTTTGTTGATGCTTCTCACTAAACCAAAATAAAAATCAAACTGAGCCCTAAGAATTATTTCTCAGAAGTACAATACTTCAACAGCAAAGATACGGCCTATTTCAGCAATTCATTTCTGGAATCACCAGAGCATACCAATAACCAATGAGTAGTAACAATTGGCGCTGTCCAGCATGCCACCTTAGGAATTCCATGGAATATGTCAGACTCATCACCAGATTCAAATGCTAATGTCTCACCTAAATCTAATTCCCAGCCCCCAGCTATAATGCAACCAGCTACTGCCCATGAAACTAAACTGGAATCGCTTCGGCAGTACAAACTGGGAAAAGAAAACTACAATGAACCAGATTAGGACGAGTGCGAAGCAAGGTTTTCATCTGACTTTGTCAGTATCAAGGCAAAAGCACGTGCTTGCTCAAGGCGTCATTAGTGTAATGAACCAGCCAAAATGAGCATCCATACTGACAACATTTCAGTTTATGACAAAAAACCTTCAATATCCACCATCCAAAATCCAATAGATTTTTCCTTTACTGATTCACTACCCAAAATACTTTATATCACTGCTTTCCCTTTTGAATAGTCGATTAAGTTTGTGGATGCCTCTCACTAAACCAAAATAAAAATCAAATTGAGGCTGAAGAAATATTTCTCAGAAGTACTACACTTCAACAGCAATGATATGACCTACCGAGGGAACAAGGGATCCCAGGAAACAATGGAAATGTCCACTACATATTTCAGAAATTCATTTCTGGAATCACCAGAACATTCGCATACCGATCACAACAGCTCAATAACAACTGCCGCTGTCTCAGCATGCCACCTTAGCATTTCCATGGAATATGTCAGATTCATCACCAGATTCAAATGCGAACGTCTCACCTAAATCGAATTCCCAGCCCCCATCTATATGGCAACCAGCTATCACTTCAGCAGTACAAACTAGGAAGAAACCGACACTACCTGGGATCACCTCGGCCCACGCGTCCTCGAACCGGAATCCGGAGGTCCTGAGCACGTCCCTGCAGGACGACAAGATGGCCTCCTGGACGCGCTCCTCCTGCAGCCGCAGCCCGGCGGTGGCCATGAGCCGTACCTCCGTCACCGCGGCGCTCCCGGCGCCCCCGACCTTCTCCCTGGCGAAATCCATCAGCGGCCGCAGCGAATCCCCGGCCCGCGCGGGCTCGGCGGCGAAGGAGGAGAGCCCGGGGGTAACGCGCATCACGGCAGACCGCGCCAGATCCGGCCGCCCGTCGGGCCCCGTGGCGAAGACGTGGGCCCGCGTACCGGTGCTTCCCCCGTCGATGATGACCGCGAAGCGCGGGGAGGGGGCGGGGTGCGGCGGCGGCGGGAAGAAGACGTGGACGAGGGCGGAGACGAGGAGGGCGAGGAACGCGGTGCCGAGGCAGAGGCCGCAGAGGCGGCAGCGGCGGCGGCAGGGGCGAGGGGAAGGGGGTTTGGTGCGGTCGGGCATGGTGGGACGCGGCCGGGGTGCCCCGGCCGGTACCGGCACCGCCGCCCCTTGACTCGTCGACGGCGAGGGAGACGGCGACGACGACGAGCTTTTTTTATTTATTTTAATCGATTTTAAATTGCGAGGGAGGGGCATCTTTATAGTACAGGTTGGCACTTGGACGGCGGAGGCGGAGGCGCCATCCAACTTTACGTAAACTTCGAACGGAAACGTAAACTGCAGTCAGCATGAATTATTCATAACTGTTTGTTTCTGAGCGACTATGAGTTCAAAGTTAATAATAAATTATTGAATTCAACGTTCAAATCTTTTGAGTTGGAAGTTTAAATCACTGAAATGGAAAATTTGGAATATATTTCAAGAAAGAGGGCATCACCAATCGAGGTAAGTGGCCCCAAATGCTACAACTTCTATGCAAAGAACAAAGAATCTGTTCATTTCAGTTTAATCTCAATCTGACAGCAATGGGCGGATCCACAGATGCTTGATTGCATTTGCTACGCATGCATGGTCGTCTAGAGCCTGAGCTCCAAGTCCAATTCCTTCCCGGCGCCGGCGGCAGCCTCGTCATCGTCGGAGTCGACGAGGTTCACAAACGGGATACTATGAGATCTCGTCTCAGTCGCCTCGCCGTGCGGCTGCAGCTGCAGCTGCGCTCGACGACGGTGATAATCCTGCAGCTGCAGCTTGTACAACTCCTGCATATTAACGGAGCACTGTCAATTACAATGCTATCTAATTAACTAGGAGAATTTCTCGCTCAATTGTATATTATTATAGCTAGACAGTTTCAATGTAGCAGTGCACATATACCTCAGATGAACCCTGCTGCTGTCTTAGGAGAGGAGACGCGTTCACAACGCACTTGCCAGCCTGATTGATCTGATTAGGGAAAGCTTGGCTGCTGCTTGGTGTAAGGAACCTGCTAATAATATAATTAACACGCAGAATTAAGCAAATTCAGTGATGAAGAGAGAGAGAAATGGCAGATCGATTAGGACGAGTGCCAAGCAAGGTTTTCATCTGACTTTGTCAGTATCCAGGCAAAATCACGTGCCTGGTCAAGGCGTCATTAGTGTAATGCTGCTGCGGAGATGAGCCGTAATACCAAGTGAAATGATCTCTTTGCACGCCTCCATTTCCAACCTGCACATAAATATCATCGTGCTCATCATCAGCTTGCGAGACTTTTCATGCATGCATGGATGACGTAAGAAAAATTAATCCTTTGCACGGAGACATACGTATTGTTGTTGGTCGTAGCGCAGTCCGGCCGCGTGAGGAGGCCGCGGCGGCGGCGGCGGCGGTCGCAGTTGTGTAGCCACCGCCGATGAAGTCGACAGCGACGGCGGGATCATGAAGAGACTCTGCGCCGCCTCGAGCTGCACCCTGATCCTCTCCAGCTCCGCCACGCCGAGCCCTCGCCGCGGCTCCCTCATCCTCACCGCCCTGTCGCCGTAGCCGCCGCCGCCACTAGCCGCCTTCCTCTTCTTCCCGGCGACAACGATTCCTCTACCGCTCCCTCCTCCTCCTCCTCCTCCTCCTCCGCCGCCGCCGCTCTCCATAGATCGCCACATCTATCGGTCCACCAACCAGCTTGATCTCATCCAATAACGCGTCAATCGATCGATCGATCGGCCGCGCGTGGTTAAAAAGAAGAGGAGCGTCTGCTCGATCGGGAAACCGAGCTGTATCTGACGCATTGATCGGCATGCATGAATGATACGAGATACGCGTGCGCGTGAGTTCGCATTTCCGTCATTAACTTTGTCTCCAACCGAACGAACGAACGAACGAACGGGATCCCAAATTCGGCAGGGCGCCATGGATACTGTCGAGATCTGCATGCGGCTATACTGGGAAACGAATCCTGTCTCGATTCCTCCCAAATTTTCTCTGGGTTGGCGTTCGATTATGTTCGTAATCTTCGCTGGGTTGGCATGTAATTACGTTCGTAAATCGTAATCTCTATCTGTGCGGCTAGCTAAGCTAATTAAGAGCCGATTCATAATTAGCTAGCGCATCGCATAGATTTGGATGTGTATTTTTGGAGCATGGGTTGGAGTAACTTGTAAATGCTGGCGGTTTGTTTTTGTTTCCGAGAGATGCACTCCTAAATAGGATAGAATTTAATTTATGCTTTGTATGAGTGTGTGACTATGTACAATTTTGGAGACTTCCAGATAGAATTTTGTTTCTATAAATCGGTTTTTTTAACGAGGACATGTAGAGGATGGATTGATTTTAATTTCATTATCAAAAAGAACGTTAGCCATTTTTCATAACACGTGCATGAAGGGCCGGGAGTGGCCTAGGAGAGGGTGGAGGGTTGGGGGTGGGTATAAATAACGTTTTGTAAAATTAAATTAAATGCGACAAAGCGGAAGCAGGTCAAATATTGTATATTCCGGTATGTATAGGATACACGATCAAGATCAGAACTTTTTATATGACAGTTGCGAAAAAATAATCTAGTATAACTACTCAATCTAGCACAACACTAAGAGCAAGATAACATGAACTGAGCAAATTTCACAGGAAGCAATCTAGAGCAAGACAACAAGCTAAGCACATGACAAATTGCAAGGAAATGATAGAAATAACTGAACACGGAAACACGATAAGTTTGTTCCCGAAGTTCAGATCATTGAGAGGATCCTATGTCTCTATTAAGGAGCTCATAGAGCTGAGTATTTCTCAACCCTTTTCCTCCAAAGATTGCACAAAGTACTCCTCGTTTCTTGTGGTATTTATTCCCTTGAGAGACGAAATTCGGTCTTGACAAACTTCGCAGGTGGATCGATGCTTGTGAGTGACGCCTAGCCGTTTAGGGGTCTTCAACCTCCAAGAATAACAAACACACATAAAGAATGGCTTGGATTGAATCCTAGTGCTCAAAGATGCGAAGATTTGCTCTAACACTCAAGATCTCACTTCAACTCTCTCACACAAGATGTGAATCAGAAAGATCGAGGGACATATGCAAAAAAAAAAGAGGCTCTAGAAAGATATTCCCCTTTAGCACACAAGATAAATCTCAAACAGATTAGAATGATGCAACAAATCCTCTTTGAAAGTAGAGTGGGGTTCAAATACAAACACCATAGTTCTTCCTCTTAGGGAACAAAGGTTGCCACATCGGAACTTCTGGTCCAGCCATTGGAACTCGCAGTTAGTGCACGTTTGCTTGTATTCACATTTTTTGGATCTCAATCCAAACTCTTGGCTCGTGCAATCGCTCTAGTCTTTCCCTTTTGCCGGAAAAGATATTAACATTGATTCAACATGTTTATGAAGATCAAACATCTTTTACAGCAGAACAGTAGGGGGCCCGTGATTGTGCATACAGAAGCAATCTTTTTGTTGTTTCGGTTAGTGGAGTGCATCCACGAAGGCTATGAAGATCAAACTATTTTTAAGCAAACTATGAAGCAAACTTGCCGCCGCTTGCCCTAACCTTAGAGCATCTCTAACAATATAACCAAATACCTCTCTAAACCAAAATTTGACAAACTTGGACAAAAAATTCACTCCAACAGACTTGCCAACCGGATGACCAAGCCATCCGGCTGACCAAACTCCCCTCCACACTGGACAAACTTGGCCAAGAAACTTAGCTTGCCAAATAGTGAGGCCCACCCCTATCTCTCCTCCCCGTCCTCTCCCCCGTGTCACTGTTCGCTGGCCCAGCGCCGCCGCCCGCCGGCCATCGCCTTCGGTGCAAGCAGCCGCGCTGTCTTCGTCGGCGCAAGCAAATCCAGCGTCGCTGTGGCCCATGAAAGGCAAAGAGAGAGGAAGAAGTAAAGAGAGGTTGACACGTGGAACCCACCGTGAGATTGGAAAGTGTAATGAAGAGGTTGTTGAAATAACAAACAAATTTGACTCTTTAATTTCTTTGATAAGCTAGCCAAATAGCCATTTAGAGAGCCAAAAATAACAGTTCTATTGGAGATGCTCTTAAATGTATCTTTATTCCGTGTAGCTAACCCCAAGTCCAGTGACCTTTGAAAATATGTTTTTGGCATTACCGCCTTTCATGAAAAATGCAGTAAACTAATAGTGGACACTCCACAAACTTTCAGTAGTTTCCGTTCAAAAAAAATAAATATAATTGAACTTTTTGAATGTAACTTAACCAAATAACTTGAATTGTTTTCACCGAGCTTGATTCATAAGGTTATTTATTTTTTGCGAAATATAGTACAACGCAGACGCTCATCTACACGCGCACACTCACCCTATGAACGTACACACGCACACCCTACCCTTATGAACACACCCAAAAGACCGGACTAGTATATCTTGAGATTGACTAAGCCACCACGGAACCGAACTCGATTGATATATTTATGGTACACAACCTTGAATACCTTTGACTTTTCCAATGAAATTTGATTAAACTTGAATTTTAAATGAATTCATAAATTTTGGACAAAGTTATAAACTATTCTTCATACGGGAAACATCCCAGTCACCTTCTTCGATAACTTTGTCTATGTAAGTGAAGGCATAGAATGGAGAAGTCGAAGGAAGAAGGGGAAATGTCGAGTTATCCCTTTAACTGACAATAGTGGAATACTAACGAAACAGACATATTTTAGATGGCGTAAGTAAAATTGAACACTTTTATAGCGTGAGGGGAACACAATTTTCTGCTTTCTCCGAATCGATCGATGCATATGGATGCTGCCATGCATGCATCGATCATTTCACACCAAAACACGCTCCATGGTTGATACGGCCGATCAGCCTGCTTAATTACTTATTACTGGTCCATAAGATTTTGCTAGCCTGCTGCGAATTTAAGTTAGTTTCGCTGCCTAGATTTGGTTAATTCGCAACAGATTTAGTACTTAGCTAGGTTCTTGAAGCTGATCATGTTTCCGTTCCAGATGCAGGCACACGCGCGTAGGATGATCAGTTATAGACAGGAGATGCAAATTGCAACTTGTACTTCTTGTATCGTTCCCTGCTATCTGCTAAAGTTGCACACCTGGGTTTTCTAGGCATGAATCCGAGCTCAACTGCCACCAACTAAGCAACTTGTTAGGATTTGTATTTTAATTTTGACAGCATTTAATTTAGCCACGTGGCACATAGTAACATAGATAATAACAACAGTGCATGGACAGCAAATCAGCCAGTGAATGATGCAACCTTAAGATTGATCGATCGATCTGAAAAGAAGGTCAAGAGAAACAAGCAAACTTTGGGTTGTTTCTAGTATGAAATATTGTAAGGTCTGCCATCATTACCTACTTGGCTTAATAGTTATACTATGGAAATTAGAGTGGGTGATGTAAGCTAATCTTTTTGGATGACAGGTGTTCTCTCAGGATGTTACTCGTAGGAAAAGTTAATTGTTAGCTCATCTATGGAAGCTCCAATCTCATATGACACAGCCACATATAACATTTGACTGGTGACTCATCATCATTCTAGCACACTGTTCTCTCCTATCCCCAGACAGGTTTATTTTTCCATTTTTTATGGTATTTGGACCCTGTACAATGCAAAAATAAACATATAGCCTTAATAAATATTTAATGCTTATATTTTTTTAAGGAGTACAATTAGACATATACAACCCACACTCACACCATCATGGTCCTTTACTCACGGCTAAAATATTGCTGGAGGTATTCATGAAATATTGCGGGACATCAAACGTGAACACCACCTATACATATATATAATCACGTTCATACCAATGTGCATACGTGTATAATCTCACATTATGAGAATGTGTTTATAGTACGGTTGTAAGTCCTTCAGTTATGAGGCTACCAGGACTCAAACCCTAATTCTTAATTAAAAAAAAACTCCTCACTGTGTGTTTCCCTAATATACAAGTTATGACATGGCCTATGGCACATGTGTCTCGGTATGGGTAAGTGTTAGGTTTCAGGGTCTTTTCTCAACCTTAAATATAGAGATGGCCATGAATCGCCTACGGATAATTCGTGGTTGGCTCTAGTTAGACTTAATAAATTAAGTTTTATTTTTGTTAAAAATAAAACTTAGTTTATTTGGTTAAACTAGAGTCAACCAAAAATTACTTATGAATTGACCCACGTCCATCCCTACTTAAAAGCTATGGCTTCGGGATGCCTCTCCTTGTGTCAAGTTTTTTTTAGTCTCAAATTGCTGCATAATCCCAATGCCTCATCCAATCTGAATTTTAAAGCTTAAAAGCCAAAATAAAGAAGATGTTCCAAACATGACTGTAATTTGTTATTGACTAATTAATTTCTAACTTCAAACGCGTCTTCTGTCTAAGGGTGTATTATGTTACTCATTACATTACTAGGAAAAAGATATGCACTTGTCGAACTAAAGGTTAAAACTTGCTCGATGATTTACTAGCATGAGACTGAGTAACATTGGAAATAGAGAAAATGAAGAGAGAGATGACGAGGGTAACCTGCACGACATATAAAAACAACTGTCATGATATCCATGTTGATTCAAACCATAGTTTACAAGTTACAACTCGGTGTGTTGAGTGGCCACGTTTGATTTGCAAGTTCGAGGGAAAGAGCTAGCAAATGAAGGAACTTTGAGCATAGTCCAAGATAATAAAAATCAAACAAATTTTCAGGAGACAGAGAAAATTTCCGAGGATCCGTAAGGTATGTTTGGACAATTGCGTATTAATTAGTAAACCAAAATCTGGACATTGTAAAATTTCAATAACAAATGAGATTTTGGTCTGCTGTTAAAATTTTGATAAAGTTGGTTATGGATCTTTCCTTATCCTTACCCCAAGATGCAACAAATCGAATGAAGCTCCATTTGTATTCTCAATTTGTCGGTACCAATTAACCAAAAATAGGCTTATACAAAATGGGACTATCTAAACGTTAGTCGCATGATTTCTCTCCCGTGAGTCTTCTCCCTCGTTCTTTGCTCCATTGATCCTAACGCCGCCTGATCTCTGCAGTTCGTCGGATAGGAAGATGAAACATGAATCTTGGAGCAAGTCGTGAGATTAGAAAATCATGTGAATTTATCAAAAATATATCGAGCTATGGGTAAAAAAACTGATACTTTCTCTGTCTTAAAATAAAAAAAATCTAAGTACTAGATAATATATTTTAATCTTAATATTATAAATTTGAATAGTTATGTTAAGTAGTAGGTTTTTATATTTTTAAAAAGAGAGGGAGTACCAAATATTGGCATTGACCCCATATGCCCCAGTGTCACCGTCTTGTCCACGTGCCCCCCGAGAGCTCAAATAAAATCCAACCAGCAGCTGAGCTGCCCACTTGCCTGCACTGCACATCACTCTCCTCTGTCCCCAGAGGAAGGCCACGACAGCCACCGCCGAGACAATGGACGCCGGCGAGGCCGCCGGCGCCCTCCTCTTCCTCCTCGCCGCCGCCATCTCCGTCGTCGCCGCCGTCTCCTCCGGTGCCGTTGACTTCACCTACCGCGTCACAGGTACAAAGATTTCCCCTCCAAGCTTCTTGTTTTCAGAACGGGCCAGTTTCTTGCTCACTCCGTGGTTCTCTTGGCTCCTAGTCGTCGGCGAGGGATCGTCTCCCTCCTGGTCGTCGGGGAGCGGCGCGTGGTGGTGCGAGGCGTGGGTGAGGGTGAGGTCGCGCGCGGTGGCGCCGGCGTTGCAGGTGGGGGTGTGGGCGTGCATGGTGATGTCGGTGATGCTGGTGGTGGAGGCCGCCTACAACTCCGCCATCAGCATCGCCGTCAGGCTCGTCGGATGGAGGCCGGAACGGCGGTTCAAGTGGGAGCCCCTCGGCGGCGACGAGGAGAAGGGGGAGGATGCTGCTGCTTACCCCATGGTCATGGTCCAGATACCCATGTATAATGAGCTCGAGGTAAAATTCAACAAGATTGAAATTTGACGCAAAAAAAAACACAAAAAAGGCCGAATTCAAAAGCACTAAACAGCCAAAAAATGTTTCTCTCTTTTTTTTTTTTGCTTAGTTTTATTTTTTTAATGATGTCGGAGATTGCGGGGCAGGTGTACAAGTTGTCAATTGGAGCAGCTTGTGAGCTCAAGTGGCCAAAGGAGAGGTTGATAATTCAAGTTTTGGATGATTCCACGGATACATTTGTCAAGGTAGTATTTTCATATTGTTAAGCAAATTTCTGACTAGATGCTTGAGGTGCCCAAACTCTGATTTTTTTTCTTTCTGACCGGAACTCTGAAAATCTATAATCAGCGTAGCATATCACCTTTTTTTCTGCTTGTTTGGTTTAGTATAGTTCCTGTGTGAAGACTGAAGACTAATGAGTGGGATTAGTTGTACATAAGGATGACGCTGCTTTTCACTTTCATACATCACCATCCATATAAAAAGGAACAAAAGCAACTAAGTTTCATCATAGGAACCTTAAGTGTCTTAGGTCCTAGAACTGAAAGCTATGTCATGTGCCTGAACCATATGAAATGCACGTGATTGAGCAGCATCTTTAAGAAAATAGGACTGCAACATGCCCTATGGCTGTAAAAAGCATGAGCAGCGTCGTAAATGGTTAGAAATGTTTTTAGCTGATTTTTTTTTAGTTTCATGTAAAGAAGTATTAGTTGATTTAAGAAGGATCCTTGTCTAGACAAATAAGTACTTATTATAAATAACTTACTTGCATGGGACATCAAATTTGACAAACTACTGTATTACCTCAATTTTCTTTCCAGCTTACTTTTTTTGTAGAAAAGCAGTTACTTCTAGCGGTTAGTTTCATAAAAGATATCTCAACATTTTTTTTAAGAAACAGTGGGACTAAGGCAGTCTGGATATCTCACCATTTGGCATCTGGTGAACTGAATGATGTCACCTTTCGCTGATGTGTAGATTTTCTTATCCAAGCTGAAAAGTTGTAAATTACCCCGCTCGTCCGTAGTACCTGGAATTGTTATATATTCCTGCCTTACTTAATCTGGCTACTTATAATGGTACACCTCCTTAGTACATGGCATTTTAGTATGCATATATTCAGTCCCTCTCAATTTGTTGACACAGAAGAGAAGTAAATTAATCATCTACCATGTGAAAATGTAATGCCAAAATGAAAATGAATTAACAAGAATTTACTTAATTTGAAGAATTTGGTTGAGCTGGAATGTGAGGATTGGGCAAGCAAAGGTCTAAACATTAAGTATGCCACCAGAAATAGCCGCAAAGGGTTCAAAGCAGGAGCCTTGAAGAAGGGAATGGAGTGGGACTATGCCAAGCAATGTGAATATGTTGCCATATTTGATGCTGATTTCCAACCAGAACCGGATTTCCTTCTCAGAACTGTCCCATTCCTCATGCACAATCAGAATGTTGCGCTTGTTCAAGCTCGGTGGGGTTTTGGTAAGGCATCATCTTAACATCTTTTGATATGTCATTGCAGCTTACTTGTTGTAGTTCTTGCCAGTGGAAAGTATTAAATGTATATTTGTAAGGCAACCAGAATTTTGCATTTGAAGTGACATTTTCTTAGATTTTGGATCTTGTGATGTTACAAAAGACAAAGATTGAAGTAAATAATTCTAAAATTTCACTGCAAAAGATAATATAGCACATCATTGAACTAGCAATTTCATTTATTCTGATCTGTCCAATTTTTAGTTGACAGATTTTTACAGTGAATGACAGAGTAAGCCTACTGACAAGGATACAGAAGACATTCCTGGATTACCACTTCAAAGCCGAGCAGGAGGCAGGATCGGCCACATTTGCTTTCTTCAGTTTCAATGGTGCACACCTCAACTGTATATGTTATATGTAGATCGCAAAGAGAACATGGTGATGGTCTTCTAAACACTTGTACCTTCTTAGGGACTGCTGGTGTATGGTGCAGAGAAGCTATCAATGATGCAGGAGGTTGGAAGGATCGAACCACAGTTGAAGACATGGACTTGGCTGTCCGAGCAACCTTAAAGGGATGGAAATTTATCTATTTAGGCGACATCACAGTAAGAAGACCAAATCGCTTATTTGTTCTGTTCAACTAAAATAACACAGTGTAAGCTCATCCTCCAATGATTAAATGAACGCAATGGTAGCATCTGATAAAGCAAATATGTCACAGGTCAAGAGTGAGCTTCCATCCACTTATAAGGCATACTGCCGACAACAGTTCCGGTGGTCTTGTGGCGGTGCAAACTTGTTTAGAAAGATGATATGGGATGTCTTGGCTGCCAAGGTATCATTTCTTGTCTTTTTTGTGAACCAGAACAAGTAATTCTGAATAAAACATAACCCACCATTGTTGCTCCATCAGAAAGTGTCTTCCTTAAAGAAGATCTACATGCTGTACAGCTTCTTCCTGGTGAGGAGAGTTGTTGCCCCTGCCGTTGCCTTTATTCTCTACAATGTTATCATCCCTGTATCGGTCATGATCCCAGAACTCTTCCTGCCAGTCTGGGGTGTTGCCTACATTCCTACAGCACTCTTGATTGTGACTGCCATAAGAAATCCAGAGTCAGTTCTCTCTTATAAGCACAATAGTTCTAAAACAGTCTGCTCATCCCTTAACCCCTTGGACAAATTTAATTTTGTTTAAACTGTCTTTTCCCTCCAGAAATCTGCACACAGTGCCGCTGTGGATTTTATTTGAGAGCGTCATGTCCATGCATCGCTTGAGAGCTGCAGTAGCTGGTCTGCTGCAGCTGCAAGAATTTAACCAATGGACTGTGACACAGAAAGTGGGGAACAATGCTATCGAAGAAAACAACGAGACTCCATTGCTTCAAAAGTCCAGGAAAAGGTTAATAAACAGGTAAAACCTCCCTCAATTTGCTACTGCAATCTTCAGATTATATGGTAGGTACTGGAGTTCTGCATGCATGCTAAACCTGACATTGTCAATTGCTGCAGAGTGAATCTTCCTGAGATTGGATTGTCGGTGTTCCTCATCTCATGTGCATCCTACAACCTTGTCTTCCATGGAAAGAACAGCTTCTACATAAACCTCTATCTCCAAGGATTGGCCTTTTTCCTTCTGGGACTCGACTGCGTTGGCACTCTACCTGGCCATTGTTGCATCTGACAAATCAATCTGCTACCATTTCGTCTATCAGATTTGTGATTCTTTTCTGTGTTTAAATTTTTCCAGAAAGCATTTGAGGTTGTAGAGTTTCGTCACAGTTGGTGTTGTTCTATATATTATTTTTGCCATAGTTACAAAAATATCAATCACATATAATATATATTCACCAGGCCTGAATTGCTGAATTACCGTCTACATGGGATGATAAATCCTCCAACAACACTCCAAAATTGTGAATCATCGAAACCTTTTTGTGCTCAAATATGGTGTAAAGAACCGCAAGTTAAAACAACCTTCCTAGTTAAAAAGGACATTTTTGATATCCAAACAAGCAAATTCAGCCTGAATCCAAGCAAAATCCAAATGCGAAAAGGCACTTGTCTTGCTACAAGAAGACGAACTGCACATGTGGAGCCCAAATCCCAATCGCCACCGTTTGTCGGAGCTGCAAATTCAGAGACCAAAAGGCAGGCTCACCAACCTCAAACCCCTTCCTTTGGCGACATGCGCGTCATCAACCCACCGATCGAGAAGGCGAGAACCCTACTCGCTTCTCCTCTATATCAATCGATCCCCCTTCATCGCGAAGGGGAGAATTAAGAGGGGAATTAATTGAAGACATCAATGTCGCTCACCAATGCTCCTTCCTCGATGGTGTCGATCGTGTCGTCGGTGAGGAACAGCGGGCGCACGGTGGCGGGCGTGCCGCCGGTGCTCGTCGGGGCGGCCGTCTCGTCGGCGCCGGAGCTGCGGGGGCGGGCGTACCTGGTGCACCACGTCTTCTACGAGGACGGCGGCGCCAGCGCCATGGACGGCGGCGTGGCCCCGGCGTCCAGGGCATCGGTGACGGCGCTGAGGGAGGTGGTGGCGGAAGTCGAGGAGTGCGCGATTTGCCTCGACGACGGAGAGTCGAGAGAATCGCGTGGGAGGAGGAAGGAGATGCCGTGCGGGCACCGGTTCCACGGGGAGTGCGTGAAGAGGTGGCTGGGGATCCACGGGAGCTGCCCGCTGTGCCGGCGCGAGATGCCGGAGGAGGAGGTGGTGGTGGCGATGGTGCATGGAGAGAGTGTGGTGATGAGAGGGAGGCGCGTCGTGCTCAGCGTACTCGTCATCGGCCGCCCCCACGATGACAATGACGGCGAAGAAACTCCCCTTCCGCTTCTTCCGAGTGTGCTCATAGATGATCTGGATTAGTAAGGATTTTAGTGTGCTATGCCTGTGTGCTCGAATGCAAATGTAAATATGTAATGCTTCCTTGTGTATTATTAGTAAATAAATATAATTCCAGCGTAAGGCAGGATATCGAGCTGACTCGTTAAGGTCACGAGCCCATCACTTTCAAACCAATATTAGTTCAAGTTTATAAATGTTTACCCAACATGCAAATCAGCAAATACATCACCAGTTTCATGCTTCCATACAATTAGCAAATACATCATGTTGGCCACGACCGAGCGCAATGACGACTAGCAATACTGCGACCCTACTAGTGGCTAGCGTTGCTACGGCCTTTGCAGCATTTCTAGTGGCGGCCTGAGACGACAAGAGGATGGAGGGGAGAAGTTGAGTCGATACTCCAGACGGCATCACGCCATGTGTGAAGATGACAATTGATACAGGCACTAAGATTGGAGTTTTAGGGTTACGGATGAACCTTTTTCTTGTTGGGCTACCGTGCTAGGCTACTGGCCAACTACTTGCCTTGGCCCGTTTGGCTTGCGGGCAACTCGAGCTGGCTTGTTATACCTAACGAGCTAAACTCTTAACTCAGTGTCGGTATTAGAGCACCAATATATGATGAAAATCACGGACCAGAGTTCGTCGGAGGGGCTAGGGCGCGCGCGGCACCATCGGGTGTGCCCAGGAGCTGCTGAGACATGATTAAGTATACAGATTCAGGCCTCCTGAAAGATAATAACCTTACTCCTGTGGCTGCTTCCTATCAAAAATGTTCTTACATGATCTTAAGCACTCGTGGGCTAACTTAAAAAGTCAGGAGTTCTTACAAGTCTAGAGAGTCTAACCCTACTACAGGGTCTAAGATGAGCTTTTATACCCTATAGCACTCACCATTCGAGGAGAGACAAGAACAATGTACATCATCATAAGCCTGACCTAATTCCTTAAACTCAACGCTAAAACACTATAGAAGCAGATGTTTTGTGGGACTTCGCGCCAGGCCCACCTCTGGTCTTCATTCTCTCTCACGGACGCCTGGTATACTTCGCTAGAGAGAGATCGTCTAGGATACGCCGTATCTCTCAGCATTAATGCTGAGAGAAACACTACATAAATCTTTAGTAAATTCGATGGACGAGCTCTGCAGCCTGCGTATCGCTCCCGAGAGCAACGTGGTATCTGGTTGGACACATATCCACCTTTCTTTAACGTGTAAGACTACCACCTGGCCACCCTAAGGTAGCCGGGGTGCTCTCAATCAAACACCTAAAGTGCAGGATTCGACCTCCTCCTCAGGTATCACCACTTGGCGGCTCTTGGGAAGGAGTGACCTTCCTGCTCCTCTTGACCTGGCTAGTCAGGGTACATATGGCGGTTCCTGGGCAGCCCAAAGTGGTGGAACATGATTAGAAGCATGCCACAACCTGGTTCCTAGATGTCCAGCTAGCGCAAACCCTTTTTCAGCTCAGAGGACATGTGGCAAGCCCTAGGCAGCCTAACAGGGATGGACTCTAAACCCGGGTCCATAGGTCCCGTCTAAGTCTCAAGCATTTCTCTTGACGGATGATGGACATATGGACCTCCCTGCAACCCCTTGGATCAACTCTAGGTTGGGAAGGTGCCAACCCACGATCCACGCAGCATTAATAATTTGTCTTTTGTGCTAAGAAAGCAAGCCGAACAGGCATCCCCTTGGCCTGGGCGCTGACACTCAGTTCATTAACAAATCCAAACGAGCCGAGCCGAACCAGCCATGAGCCAAGAGAGCTAGTGAGCCACAAATTTTTCGTCCAACCCTATTTGAGCACATGTAGAAGTTAGTTTGGAACACAAGAATTTTATAGTATTTTCACGGAATTTAATTTAATTCCTCTATGATTCCTCCCAATTTCCTATTCCAAAAGGGCCGTAGTATAATCTATCTTCTCATTATCATGAATGAGTAACTCTTGTTTGGAAATTGGAATGGTAAGTGGCAAGGTGAGGAGATGAGTAGGAGCATTACCTTCGTCATGATCACACAAATTTCATTGCAATTAATGTAGCACGAACTAATTTTAAACAAATTAGCACTACTGGACCCCTCTGGAGGATAAATTTTAGTGTTTTTGGCTGCGTCACGGAATATGAATGCCATCTTTTTTGGCTAATATCGTCATCTGACCAAACCACCTGACTTGTTTTTGAACGATGGAACGACCACCGGTGTGGCAAACAGCTCATCATGAACTAGACAAGACACACAGTAGAAACTCGTTTCCAGTTCAGGGTCAAATTTCGGTGTGCTTCCATGATGCCCCATGTAAATATACGTGTCGCACATTACGCATCCAGTACGAAGGAATTTTTGATTTACAGTCAGCAACCTCTGGTGCAAAAAACGTCGCGGTTGCACAAAAGCTATCACTCCATAGAGCCGAACGGCTACAATTGAAGTACTCAGGGACAGGGCATCAAAATGTTGACGACTATAATGCTTAAACCGACAGGTAGATTCACGTCGTCTCCAAAGTAAACGATGGTGTGAGTTCACCAATCGCCTCCCGGTGAAAAAAAAAAAGGCAAGACGAGAATATTACAGACGGGGCAAAACGCCCGACGGTGATGGAAGTAAGCAGTCATACATCCCCTTCAGCCGGGACAGCAGAACCAGCTTGTCTTCCATGCCCACACCAGGCTTTGCCAGATCAAACATGTCTTCTCTCAAGCTGCAACGCAAAACGATCTTTTGGTCCACATGCAATCCTAGGTAGCAAAAGGAAAGCGTCAAAAGAGCTGTGACTTGAGACTGACCTTGACCACTCCCCTGTTTCTCTGGCGTGCAATTCAACAGCTTTGTATAGTCTATCAAGGGTGTACAGTGTTAATCCGAACTTACAGCATGCCTCTGCCACCTGTAAAATAGGAAATTCAGACAGACATTGTTAGTACATATCGTAATCCTAATGTTCTCAAATTTGTACTTCAAAGTGGAATGCAAATGGCTTTCTCATCAATAAAAAGGTGGCTTTAATCTTGAACACTTTAATATCGGATTTTCAAGACAGGTGGAGGTGTCCAGTCTTGAAAAAGGCAGTGTCTGGTCTTCTCATATTTGGTGAAAGAATAAGATTTTTGCAGATCAAAATACAACAGAAAAGTGCTATAATCATATTTCTTAGAGAAGGGAATAAGCCGGATGAAGTATTTGTAGCTCATTCAAATAAATATGTCACTAGTTTGATTTAAGATCAAGATCACCATTCCATTAACCAAGCAATTCTGGAACTCCATAAGCCTTTTCTCTACATCAGCAAGAAGCAGCCTTCGCTGACGCCGTGCAGTCCTACCTCTTCCCTCGGCACCTCGGCCCTATTTCATAGGCAGGATAATAATTAGCCATATTTGAACCTAGTATTCCTATTACCTTTTTCATGCACACTTGTCCATGGTGAAAACTGCAAATCTCCGGGATGCAACATATCTCCTGGTAGTTGTGGAGTGGTTTTCACAATTTGTCCCTTTTCAAAAATATTTGTTACAAATAGACCTCTGATGAAACTTTTCTAACAATATACCCTAAGCATGGAACCATGCCATTTGGCGCCTATGTACATGGCACAGTGTATATTAACACAATATGATGTTTTATGGAACTCTAGCGAATCTGGGGACCATCCTATGTGGTAGTCTACACGTCGCCGAATCCTTTGACCCCGTGCTATGGACATATGGCACCAAATATCACGGCACAGAGCGGAAAGTTCCATTTCGGCAAAATGTTTTGCTAGGGATCAATTTGTAAAAATTGTTTGCAAAGAGCAAAAAGTGAAAAATTTTCCCTAACTGTGCCAGATTCCCCGAATAAGATAGCACTGGGTCTATATACATACATGCGTAGCCCATGCTCGCACTGCAAAGAGCAGCAGAAGTGAAAGACCAAATGCTGGTAGTGCTGCGAGTATAGCAAAATTTATCTCATTTGCCCTAAGGATCTGGTCCAGCTCAAGCATTGCCCTGTGTAAAAACAATCCAATCATCTCTTGCGGTTTAATATTAGACAAATTAAAAATATACCATCATGAATTTTAAGCAATATCGACAGAAAACAATAGTATAACTTACTCCAGAAGAGCCAGTTTATGCTTCTGAATCTGAATTTTTCAAAGCAGAAGGTTAGAAAAAAAATGCATGTTAACTTGAACTGAGTGCATCCTAAATAGAGAAAGAAGGGGAAGAACCTGAATAGACAATGCACGTGTTAATTCTCCACTGGAAAGACCTTGAAATGGATGCATTGCTTCCTTCTCATATCTGTATTAATATACTAGAAAAATGTCATTGCTCATTGCTCAAGTCAATAGAATGTAAACAGCCAGTTTAGTTTTCATTTTTCAATGAAAGAAGTATCATCAATTTAGTCCATTGAGTGGTCGTCAAAAGCAGAGAAATTTAGGTATCAGGTAAATGAGGATAAAATGTATCAGGTAAGCAACATAAGTGCACATTAAGCATGTAATACATGAAAACTCTCCTGCAAAAGTCCAGATTCTATTGAAGACATAAGTCATCAAACAAGTCATTCCATGGAGTAATTGAAGCAACCATACAAATGATTCTTAACATCCTGAAGTTTGTGTATAATATTAGAATTTACGAAGTTATTAATTCAAATCAATCATGGCAGAAATTCAAATATTCTAAACATTTACTCAGGACTCTTAATAAAATTCATCATTTTAATCCAAGAAAAGTAACAGATGAGAATTCTACAACATGAACTTGTTAACTGCTATGCACATCAAGATCAAATCCTTTTAAAATTAATTCCTGACAAAGAAAATATTGATTTGACCTATTTTGAAACTGAGTCAAATCCATCTTGAAGTTTTAACTTGCATATAGTACCATCATTTCACCAACAAGTTATAAACCTTCACTGAAACAAAAGGAAGAAATCCTTTAAAAAAATTGAAGTAGGAAGGCCAAAGATGTGCAATGCCTTTCTTTTGGCCAATTGCAGGCTTTCGTTACTGGCAAGTACCACCGAGTGGTAATTGGTAATCAGAGAAAAACCTACTGGCTGGTAATTATGGGTATTGGGTAACCAGTTGCCAACAGCCTTGCTAGTGCCTCCTTGTACACCGTGAAACCAGACGGAGAAAATAAAATGGAAGTTCAAAGCTATTTGTGACCACAGCTGTAATAGGCATCGGTACTGCATCAAGCGATACTGTAGTAGTATGACTAGGAAAGAGTTTACCTTACAAAATAATAATATCTAGTGCCCAAATAAATTAGATAGTTTGCAAGAATAGAGATTACTCATTTGGTATCATATCTATTAGGAAGGTATCAGCTTAGTTTGGAATTAGACAAATAGTTTGTTAGGAAAGAATAGATTAAGGGGTGTTGTTTGGAATCAAATGTGTCTCTTTTTTTCAAACGAATCTTAAACCCCTTGGAGGTATTCAGGGATGCACCTATGTAAAGCATTATGGAGCAAAAGACCCTATAAATCTCTACAAAACCTCAATGTGCCTTATGTCTTCCTATATATAAGTATATAACAAATTTCAAGACCAAATGTTTTGCTTCTACCCCCCATAAATCACTAATTTTTAGTTTTTCATTACATGGTCTGTCCCCAGTACCAACAGAATTAGTTTAGTTTCAAAAGCAACAAAAAAAAATGTATTTGGCATACACAAAATTTTCCTGTCAACAAACTCCTATGCAAAAGCAAAATAATTCCAGGTGACTTTTGAGCTTGCAAATATTCAGCTTGAAATAAGATATGACTGTCAAAGCAAGACACCATAAATATTCACACACTCTTACCTCTTCATCACAGTCTCCATCATCGCTAGCTCTGATATATCTTGTGGCGGTTTTTCATTTGAAGTGCTCTCACAAAAGTCGAGCAACATCCTACAAAGGCAACACATAACCTGTAGTGTCAGATGATGCAAGATGTAATTTATAATACTTGATGTATTTCAGAAAGTAACTGCAATTCCAAGCTGAAGTTTTACATATTTTCAAGAAAATGAAGGTTGGGAAACTTATAGTGAATAAAATACATAGCTCCAGGGTGAAGAATATTATCAAGGGACCAGAAATAGCAAAAGAAAAATAGACAAGGAAGCGAGGAACAGGACGTAGGTTATGAGATGAAGAAGCTTTTTTTATTGATTACTAATGAACATTAGTCAATGACAACAGTCAACAGATCAATCTTACAAAGGGATATATAAAAGGCAGGAGCAGCAAAACTTAGTTTCTACCCACAATTTCATACAGAAACACTTCCAAGAACAGTAAGTGCACAAAATACAAATGGCATGGATGTCTGGTACATTACTGAACCACATATAGTCATTTGTAAAATCTTGAAACTACATATACATGTCTACTATTGGGTAAGGAGGTGAAACTTAGACCATGCCAAAAGGATACTAACTTAGAACACTATTGTATGAAGTTTTGGTAAGGAGAAATGCACAAGTAAGGAGTAAGGTTGAAGGAAGAAGCCTATTCAGAACAATATTGTACCAAGTTTTGAGTAAGGAAACATGCATATCTAAGCTTGACAAAAGAAGCATGGGAATCATTGGAAAAAACCTGCGCAATGATTCTTCAGTTTGCTGGACCTCTTGTTTTTCCATTTCACGTTTAGATCTTTGCCTGAATGTCTCAAAAAGTTCATCCCTGATGGAAATGATCTAATGATTCTCAAAGAGAACAAAGTGGTCATGACAAGAGCACAGTAATATAACTGATTTCCAAATTTGAAAACTAAGAACATCAAATTTAGCTGGACACAAAGGCATGCAATTTTTTGCTGACATAGTAAGGTCAATTAGAAGTCATCAACTAAAATCAGGCATTGCAGAAATTCTCTGTAAAAATTTGATGGTTCCACTTCCACATAGGTGTTGAATGGGCAGAATTCAGTCCACTGAAATGTGCATGCTTAAGCAGGTGCATATTAACAAGTTTCTTATGATTGTTGATGGTAATAACTAATAAGTGAAGCCATCCAGTAAAGGTAAGTCAATTGCTTAAAACATTACACAAGAACACAGCTAATAATGCACAAAGCAGCATGCTACTCTTTCTAGTTAAGCAGTCATCTGCTATTCATTTTTAATAGACAAATATCTCGATGCGGTATTTCACAGAAAATCTTGTACGTCTTCCAAAAATGTAATTATCTATATAGGTTGATGTGGTTATCTCGAAATAACAAGAGGCTCTACCCTCACAATAGCTTGTTTGAATATATGGGGATTAGACCTCAATCCCTTCAGATTGGTGGGGATCTTAGTTCAAATACCTTGCCAATTCAACGGGATCAGATATAAATCCCACCTATCAAAATGAGCCCTAAAGTAACTCAATTTGCCTTCAGTTAACTTATGCTAGCATCACGCATATTATACACAATAAAAGGACATATCCAGAAAGTATCTTACTGGTTGCCCAACATGCACATCCCAAAAACCAACCATCGACTCTTTGGCATCTTGTATCCAGTTGTCAATGTCAGAACTTCCCATCAAGCTACTGTGGCGCAAAAGCCATAAAGAACATGCAGAGAGGCCCAATGCTCCACATGTGTAGGGCAACCAATATATGGTTATATTTCTTGGTCTTTTATGGCTTGAGAACTACAATAGAAAAAAAAAACTTTGCTTCAGATAATTATGCAACATACTGCTTCACATAATGGAACTGTAACACATATACATATCTTCTACCTAACTTGTAAGAACACACTACCTCCGTCCCCAAATATAAGGGATTTTGGCAATGCAATTTCCCTTATATTTGGGGACGGAGGGAGTAATGAATTTACATTTTTAAAAGTGCACAATCAACACTTATTCCAAGTACCAATTACAGATTAAATTGTTTGTTACAGCAACAATATAACCAAACCTGCACTGTTCACTTTTATATAACTCTTATAATTTTTTCACAGTACTTCTTATTTTTGGAGACAAAGACATGTTAGCGTCATATTTACCCTGTGTGGGGGAGTAGGGAAGGAGGCGCCAAGCAGTGCACATGCCAGTCAGGGAGAGGTATGGCACGGACGATAAAGGGCATGGCTCAGGTCAAGCTCAGGAAGGAAGAAGCATAAAGGCACTGAACACTCATTCACTCGCTGGCAAGAGGCAGCAGCACGGAAACAAGGGGTAACAATCAGCCACCTCTACTTACCCACGTCCATATCCTTGTTGCAGCAGGAGCAGGTGAACGTCTTGCTGGTATCTTTTTGCTAAAGCTGAAGGAACCCATGCCTCTGCAGTACGTCCACATTGCTGGTGTCGAGGCAATATTGACACAGTCCCGGAGATGGTGGCGGATGGGCATATACAGCTACAACACCACACACAGATTCACGCCAAGATCAGGCAGAGATGGAGTTATGTGGTAGGGCCACATGGACGGTGAAGATCAGGTCAGGAGCAAACAAGGGAGGGAAGAAAGAAAAGGGAGAAGAGGAGGAAGAGGAAGGATAAGAGGTGATAATGGCAAAATGGGCAGCGAACGGAGTAACATGCGGTGAAAATAAAGTAAACGGCAATATTTTAGTGGTATGAAACATAACAGGTGCAATTTCAATGAAACTGGAACTATTTTTTGCCAAAATAAAAGTTCACTGGATAATGTTAAACTAGTATTTTGAGATCCAGGTTTGGTATTTGAACAGATTAACCCTGCTTATCCACATGATTAATTCTGATACTAGAGTTGTCACAGAATCACCTGCCATTGTGTTTTGCGCAATAGCTATACTCCTAACACTAGTTTATAGACTGAAAGTATTCACATTGCATGCACAGAAAATTATTTGCTAGTTACATACACACAAATATTTTCTACAGGAAGCACAAACAGGTAAAGGTTGAACATTCATTACTATAAAAATGGTCCCTCAATACCCCTTCACCAACTCAGCTAAGATTAATATGGAACCTGCAAGGCTGAGGAGTAGCAATATGGCATGTGTCCTGTTGTAGAAAGGAGTTACTTACCAGATCGGAAATAAAATCATCTAACTTCTGGAGGTTTTGGTAGATCAATGTTATAGCATCTTTCAATAACACCTCTGTCCACTCTGAACTCTCAACATCAACTTCTGGCAAACTTTCAAAGATAAGTTCAGGTGAGCTCCCATCATGTGTGCATAGTAGAGTTTGCCCCTGAAGAAATGAAAATATGTTACATAGCATCAATGTAGCAAGTGTGGTGTGCCTATAACATTCAAAGCATGAAAAAAGAAAATCGCATATACCTCACCAGCATTTCTAAATGATACCTCCAATTTGGAGAAGACGGAATTCAGAACAATGAATAGAGTATGTAGCGATTTATCTGAACTTTCTGTTAGTCCTTCTCTGCACTTATCAACTTCAAAGTAAACCTATAGAAGAGGTAAGGAAGAATTTGAATTCATGTATGAGAAACAGTAGCCATGTTCTATGAGTCAATTTATCCAAGAGATTAAAAAGAAGAGCTTGAATATTTTGGCCACCACAGTACAATTGTTTGGGGAGCTGCTACAAAGTTGACATTGAAAATACTGCTGAGAACAATCTACTCTAGTTGACATCAGCATTTGTATTAATAAACACATCTGATTAAACAAACCTCAGCAAGAAAAGCAGCCAAGCAGTGTTGCATACTTGTCAGGACAGCAAGTTTTGTTGAGACCATATCAGATGCAGAGTGCAAAAGGTACGGGACTGGAGTCCCATTGCTCTTAAGTCTAGTCAGCATCTGCCATGCTGCTTCGACAAAGGCCCTTGGACCTCTTTCAAACATCATAAAATACAATTTCTGTGAATTTGTTCCCTGGAGAAAATAGCATAGGACAACGAAAGATGAGTAAGTAGTCAACTTCTCTAAAAGTGTAAAGGTTTTATGAATCAACTTTAGACCTCTGCTTTGGACTGCCAAAAGAGTAAGCTTTTCTGGACACTGTGCAAATTAGACAGAGTGTGTCTTGCACAACATCTTGTAAGATGTCAAAAGCTTTAGGCATCTCACCGGCAATCCTGCAAATAACATATGGTCAGAAACATCTCCAAGTAACTCTGTGCATCGCAGTATCAATGGCATGTGAAAAATTGATAATGCATTACATGAACCAGCCACATAACAAGATCTATCAAATACAGTCAAGAAAAACTGATGCATATACTGCACCCAGTGACCAACATCGGAACATATCAGTACAGATTCCACATAGACCACCTGTTAACCGAGAATCCGCCCAAATTTACCTGCCATGTCCACCAATCCACGAAATCACACGTATATGATACTACACTACTCCATCAAAGGCCTACCCAGCATAAGAAGCATAGGAGCCACATTAATTCGAGCGGGGGATTCCTCACCGGGCGGAGTGCGCGGCGGCAGGTCGAATGGGGAGCGGGAGAGCGGCACGACGTCCGCGCCGGCGGCGGCGGCCGCCTACGGAGAGGAAGCGGGAGTAGTCCGAGAGCGAGGGAAGGCGGGCGAGGAGGGAGCTCCATACGCGAGTGGGCGCTACTAGAGCGGCCGCGGCGAGGTTCGCGGCCTCGGCCGAGTCGCCGGAGCTAGGGCACTGCGGAGGCGGCGAAGCAGCCATAGCTAAACCGAAATTCGGGGCGGCGTGTTGTGTGGCAGTTTCAGCTTTCGAGGTTTTGAAGGTTTTTCGTTTTCCGGCCGAATTATTTCCCGAATTTGGGTCAATTTGGCAAGTTTGTGTTTTTTTGTTTGATGTTCTAAATACAGTTTCTCCAATGAGTGTTATTACTTTTGGTCTACTCCTATTATAAAAGTTACTGTAATATTTCGGATAAAGTATATCACCTTCATCCCAAAAATAACTCTATTTTGTCCCTCTCGTTTGTTCCATAAAGATTTTTAGAGTAATCAATGCATTAGAGTTTATAAAAATAAAAAAAATACATTAAAATTTGTTAAAGTGAATAACATATATATTAAAATTTGTTAAAATGAAACTAGTTTGCTAAAGGAGAGCTTTGTACTGGTAAATATAAGACATAAAAAAATAGTCTTTTGAGGACAAATGAAGTCCTTCTCTTCCTATCTTGTTTATTTGATTGTGGTTTTGACTATTTGACCTATATAATACCCACTTAGCATTTAAGGTTTTAAGAGTTTTTACATACCTCTTTCGTCATAAAATAGCTATCGTTCTATATTATTTCATATTGATTATATGTTTGGAAGTGAGAGAGTGGTTGAATGATTAAAATAAAAAAAAATGGAGATAATTAATACGACAAGCAGTACTCTAAAGTAACAACTACTTTAAAACAAATTTTGAATTTAAAAAAACAACTATTTTAGAACGGAGCAAATAGTCAAGAAGATGGTTTTATCTGTTTCAAAAGCTGAGGAACGAGAACTAAAACAAGCAGAGAGAGATTTTCCGCTTCCAAGATAATCACAAATCTGAGTTTAAAAAAGATTTTGCGTCCGAACCGTGGCTGCAGTTGACTGTGACAAGCCGAAGGCAAAGATCATGTTCAGGCTAAGAAAACGTAATGCCATTTTTTCGCTGATCCTGTAACGATGTCTTTGATCTGGCAAGGACGGTATGCTCGACATGACCCGAAAGTGAAACTCCAAAACCCACACAATCTGCTTGTGTTTTCATAACCTTGAACCGTTTGTTCTTCATAGCTCATGAATAAAAACTGTAATTTCCAGTGAAATAGTACATTATCACTGAGAGCATCTTCAGCAGAATCTCAAAACTAAAACCCTAAACAGATTTTTAGAGGTAAAAAAGAAACAAGATCCAATAGGACCTCTAATGGGGTTCTCAAAATAGAAATTCCCCCAAATTCCTTCTCACAGCCCACATTCCTGACGGCTCTATAGCCAACCCCCATTTCTTTTTTTTTTTGGTGCAGGTGAAATTTTAGCGTAGGTTTTTATCGCGCACGGTGCATCCCATCTCCTGCGTAGCCACCACCCTTTCGCCTGCCTCCGCCGCCGTTCCACCTCCTTCCCGACGTCCTTCTCCCGACGGCCCTGCTCCCCGGCCTCCTCCTCCTCCCAGCGGTAATCCTCCCCGATGCTACTCGCCTCGCCCCTCGCCTCTCCCCAACCACCCTCCTCCCAGGCCTCCTCCATACAATACTTCACCGGTGACCTCTGAGAGAGGAATACGAGTAACGTAATAAACTCGTGTTAGAGAAGTTTCTATAGATACATAAATAAATAAATGCATGAACAACTTAAGATAATTTTATGGAGCACTTGTAGCGCTTCATGGTGTTCAATAGTTTATTTCATTAAATTTTCTATGGGCTATTTCGTGTCTTAAATTTTTGCTCGCATGACATGCCATTACCACGTTTCTAAATTTTAAATAAACATTTAAATTGTGGTGTTTTAAATTATTAAAAATTATTAATTTGTATCTAGATGAGTTCTACGCATTACAAATATTTATGTTTTAATTATTATAGTATCAAACTAGGCATGTACATATAATGTATAGTGAAATACAATAGAAAAAAAATAGGGACTAAGAAATAAAAGCCATTACTGAAGTTCAAGGCATATTTAGGATTCAAAGAAAATAAAGACTGCCCTCATTTAATCTTCAGGTCCTCTAAAACAGTGGTTATTGCTGAAGAACCCACGGCAGCTTATTGAACCAATTGAATGAATGGATGCATGGAACCATGGCTCATACCGTCAAAATATAATCCATTACCACGAATTAGACAACTAGGTGTACAGTGAGTCGCATAATGAGAAACTAAGTAGACATTAGGAGCGGCACAAGGCCATTTCTCCATCGTATGTTCGGTGTCAAAATCTCCATGGAAATCCTACCAACAGGGGCATCAGACATTCAGACTAGATGCCGCCGTAGGATTTGCGCATTCGTCGTCTCAAAATGAACCATCGTAAGTTCACCAATCACCACCCGAGATAAAAGAAGATGAAAATTTTCAGGTCCAGCAAGCCAGCCCTTACGGCTATGGAAAGCAGTCATACGTTCCCTTCAGTCGTGAAAGAACCACCAGCTTGTCTCTCATACTCATCTTAGGTTTCGCCAGATCCAAAATGTCTTCTCTTAATCTGCAGTGCAAACGATTTTGTGCATAGATCATCCACAAAAACAACGAATAAAATGGCAAAGTAATATGAGTTGATACTGACCTTGACCACTCGCCTGTTTCTTCTGCATGTGATTCAACAGCTCTGTATAATCTATCAAGGATGTACAGTGTTAATCCGAACTTACAGCATGCCTCTTCCTCCTGTAAAGGAGGAAATTCAGGGACATCATTAGTAAAGGGTGCCCTCATCCCGATATTATTAAATTTATAATTCAAAAGTTGCTGATACTCGCTTTGCCATTGATACAAAAGCATTCTCATTCAGCAAATTCAGGCTGAAGGTAGGATTGTCCAATCTTGAAAGGGCAGTTCTGGCCCCCTCGTGTTTGGTACAAGGACAAGATTTGCATAGATCAAATAGCAGAAAAAAAGTCTAGTCACATTAGTATATACACCAACAGGAGAGCGATTGAGCGAATGAATCATAAAGCTCAAAAAGAAATATGTGCAACTCATATAAGATCTAGATAACATTACCATTCCATTAATCATGCAATTCCTGAACTCCATAAGCCTTCTCTCTGCATCAAGAAGCAGCAATCTTCTTTGACGCCGTGCAATCCTGCCTCTTCCCTCCGCGCCTTGGTCCTATTTTATGATTAAGACATTAGTCACCATATTTTTCTTTGCTATTCTAAACACGTGTCCCCATACTGCAAAGATGTGTGGCACAAATAGGTTACAGGGAAACACACCAAGGTCCCACAGACCAACAGATACTTTTGACAGATAATGATATTTCAAAGAGATAAATGGTAGAATCATGGAACTCTATTTGCATACATTCATAAGCCATGCTTGCGCCACAGTGAGAAGCACAAGCAAAACACCAAATGCAGGTAAAGCTGCAAGAATAGCGAAGTTTATCGCATTTCCCTTCAGAATCTGATCCAGTTCCAGCATTGCCCTGTGTAAGAAGAATCCAATTACATCTGTTGATGAATACTAGAGAAGACAAAATATATCTTTATGCATTCTAATTATTATTGTCGAACAGAAATAGTATAACTTACTGCTTGATATCCACTGTACGCTTCTGGAGCTGAATGTTCAGAGTTGAAGGTGAGAAATAGGAAATTAACATGAATTGGAATATTCGATGCATCAAAAATAGCGGTAACTGAACTAACCTGGATAAGCATGGCATATGCTAACTCTCCACCGATAAGATTCTTAACAGGATGTGTCCATTCCTTCTCATATCTGCACTAATACATGCATATAACTCAATGCACAAATAAACAAGATAAAGGATATGTCAACTGTGAATTTAGCTTTCCACTAAAGAAGCAAGCTGTACAAGCAGTATGTAAAGCAGCAATAAATTTATATGTAGAACCTATGTAAAATAGCTATAAAGCATGCATAACACGAGATCATCCAGATGCTATTGCAAAAAATAAGAAGCTAATAAGTTAATTTCCATCATTGAAAAGTAGTTAATTCAGCGATCATGGTGGAAATTCAAAGGTTAAAAAAGGCCTGGAATTGGGATTCCAAAGAATAAAAATTGAAATGCAGAATAAGCATTAAATGAGAATTCTACAACATGAATTTGACAGGTGCTAACCATAAGAAGGTCAAGTCTGCTTTAATGTCAAATGCTAGGTTTCAAGCACTAGTTACATACTTACATTCATTTTGAGCTTTTAACTTCTTTCACCACCTTGCAGAATTTTACTGGGACACGAAATAGAGCTTCCAACAGATTCAGATGGCTAATGGTTTCATCCAAACAGACTAGGAAACAAATGAACCATGAAGCTGGAAGGGCCTAACGGTGAAGGTTTACCCCAGGTGCAAATATAATTAATTTAGTTTCAAAAAAGCAACTGAAACTCAAATGAAGTATATGAAGCACACGCCATGTTTTCCTTTGTGATCAAATAATCCTAAGTTCCAACACTGAATCACAAGTTCCACATACAATATATTGTTTTAAAAGATAGTGGAGAAAGATCGAGACGTAGAACGACTTTCTTCGGCATAAGGAAATCACAATAAAAATCTTGAGAAAAAATTATTACAGGTGGCCTTTGAACTTGCAACATTTGGTCTAACATGAATGCCAACAGTCAACAGCACATCAGTTTATATAGGTCAAACAGTCTTACCTCTCCATGAAAATCTCTGTAAGTGCTTGCTCTGATATATCTTGTGGCAGCTTCTCATTTGAAGTTTGCTGACAAAAGGCAAGCATCATCCTACAAATCCAATATGTAACCAATGGGATTAAAAATGCAAATATAATTTATGATGCTCTTATGCATTCAGAAAAAAATAACTGCAAAGCTGAAGTTTTACGTTTCAAGAAAATTAATATTTATAAATTTTTGTACTGAAAAATTACAGCGCTCCAGGATGAAAAAAATTAGTGAAGACCAATAATATCAACAAAAAGGTAGATAAATGGAAAAAATAGGTGCTGGGTTGGAGAATCCTTTTGTTTAGCCCCACCACTCTTTTGTACAGTATTTACTATGTCATCAATTGCTTCATCAATCATCACGCATGTATGACACTGTCACAGGTAGATTATTGTTTAGGTGGGTTAAGATGGGAATGGAAGTTGTGGGAAGTTTCATGACATGTCCCTGGAAGCCTGGACACCTGCGGCACGACTGGCTAGCTGTGGTGTGGCTGTTGCATACTTGCATGGCAAGGGAAGGAAGGAGTGAGATATTAGGATTTTTTTTCTCCTTGATTGATTCCTCAAAGCATGTGCCTGGCATCCCTTTATACAAAGAAAGGACCTAACAAATCTTATCTTAACATAGCAACTACTTAATAGATATCTTGAGGATGAGGACAGAGTCCTAACAGTAGGAAACAAAAGATAACAAAAAGGATAGACTTTCCCAACAGTAGGAAACAAAAGATGACAAATACTCATAGTGACTACCCCACTATTTTTTGCCTAAAATAATTGGAAAGAACTTCAAGGTATGGTAGGTATCCCAAATCAAAATTACAAGTACATCTGCTGCATTATTGAAACCACCATACTGACATACTCAATTTAAAAATCTTGAAACCACAGGTACATATTGTGTAAATTATTCAAATTTATCTGAGTAAACAAATGAACATTAAGCTAGGCCAAAAAGGATATTGACTTTGATGCAATATGGTACTAATTTGTTGAGTGACGAAAATGCATATGCTAGCTTCAAGAAAAAAAAAACATGTGATATGGGTACCATGAAATTTGCATATTAGAGAGGTAGTATCAGGGAATAACCTGTGCAATACTTCTTCATTCAGTTGAACCTCTTGTTTATCCATTACATGCTTACCTCTGTTTTTGAATGTTTCAAAAAGCTCACCTCTAATGGAAATGATCTAATGATTGTTGAAAGAGAACAAAACAATCATGATGCAGTCACAATAACATAACTGATTTCCAAATTTAAAGAACAATATCAAAACTCAAATTTCAGCTTGACAACAAAGGTGTGTAAAAAATTTGTGGCTATATTAAATCCAATTGAAAGTTCCCCACTAAAACTTGATGCTTGATCTCCTATGGTAATGCTCTCAAAAGTTCTATCATGTTGCATTCAACGGTTTCAAAATGAACAGTATTTAGGCTATTTCCATGTGGATGCCGGTGCATATTACTCTATCTATTGATTTTTATATAATAATGTGTGCAATTTGACTTGGTGCAGTCTGTCAAAATGAACTTTCTGACTCTGAATCCTTTACAACACATCGTGCATAACTACAAAATCATGATCATAAGAAAGTTATTGGAAACACAAATTCAAAAGTACCATTTTTGTATCACATAACATATATATTGTTGCATCTTGTGTTTCTTATTTACTTATTGGTAAAAAAAATCAAAGTCCAAAATTTGGAAACTATGTGTGTGCCTTATAATTATCAACAAAGGTAGTAATTAGTTATGTGCCTTATATACACTTCCATACTTGGTTAACTTACACTAGCATCATTTTAAAATGCATAAGATAAATAATAAAAGGACATAAATAGAAAGTATCTTACAGGTTTCTCAACATGCACGTCCCAAAATCCAGCTACTGACTCTTTGGCACCTTGAATCCAGTTGTCAATGTCAGAACTTCCCATCAAGCTACTGTGTCGCAAAAGCCATAGAGAACATGCCGAGAGGCCCAACGCTCCACATGTGTAGGGCAACCAGTATATGGTCATATGCCTTGGTCTTTTATGGCTTGAAAGCTATAATTGCAGAAAAAACTTGCTTGAGGCAATTAAGCAACTTAAAATCATCTGATAAGAACTGTAAGATTTACTGTTGTACAGTGAACAAGCCCACTCATTTCTACATAATAATTACAACTTAAATAGTTTATAACAGTAAAAATATGATAAACGGAGACATTACAAAAAAAAATACCTAGAGAATGCTATACATTTACAAATTTACTCTGGTATCAAGATACAAGTTTGTTATTGAACAAATTATCACTAGATTATCCACATGATTAATTCTCATACCTCAAGTCTCACAGTTTTGATAACCAGCATGTTGCTCTGTTAAATGCATGCTAATGGGCGCCTGTTCAGTACTATAGGTACGAATTATGATAATACCACTTATTTATAATCTGAAATAATGCATATACATATAGATATATAGATATTTTATATAGCAATCACAAACACATAATCGTAGAACCTCCAATAGTATAAAAATTGATCCAGCCATACCACATCTAGGCATCTACAACTCAGGTAACATTAATATGGAACCTTAAGGCTGAGAAGTAGCAAATGTGAGACACGTTGCTGTTGTTGATAAACAAAGTTGCTTACCTGAGAGGAAACAAAATTATCTAACTTCTGAATGTTTTGGTAAATCAAACATATAGCATCTGTTGAGACCTCTGTCCACTCTGAGCTCTCATAATCAATTTCTGGCAATCTTTCAAAGAGAAGTTCAGATGAGCTTCCATCAAGTGCGAATAGTAGAGTTTGCCCCTGAAAAACAATGAAATTATATTACATAACGCCAAACACAAAAATATGTCATACATATGACATCCAAATACGTGAAAAGCAAGTGTTACATACCTCACAAACATTTTGGAGTGATACCTCCAATTTGGAGAAGACAGTATTCAAAATAACAAACAGTGTGCGAAGTGATTTATCCGAATTTTCAGTTAATCCTTCTCTGAATTTATCAACTTCGCAATAAACCTATAGAACAGGCAAGATAGGATTTGGATTCATAAATGTGGTACTGCGGCAATGTAAAACAAACAATTTATCAGCATTTGTAATAAGAGTTAGAAATATGGGTTTAAATTATCTGACTACAGTAGTACAGCGATTTTTGAAAGTGAGCAGCTACAAAGTTAGCTTTGAAATAACTGTTGCTAAGAATTTACTCTACTAGACATCAGCATTTGTAATAATAAACACATTTGACTAAACAAACCTCAGCAAGAAAAGCAGCCAAGCAATGTTGCATGCTTGACAGGACAACAAGTTTTGTTGAGACCATATCAGATGCAGAGTGCAAAAGGTGCTGGATTGGACTCTCATTGCTCCTTAGTCTAGTCAATGTCTGATATGTTGATTTAACAAAGGCCCTTGGGCCCCTTTCAAAGATCATAAAATACATTTTCTGCGAATTTGTTCCCTGAAATATATATTCCAGAACCAAAAATAGGTAAATAGCATGAATTATAAGATGCACTTCTTCAGTCACTAGCAGTGGAAAAACAATTCAAAGGTTTATGAATTAACTTAATACCTCAGCTTTGGACTGCCAGAAGAGTAAGCTTTTATGAATACCATGCAAACTAGATAGTGTGTGTTGTACAATATCTTCTAGGATGCTGAAAACTTTGGGCATCTCACCAGTAACCCTGAAAATAATATATGGTAAAAAAAAACTCTATATAGCTTTCCATCATCTCAGTCATCGACAGCACAAAGAAAATGTCAGAACATAGCATTAGCCACACGCCCACACACACAATCATTCCTATCAAACACTAGCTCAACAAAAGAGATGGATTCCCTTGCATGTACTGGTACTGCACCTAGTGACCGATTCCCAAACCCATTGGTACAAGTTCCTCAAAGACGACCCGTTATCTGCAACCTAAAATTCTCCCAAATTTACTTGCTTTGTCCAGTCCACGAATGCACTAGAATAACACTACCCAGCGAAAGCTTGCACAGCATAAGAAGCACGGGAGCCACACTAATCCAGGCAGTGGATTCTCACCGGGCAGAGTGGGCGGCGGTAGTGCGGATGGGGAGCGGAAGAGCAGGGCGTCGGCGGCGGCCGCGGCCGCTTCCTCCGAAGGAGCGGCAGTCCGAGAGCGAAGGGAGGCGGGAGAGGAGGGAACTCCATATGCGAGCGGGCACTGCCAGGGCGGCGGCGGCGGCGTGCTTTGCGGCCTCGGTCGGGTCGCCGGAGCTAGGGCTCTGCGGAGGCTGAGAGATCGCCATAGCGCCGCCGTGGGGACTTTTCGGGAAAAAAAAAAGAAAATTTCAGAAACGACTATGTTTTATGGTGGGAATTACATAAAACCCGTCCGGAGGTTTTATAAAACCCTACATTATACCGAAAGTGTATCTAGACCTGTTAATCCAATTTTAGTGATCAATGACAATATAATTAAAACAGACTAATTTAGTTTGAAGTTTTTGTTTTAAAGCTTAGTTCGAGAATTGACAAAAGTAATAAACACTCATGTTGATTGAAAAAAGACGTCAAAATTTTATGATATATTATTATACTTCTCATTTCTTTTGTGTTAGGATGTCGTACTATTAAGAGGTATGAGACACTCTTATAATTGGATTAGATAATAGTGCTCCTCGATCTTTTTTTATTGAAGTATCTCTCATTTTATCGGAATTTCCGGTACCATGTCGGAATTTCTGATCCCTCGAAATTTCCGGAATCTTATGCAACTCAAGTCACTGATTGGGCTGAATCGGAATTTTCGATGCTAGGTCAGAATTTCTGATCCATAAGAAAGTCCGAAATCTTATGTAACTCGACTCGTGGGTTTGTTTTAAAAATCTAGATTGGAACTTCCAATGCCCCGTTAGAATTTTCGATCCATTAGAAAATCTGGGATTTTATGTAACTCAAGTATCTGGTTGATTTGATTTATTTGGATCAGTACTTATAACGCCCCTCTCCCATTAACCAAAATAGGCCAACAGAAGAGGAACGCTTTTACCTGCAATACATGTACCAGTCCTAAGAGACCAGCTGGTACATACATGACATCAGTAAATTATTATCAAACCTGCTTTATATATTTCACATAGTCCATACATAAGTTATAGCCCCGGACAGAACCCGAGATATATAACGACACATTACAAAAGTAGGCAACAGAAAGCATGGATAAACCTAATACCCACAAGCAAAGCTTGGGACTTAGACCAAAACCCTAAAACTCATCGTACTTGGCTTGCTCCTGAAAATAACCTCTAAGGGTAGGATCTTTATCTTCATAGACTTCTGAGGGAAAAGTAGGCAAGAATAAGTATACAAGGTACTCAGCAAGTTACGGAAATAAGTGGTATGCAAAGGTTTAGCAACGAAGGCTAGGGTTTATTTTGCAAACGTGATTTTTAAAGATTTTGAGTTTTTAGAAATATTCTATGTGTGCTCTTTAAGTTGTCGGAAAGAAACTCACGCTTCAATCCATTCCGTAAGTTGCTTTGCAACAACTCACCACAATTAAGTTAATCGGGAAGAGACTCGCGTCTCAACCCATTCCACAAGTCAGAGACTTATCACATTTTCTGATTCGGAGTGTAATCTCCATTAATACCTCCATTTAGGTGGATTCTTTATTTTCAAAACCGTCACTTAGCGCAAACAACCCGACTACAGTGTCAGTCAACACCCCAGGTCACACAGGCCCATTTCAGGCCACCCAGGCCATCCATCAGTCACATAGACCGATTCTGGTAACGAATCTCAACTTGTAAAACAATTACACAGACATTTGTAAAATAAAATCTACGCTAGAGGAATCACTTCACATCCGTTCATAACTGTGGGCACGGCTGTTTGAATAGTTTATAAACCTTTGCAAAGGATGCATGCTTTACCCATACAGCACGAGCTTACTCCCATACTGGCCAAGTGGGGAGGTTCGTGACAAGGCCTTTCCGAAGCCCTCTCAGGATAACACATTGCCCTATAAATAGGTTCACTTATACCCGAAACTCATTTCCGGTACTCAGGGACGGGGTATATCGTCCTCACGGCACCCAGCCGCTCCCATATTTATTAGCAACCGAACGATCTTGAGAATACTAATTACTCGGCCAGGGGCGTCCCATTCCACCCGTGTGGTCGCACTGTATTACGCTCAGTACAATTCCCCAAGGAAACGGTCTTTATATGCCACGTGAGGTCGGAGCCACACAGGCGGCGACAACCCATGACCAAGTTTTATAAAACAAGTTCATTTTGCAAACGCTCGACCAAGGGTGTCGAGATTTAAAAACCATTTTGAATAAACCCTAGTTTTCCCATCGTCAAGTTTTAACTTAAATGAAAGGGGGTCATCGATACTCGTACCCAAATACGAGTACCAGGACGACAGGGGGTTACAAAGGACAGGGCAACCAACTTAATCAAGGAAGGTAATATGCATAATTTAGGTTAGGCCTGACGGATTTGACTTGCGAATCGCGGCCAATAATAATCGTACTCCTAAATATGCATTTCTCTGAAATCAAAACAATTTTTAAATCATGTGTTCAATATGGTCAAGGGTGACTTGCCTTGCTCCTGGTAATGCGGCTCCTCGACGAAATCCTTGATCTGCGGCTCCTTGGTACCAGTTTCCATGCATCGCAAAAGAAAGCAAACAAAAACACCCAAAATCAGGACCTATTATGTATAACTAATAGTACCAGTGTGCAGATCTCATTTTTAGAAAAATTTTGAGAGTTGAATGGGCTCAAACGGAGTTACAGTTTAAAAGTTATGATTTTTCAAAGTTCTATTAATTTCTTGGGAATAAATGGAATAAAAGTTATTTGGGAAAGAAAAGGAATAAAAGAAAAGGGCTTAGAGGCTGACTAGTGGGGCCCTGATGTCAGTTGGGGGAGAGACCTAGGGCTCGGGCTGACAAGTGGGGTCGGCCAGTCAGTGAGGGGAGTAGGGCATAGGGGCTAACATGCGGGACCAGGGTGTCAGCGGAGGGGAGAAAGGATGGGGCGCTGACGTGTGGGCCCGGTGTGTCAGTGAGGGAGAGAAGGACAGATGCGCCGATAGGTGGGACTAGCTTGTCAGCTGCTAAGGAGGGTCCGAGGCGGCCTGGGGGTGGCCCGTGTCGGTGGATGTGGAGCCCACGTGGCAGCGCCACGTCGGCTTGGACCGACGGAGGACCCCGGCGCAGATCAACGGCCGACGGCGGCCGGAGTCGATCTCACCGGCAACGGTGAACTACGGCGAGCAGCCTGGATGGAGGAGAGCGGAGGGAACGGGGAGTTTGGTGAACGGCTCGGATGATTGGCTGGGTGAGGAGGAGGGCGGGCGACGGCGTCCAGTACCGGCAGCGGCGGCGGAGGTCCTTTGGTCACCACCGATGACCATTTGGACGGCAGAAGGGCTCGGGTTTTGGTTGTTTTGAGTGCGGTGTGTTGAGGGGAAGCGAATGGAGGGGTCAATTTTAACTTTACCTATGGATATGGCGGTGAATTGATTCGGCGGCAATGGCGGATGGCGGAGGAGAGATTTGGGCGTTTTCGATTTAGGGGCCAATTGGTGTAGGGGATGGGCGGAGGGGAGTCGCGAGGTCACGGGGAGTTCAGTGGTGGCGGTGGCTCGGTCGGTGGGGCTCTGGAACGGCGGCGGGAGCTTGGGTCAGAGCACTAATGGCGACGGTGGAGAGAGGCTCTCGGTGGCGAGGCTAATTTGTGCTTGCTTTCATGGTGGCCAAAGAAGAGTGTTGGCGAAATGGGACTGGGGGTCCCATGTTCTGTGGGGACGCGTGGATCCCTAGCCACGTCAGAGATCCCCCGGGGCCATATCCCGCGCAAGAGAAGGGCGGCCACGGCCGCTTCCCTGCTAAGTACCTGGGCGCGAGCTCTACCTCGGCCTGGGTGCGCTCTCCCCGAGCAAGTCGCAACAACGGCTCTCGGACATTCCTGGTCCCGGGAGCCACCTCCCCGGGCCCCGGGTCCCGGGGACCATCCCGTTCCCCGGGCCCCGACGCCCGGTCCTGGGAACCACCTCCCCGGACCCGGGTCCTGAGGACCATCCCGTGCCCGGGCCTCCTGGTCACGGCCCCCATAGCTTCAGCCCCGGGCGGTGTCCCCAGGGCACATTGCAGAGGCGCTCCTGGTCCCGGGCGCCGCTCCCCGGGCCCGGGACTTACATCTTCCACACCGAGGAGCTCGGGAAGAAAGCCTCGAGACGATCGGCTACTTCCGGTTGGATCGGCTCCGGCTCCTCCAAGTTGGATCGGCCTCCCCCGGTGATCGGCCTCTCCTGCCGATCGGCTTTCCCGGTGATTGGCCTCTCCAAGTCGGCATTGGCTCTCCAGCTACCCGCATTAATGGCGAGGCGACGGGGCGCCTCCCGCCTGTCTCCCGACAGAGAGCGGAGCCGTACGCTGTCACATCTCCATAATCTGGTCGCCCGACAAGGAATCGACCAGACATGCTCTGCCACAGCCGCCCGCAGCAGCAGAGCGATGTGGCGACCAGACGACCAGACCAGCCGCCCGCAGCACGCGACTAGGCGCTCCTCCAGGCGCGGCGCAGCAGGCGGCTGTGGGCGTGCGCGTCACATCTCCGTGCTCCGGCCGCCCACCGCAGCAGCTCCGGTGTGGCAACAGCAGGCGGATGTACACGACAAGACAGACCATGCCTAGCTCTCTCTGGGCGGCTCGGCACTGTGGACTCCCCTAATTCTATAAAGGAGGATCCAAGCCGACGAGCAAAAGGGGGACGAGGCTCCAGGATTAGCAACCGCCGAAGACAGAGTTCACAGTAGAGCTGCCCCTAGTCAATCAACCCCTCCTGGTCGAGAACTTCTCCTGGTCGAGAGCTTCTCCCGGTGGAGAACTTCTCCCAGTCGAGTCCTTGGTCTTCTACTGCAGCTCGTGTGAGTCTCCTTCGAGTCCGGCGTCCGGCAGAGCGGCCGGGGCCGGTGTACACCTTGTAACACAGCAAACCATATTCTCCCACATAGCCAAACACACAGGAGTAGGGTATTACGCCTCCGAGCGGCCCGAACCTGTCTAAACGCCTCCTGTCTCTCCCGCGCGAGTGTCACGGTACGGACGGTCCGATCCACAATTGGACGGTCCGAACCTCTCTGTCTCTCAGCCCGAGCCCCCGTTCCCGAGCATCCATCGTCTCTGGACGCCGCATTCGCCTGAGAATAGCTCCCCTGGCCGAACCTCAAAAGGGGGTCTCCCGACTTCCCGCCGTTGGAGTTTCATCCTTCGACAGAGAGGGAGCTTGGGGAAATTTATAGAGTGGCTCGGCAAATGGCGACGGTGGACTAAGGCGGTGGCAACAGGGGACGGAGGAGCTCGGGGTGGCCAACGGGACTCAACAATGGCGCGGCCACCGTGGCCCGCGTCATGCATGCTCCAGAGGGGAAAAACGGGGCGCGGAGAGGATGGCGATGCGACGGGACGTGGAGCTCACGCGTGCCTATTGATATTTGGTGATCAGCGGTGAGGGAAAAATTTGCGGCGGCTTAGCTTTTTTGACTCTGGAGCTCGCGGCGACGGGTCTCTCGCTAGTGTTAACGGATGGATGGGATGGCGGGGTTGATGATGGAGCTCCGTGCGCTTAAATCGTGGCGACATGGAGGTATGGGCGCAGAAGGACTGAGAGAGATCGGGAGAGAAGAGAGAGAGCGAGCGAGCAGCGGGAGGAAGACGACGACAGTGCCGTCGGGGCTGACATGCGGGGCCGAGCAGCAGATCGTATCGCGGCCATCCACGTGCTGCATCGGGCGGCCGGGAAGAAGAGCAGAGATGGTGTGACTGACAAGTAGGGCCCGAGCGGGAATGAATCCCGTCCATCAATGATTGTCATCGGGCGGCCGAGAGGGAGAGCAGAGGGGTGAGAGGCTGACCAGCGGGGCCCGTGGGGATTTTAATCTGCGCGTGCGGCGGTTGGGCCGAGCGGGCCATGCGAGGAGAGAGAGAGAGCAGGCCGAATGGGGATAAGGCAGCCCATCATGCACAATGCTGCTTCGTATTTTTCCAAGAGCCTTTTGGGTTTGTTTTTGAGATTTTAAATTTGGAATTTTGATTTTAAAGGGGATTTTGAATTCAAGGAAAATTAGGGGATTTTTGTGGAGGGTTCTTGGGACTGATTTTGAGGGAATTTGAGATCACACATGGCACAAACAATCACAATTCCAATTAAGAGCCAAACTTTTGCAATTAGATTTTTATTAAATTAGTTTTAAAATAAAGGAAAAACACGGGCATTATAGAACTTCCGATGGACCCATCAGAATTTCCAATCCCTCTTTTCTACAGAGACCTAGGATTTGTTTTGAATGTTGGGAGACCTAACTTTTGGATCGAAATATCCGATCCTAGGATCGGAATATCCAAGGTGGGACTAAGTTTTCCCCTAATGGGGCAGATTTTGGATGTTCCTATTTAAACCCCTGTCCAACCCTTTTCTAAGGTTAGCCGCTCATTTCATTCAAACAATCTTTTCACTAGAGCTTTATGAATCTTGTGCTTTTGATCTTTGAGCATGCATTCCCTCCCTCAAATCCTCCTTGTTTTCATGATTTGTTTCTTGGTGGATTGGATTTGGTGATTTGGGAACTAGGTATTTGGTTTTCTCTCGGATCTTAAGCACTAGGATTTGATTCTAAGAGGTAGTGTGCCATTTATTACTCTTGGTGGCTGAGGACTCCTAGACGGCTAGGTGTCATTCCCAAGCCATTGATTCATTTGTCGTGAGCCAGAAAAAGTTTGTGTTGGCCAGATCTTGCCCCCACAAGGTAAGAGATACCACTAGTGGAGGAGGAGTACATTTGTGCAACCTCAAGAGAATAGGGTTGGAAAAGACTCAGCTCTTTGTGACCTTCTCAACGGAGAGTAGAATCCCCTCAAGGATTTGAACTCCGAGAAATACATCGTCGAGTACAACTTGGTGAAATCTCTCCATTCTTGCACTTACTTACCTTGCTATCTTGTGCCGCTTCTAGTTAGTTGCTGCTTGTGCAATATTATTGGCATTGTGTGCTTGTATTAGATCTTTTAGGTTGCGACTTGCTTGTGTGCACTCTGTTGTATCGGAATATTTGATACCCAGATCGGAATTTCCAATACACGACGGAATATTCGACTCCAGATCGGAATATCCGACTAGTTTCCGCATTACACTTTTGCATTAAGTTTTAATTGAGCCTATTCACCCCCCTCTAGATCTCAAACGATCCTTTCATATACATGTAGAGCATGTATTTACTTACATTTTTAAAACACAAAGTGTCTACTAAAACTTTAATTATTCATTTCATGATTAAGGTGATTTGTTTAATGCTTCAAAAATATTGTTTTTGATATACTAGAATTAGTTGAGATTTGAATAGAGATGGGGTTTTATGGAACCATTAGACTGTGAAACATGTGATTATATGCCACAAGGCATAATACATGTTGTTTTCTATAACTTCGACCATAAAACATGGGGTTCTATAAAATTTATTGAAAAAATTGATTGTTCAAGGATAACTCTGTTTTACCCTCTGAATCTTTACCAAGTCACGAAAACACCTTTCAACTACCAATGCATTAAGGAATTTTCATCATCCTTGACGCCTGAGAAAGAGAGGTGCCAAATCGTGACTGTTCATTAAGCATCATCGAACGGTCAAGGATACTCGGTTTCTGGTGGTATGAAGCCTCCGAGCCTCAGAGGACTATATCACCCTACAATACCGGCGAAGTTTGAGCCTTTGACTTTGATTTTGGTGATTTTGCAGCCCAATCATCCTATAACTATAGTTACATAAAATTGTTCGTGATGATTCTATGAAGTAAATTTAAATATTATGGATTTGTTAAACCGCATTCAATCCAGAAATTGGCGTAAAATCTTACAAATTCCAAGCTGTCTCAATATTGTCCACGTATTGTGTGTTCCAGTGACCTCCACCTTCATGCTCTAGCCATTTTGGTGAAGTTTAGCAGTGGCATTGCGCTCGATAACTAGTTAGGATTCAAGATTGGTGCGACAGGAGGGGAGTTCCCATTCTCCAAGAGAGCCTAGGGTAACGCCAAACTTTGTGGTAGGTGGTGGAGAAGAGGGGCGTGAGACTGTGGCAACACCAATCGAAGCCATTGGGTTGGGAGAGGGTGGAGGGAGGGAGATCGAGGTGTAGGGGAAGCCAGTAGGAGCAAAGGCAGTGGCAAGTACGACGAACCTCGTTGGAGTTGGGGACAACACCGGAGAGATGAAAGTGGTGGCAATGTACTCGGTAGAGGGAGGTCAGTGCGTTGAGGGTAATAAGTAGGAGCGCTACACATTATTTGAGGGAGGTGGGATCATCACTCATCAGGACATTAGGAGGGGGCTCCAACAGTTAGGAATTTGCAAAAATATCGGCACACTCTCTTCTATAACTATGTCTACAATATGTTCAAAGAGCCTAGTGTAGGTCATGGATAAGACAATAGACTTTTATGTATGGTTGGTGCGGAGTTGTTTAAAACTTTGGTGCAAAGTACACAATATATATAGAAAAAAGGTAAACAACGCAACTATGACCTTATGATCCATTTCATTATTTGACACATCTCTTAAAATGTGTTTTAAATCAGAAACGGGTCTACAGCATAGCAAGGGTGCCAACGTAAGATGATCTTGATAACTTTTAGCAAAACCTATAACTAAACTACTTGTCGGTATAATATAACACCATGACTTAAAAAGACCTATACATTAATTAATTGGCATATCAAATTTCTGGATCCGCACCGTTCTAACTCCAAGTAGCACCTATATCAAAACACGGGATATCACACCACCAAAAACACAAGCGCATGTACATAGTACACTACCAATACACGTGCAGCTGGAAGATGGAATATTGCCCTCGCGAGAACCTGCAATGTACACCGTACACCTACCGTCCCAACGTGCAGAGCCACCACCCGGGCAGGTTGGGCAGCCGCCCGGGCTCTACCGCCGGTGTTTTTATTGTCCTTTCCTCAAGGATACGTGTAAAAAATTATCGATCGTAAACATTATTTTTTTTATTAACCAGGCTAGATGATACCAGTGGCTCCGTCACTGTGCCGTCTTATCCTACCCAGCAATCCCAGTCAATATTGATCGGATTTTTGTCTGTTGTCTGGATTGTGTCAGAATATTGATCACATTAAGACGTGTCAATCAAGACGTGTACATCTCTCTGTGTGCATCCGATGGACAGTGTGCACCAACGTACGTATGCCGCTGTTACATGCATGTGTTCTCGATCAGGTGAACTGGCGGCCGGTGAAGGTCTGGCCGAAGGCCCATCCGGCCGGCGCGACGTTGTACGACACGACGGAGCGGCGGTCGCCGGCGGTGACCATGAAGGACAGCGCCTGCCCGTCGAGGAGCACGCCGCTTTGCCAGTTCTGTCCCCAGTTCCGGGCCATGGCCTGCCACCGCGCCGCCCTCCCGCCGCCACCGCTCCCCTTCACCGCCACCGCGTGCACGTCGCCGGCGCCGCCCACGTTGCTCACCAGCACCAGGTTGAAGTAGGAGTGGCCGTTGATGGTGAACCTAATGCCGCCCTTCCTCCTGCACGCCACCCTACACACACATATATAAAGCCACTTTAAGCTTAATTGGCAACTAGCGCTACTACAGAAATAGTGATTCTTATTTCTGTTCGTAACTGGCATCACTGTCGGTTTTTTAATCGGCAAGATGCAAAAGCTATCACTCCTAGTTTAAAATAGCCGGCTCGGCCTAAACGCTGCTGATTCTTTCAAAAATCGGCAGTGATATCACCGTCGATTCTTTTAAATGAATTGGCAGTACTGCTTGCGAGAAATCTCTGTCGGTTCATTTAGTTCGGACGGAAAAATTGGCGAATCCATATGAACCGGCAGTGATATTTCACATTGCTGGTTCTAAAACCGAACTGGCGGTGATGAGCCGGGATGAATTAATCTCTCTTTTTTTTACTAGTGTAGCTAGCTAGTACCTAGCACGACGAGTTGAAGGTGTAGCCATGGTTGCTCACCGGCGGTAGGAGACGGGGACGATGCCGGCCTGGTACGTGGCGATGCGGAGGAAGGCCGGCTGGGAGAGGTCGAAGTGCTGGAGCGGCGGGTTGCACCAGCCGCCCCTGTCGTTGGGGAGCGCGTGGTTGGGCGGGCACAGGTTGGTGGCCGTCACCACCACGGACCTGCCGCCGCCGGCGCCGCCCCCCGGCAGGCACCCCCGCGGCTCGCCGCCGGCGCACCGCACCTCGAAGCACGCGCCGCAGCCCAGGCCGTCCCCGAACATCGCCGCGCTCAGCGCCGCCGTCTCCGTGCCGTACCCCTGGCCGTACAGGTTGCCGTACCCGCACGCGCCACCTGCACACATGCATGCCATGCATCGGCCGGCCGGCCACTCACTCGATCGGCGCCATGGGCATTGCCGCTACAGTACAGAGGTGAGACATAGGCATTACGTACCCATGGTGCCGGAGGCGTCGGCGCCGCCGTAGAAGGTGGCGTGGGCGTTGGTCCAGCGGCCGGGGCCGTAGCCGGCGGCCCAGGAGGACGACAGCGAGAGCAGGAAGAGCATGGCTAGCAGCAAGGCCATCATATGATCTCTCGATCTCTTGCTGTCCGTGCAGAGATCGAGTACGTACGTACGTGTGCACGCCAAAGGGAAAGCGACTTAGGCTCCTGATCTACTTCGACATCGATCGTTTCTTCTTTCGTGTGAGGGTATAAATAGAGTGGCAGCTACTATCTCTATCCTAAAATATAAATTTATTATATTTTAGAATAGAGGTACTTCCTTCGTTTCATATTATAAAATATTTTAATTTTTTTAAGTTAAAGTTATTTAAATTTATAGAGAAATATAACAATATTTTCTATATAAAACAAATATACTATCAAAATATATTTATTTTTGGATTTAACGAAACTAGTTTAACATTGTAGATGTTGCTACGTTTTATTATAAACTTAATCAAATTTAAAAAAGTCAAAATGTCTAATAATACGTAACGGAGAGAGTAGTAGCTAACTCAGCAAGCTTGTAAATTTATTTTTGAAGAATGTGTCATTGGTTATATTAGTGGTTGACTGCACGCACGCACGCATGCATGCTGCCTTTCCCTGATATGTGTCTCTGTTCCTGCTGCCAACTTTGCTGTGATCTTACTGTCATTCAGAGTTGAGGCTTAAGGCTAGCCCGGACCAGTTAACCGAGAAACCGATAACCAAACCGAATCGAACTAATCAAATAAGTCGGTTAATTCGGTTTTTGGTGTTCGGTTCGGTTCTTGTTTTTTGTTTGTTCGGTAGTCGGTTTTCGGTTCAGTTTTTAAGTTCTATTAACCGATCTACCGAAAAACCGAACAACGTCAGTACGTCACGGTCTTTTCCAGTTTTTCTTCCCTTCGAGTCTTCGATCTGGATCCAGGATCCACATGACCACATCCGCCTCCACTGGACCACCGCTCCACACGACCACGCCGCCTCCGCCTCCACGTGACCATGCCGCCTCTGCCTCCACTAGCCGGGCCAGGCGCCGCGGCCGCCGCCTCCGCCTCCACGCCGCCGCCGCCTCCCGTCTCGGCTCGCGTCACCGCTACCTCCACGCCGCCACCGCCTCCCGCTCCTCGCGTTGCTGCCTCCACGCTGCCGTCGCCTGACTCGCCTCCACGCCGACGCCGCCGCCACCTCCCGCTCCTCGCGCTTGCTGGTAAATTACGGTTATTTCGGATTAACCGATTAACCGAACCGAATTAACCATAACCGAACTGGTCGGTTATTGGTTTTTTCCTAGAATTTCGGCTGCCATTTTTCAATAACCAAATTACATTCCAACCGAATTAACCGAACCGTTTAAACTGAATTAACTGAAATCCTAGGGCTACTTCAGGCCGTGCATGAACAAGGCATCGATCCTGTGACTCACAAGTCACAGCTAACAGCCTCCAACAGAAAATATTGCACGACTTTTCTCCAAAATGTAAGGAGCTCAATTAATTTTTAGGTGATAAGAATGTAAAAAATTTTTTTGGCTCGGTAGCATGCATATTTATATATGTTGTTAGTTGTTACACTACAATTCTGCGGATAAAATTTTAGATATGACTTGCCATTGGCAACCTTAGAATACGAAAATACAGAGCCATGAAATAGGCTTGCATTTTAAAATGATATACGTGTACTGGTAATATCCACGAGTTTTTAACTTCAAGTGTGTTTCAGACTATTTTTCTATACTCCTTTAAAAGATCCTAGTGGTGGTGATCGTGAATCTTCCATCCCATCACTATTTTTGTAGTTTTTACAATTTGGCCCCTGATATGAAATAGTCAACTATTTAGTTCAAACAAGTAAATACATATTCGAAATAAGCATACAAGTGATACTAACATATTTGATAAAAAAAAATATATATTTGTCTATGATATATTATAATATATTTTCTTTTAATCAGAGTAAAGCATGGGTATTTTGCTAGTATAGCAATAAGTAAATAACTAGATGTCGCAACAAGTCTGCATTTTCATCTAAGGTCCAAATCGACAGTAGAACAGCGCATCCACTGTCCCAACTCTTTGTCTGTTCATCGGTTCCATGCTGATGCATGACTGATAGGCTCAGAGCATGCCACTTATAATTTTCTTATTACTCCCTTTTTCCCCTTCGAATAGCAAAAGCAGAGAACAAACTGTGCATGCATGTTTTAGCCTGTAATAGCAAATAACCATTGGATATGCATATGAGATCAATTAATGTGCCAAGATATCTGACAGCCAGTTAGTAGTAGCTCCCCTGCGGTTGCAGGCCTTGAGGCCAAATTGAATGCTAGCTGCATAACCAAGCAGGACCAGCAACCATGACATATCCCATGATGTCAAGATCTCCAGACTTATCTCCAACAAGATTGCAAAGAGAGGCTGCCTCTGCATGCATGTGGGGGCACTAAATGTGCAGGCAAGACAACGCTTTAATCCACCACAACTACTTGAGCTAGTTGCTTCTATGTGTTCTTCTGAAATTGCAGCCCTTTTTCTTTCCTTCTCCTTCCAATGAGTGCCATGCATAAAACCATTCTTCGCTTAGCAATTGCAGTGCCACTAGTAGTTAGTGATGCTACTAGATCCTGTTTGGTTGTAAGTTGTAACCAGTAACCAACTACTTGGTGGATGAAACCAAGATCTGTGTGTAAGACTAAAGACTGTGTAGGCATATTTATGAACAGAGAAACAGCCCATGGAGTGATGATGGAGGTCTCACAATTTCAGTCTTTCAGATCATGTCGCGCTGCCCCTGTTGGCATCAAATAGAGGGGACTATGCAGATCCAAGAAAGATAAGAAAGCATCTCAGGGTACATGCACAACATCTTCAGTAAAAGAACCTCTGTGCACTGCGAGATCTTAGAATTTTCCAGAGAGATTTATGCTGTTATTGCTCAGTAATTGGGACGCCGTGCGCTGTTTCTGTGTTGACATCTTTGCTGTCATGTCAGAACAAACAGAAACTGAGGCCCATATTTTTCAGACAAATTTTCTGGTCGGTAGCACACTCATCAGAGAAGTTTAGAGGAACCAAAATGACAAGCTAGCATGTGAAAATTGCCATCTGCAGACAACAAATCTTTATCATTTCCAAGTATCTTACAATGCATCTATCGAAAAAGTATCTTATAATGCAATTCCTGTTTGTTAAAAGAATTCTGAATACTACAAGATTTCAGTACTTATAACCTTGGTAATTCAGTATTACACTAGACAGTTTCTGGAGCATGGTACAGGTGCAACCGTAGGTGACCGACACTTTAACTTTATTGTTACTTTAGATGCCAATGCCTAACCACCTCAGCTTTGAGTCCTTTCTAGTCCTTTTACCTTTTCCTTCATCTTCTGTCTATTAAAGAAAGCCTCCAAATCATTGTTTCAGATTTCCTTTCATTGATCATCGTCTGCACTACAAAGGATTAGGTTTTTGTAAGACAAGTATGCATCAAATTTTAAAGCCCTGTTTGGGAGAGCCGGAGATTCTGAGAACGGAGAGCTGAGCACACTGTACTGGCAGTATACTGCAAAATGATTTCCACTGCAGCTTCTTCTTTTCACTGATGAAAAATCTCTCTTTTGACAAAGGCATATCCAAAGTGACAAGAAAGACCTTTCTAGCTCTCATGCTGAGATTTTATTGGGCTCGTCCATCATCCAATCTGAGTGCAGAGAACATAGATAAAGAGAGAAAATGCATTGTCACCGAGCTCTGGTCATTGGCTGAAGCAAAGTTTGGTGACAGATAGAACGTCCGCATCAAATTGGTTGATCCATATGGTTAGTGTCACAAGATTCTGTCTAGTGTAACTATGTAGTGGCTTGCTAGTCCATGGCATTAGGCTGGTTGTTGTATCCCAAGTGCGGTTTCCGGGGATCTTCATAAAAACTTTGTGGTGAGTAGACTTCAGAGTTCACATACATGATGAAGGTGAACCCTCATAAAAACCTTGGCTTCAGGTTCTTGGCTCATGCATTGGCATTGCTAAGTCTTCAAAAATCGGAGAGGATGCACGCACATCCGTACAGGTCGGTTGACAGGTGCATAGTCACTTGAGCTTTTTCTTGCAGCGTGACATGCATTGTGATTGTTCCTGACATACAATCATTCATCTTTTTAGTAAGCGTCCATTCGATGCCGATCCAATCGAAGGAAGTAGCCCGCTGCTGTCGCTAGCGATGAAACGGTAGGGAAACAACCTCAACCATTTCCATAACCATATTTGTATTTCTTAAAAACACTATAGCCGGAAACAAAAATAGTATAAAAAATATCAGAAAATCAAAAACAGAACCAGTATCGATTGGAGACCATTAATTAATGTCAGAAATATTAATTGTAAAACCATATATTTAACTTAACATAACTACATAATATGACCATATATATTCAAGTTTACACTATGTAAATTACAAAATGTCTCCTAGCCATGTACTCAAATTAGTGATTTGGTTGAGGTGTTAATGGCATCTAAACTATCGGCCAGATAGAGACATGGACCATAGGTATTGGGGTATTTAGAATTACTGTATTATAAAAAGGTATTTTTTTGCAAAAAAGGGGTAAAATAAGGAAACGGTCAGTACAGCAGTAAAATTGTTTCTATTTTCATATTTTTCTTTACCATTTCCATTTTCTCTTTTGTCGGCTTCCAGATGGTTCAATCGGTAGAACATCAGAAACGAGAGCCGGTCGGTCGAGAATTTCCACTACTGTTTTCACCCCTAGTTGTTGCTGGGACTGCCAAGTTTGCTGCAGCAGTGCACCACCATAGCTCCAAAATGTGTTGCACTGCCTTATCCAAATAGCTGTGCAGCGCATGTAGTGAATTGGTGATTCCCTCCTTTATTAAGAAAATTCGTGAACGCTACTTCTCATCTACCGTTGTGTTCTCACCACTCCGTTTCTTGTTTTTGGTATTGCGGTATGGCCCAGAAAACAAGATGGATCAGAGCCTGAGAGGTACAGAAAAGTTCTTGTTTACACACTGTTCCTTCCACCTTGATGTAAGAAAACCGACAAGAAAATTATGCATTGCTCAGCAGAAGCAAAGGGGGCAGGGACAGATGAATTTGGCACTACCCCCGTTTCCAAATATTTGTCATTAATTCATCTTCAATCTTTAGTACCACCCTTATTTTAATAATGAATTCATAAATACTGAAGATATAACCATGTTATCAAAGTGTGTCCGATATAAGTATAACCATGCGAATTTTGTTTAATTCATTTAAAATTTATTGGCGGTCAAAATTAAAACAGTAATGGCCACAAAACTGACCAGTAAAAACAGGGAATACTAAATTCCAAGAAACAGACCACCGAGCCGACGATAAATATAAATAGGTCTACACCAAGTTACCTTTGCAAGAAAACTATGTTGAATTTTGACCCAAACCCTTCATTTTGTGCTGCGGACGAAAACAATTGGATGAAGAGTTTATTTATAAAAAAGGTTCCATGAGAAGGGAGACAGGGAAAAGCAACTGGTTTTGCCCTATTGTAGAAGTATACAGGTGCCAGATCAAACCTACTAATTAGAAAGGGCATAGTACCAGTTGTCAATGGGAATCTAAATTTAACGGTAATATGGATGTGGTTGCCCGGTTCCAGGTGCACCTGCTGGTCCAGGCTGATTTCCATATTGAGGCGGTGGCATCTGCTGCGAAGTATGCAGCTCGAGTGGTGGAGCAGCAGGAGGAGCAGAGAAGGCCCCTGATGCGCCATACTGCACCGTTGAGGAGTACATTTGACCTGGATATGCTCCTGGAGCTGGAGCATACCCAGAGTTCCCAGGATTCCAATTTGGCACTTGCCCTGTTGTGCCGTGGTTTGGAGCAGCAGCTCCAGATGGTGCATATGCGCCAGCTGCTTGCGGATTACCTTGCCACCCAGCAGATGTTGTTGGTACACCAGGCGGTTGTGGTACGGCTTGCATTGCACCTTGCGGGATTGTGTAATCTCTGCTCTTGTCACTATGTGCCTGAACGACAGACAGATACATGTGTTCATAATTCATATGGTAGGCAAATCTGAGCTTGAATACAGAGTGAAGGGTTTTATGATGGCACTAAATCATATTGTCTAGACAGGTTCCATGCCAATAATACACTAAAGAAAATGCACACCTATTATACCTTTACATTGAGATCAGTATGACGAGAGTATGACAGGTGGAGCTTACAGTAGCCACCATCGTAGATGCAATGCCCTTCCAATGCTTCCTTCGCAACTGAAGCTGTAGTTACATCTGAATGGTAATGTTGCGAATGAGTCAGATTATGAAGAATTATGTCGGAATTAAAAGATGAAATCGTAAATAAAAGCAGGATTAGCAGGCACATGCTTATTATGACAAAGTACAGAAAAGCATGTTTACATTGGTTAGTTTGCACAACTTCTGCACATTCACTTCCTTCAATTACAAAATTATGAAAATAATTTCCATAAACGAAATAACCAAATCAAGCTATGTTGGAGGGTTCGTCTGGTAGGTCAAAAGTTGAAAATGAAAGCACTAATTCAACACAAAACATAATTATGTGGTAATTTCAAAAACTATGATCTAGCCAAGGTTCATACCAGGGTACTGAATTAAAGCTTGTGTTCCACCGTTCTTCTCAAAAATAGCTATTTTCTGGACTGTACCAAATGCAGAGAACACCTGGAATTTATTAATCTCAGTCAGCACAAAGTAATTACACAACAACAATACCTTTGAATAAATGATTCCCAATTTAACTTACAGTATGGAGAACATCCACTGTGACAGCATATTGCATATTTTCAATTGATGCAAGAAGCACATTACCCTCAGCCTCCACTTTCCTTCCATCGGCACCAACAGCAGGCTGTGAAGGAACATCAAAACGCAGTTCATGTGAAAAAGCAGGTTCATATAAATGGAGAAAAGGCGCAAGTAAAAGATTCAAATGTTGGTGACCATCCAATAGTAGCACCTGCAACGCATCTATAGCAGATGAATTAACCGGAAGGTAAGGGTTCGTGTAATCCCTGCAAAATAAAAAGAAAATGTGTTTAACAAGATACAAACTAAGAAGAATTTTGATCTATTAATAACACAAGTCAAATAAGATAAGGAACAAAGATGGAGAAGATGAATCTGCTAAACAAATGGAGATTTTGCAGCTATATACTCATACAGATGGAAGTTCCAGGAAAAAAAAAAAGCAAACGGCTAAAAAAATGAAAAATAAGTGCTACTACGGATAAATATGCTCTTAACCTGTAAAAAAGCTATTTTTTTAGCCACCAATTAGGCTCCAAATTCAAACCGGGAATCCGGTGATTGAGGTTCAATATTTTACCAGATTTTCAAAGTAGTCATGTCTGTCAGTATATAAGGGTAGGAGGGCTGATGGGGTGGAAGATGGTCTATCACCAACACCAACTGATTGCGGCAGAATTTTAATAGGAATTCAAGGAGTTTTCATATCTTCCAGATAATGTGAAGTATTGATTGTCAACAATATGTGCACACTCTGAGGCATGTGATCTACGTATAGTATGGGTTTACAACTGATACAACTTCCATAATGGAATGGGGATGATGCAGGCTAAAAGGGGTATTTACATATTTGCCACAACAAAGAGTGACATTTCATGATTTACCAGTGTAGAGATTGTAATTACATACTGCCACTAGAAAGGTCAAGAAATTCATCTTCTGCCACTTTACGACCATCATTTTCTTTGTCGCTTTCTTCCTATAACTCCTGCTCTCAGGACCTCATTTAACGACTCTAGCAAGTTGCTCTACTGACTCCCCAAGCAAGAGAGCTCCATCCCCAACTTCCAGCTTAGGCCTTCCCTTGGAATATCCTTATGACCCCCATGTTACCCCCTATTCAGCACTACTATTGTGCTGCCCAGTGAGGAGAGGTGGAGGAATCACTGGCCATGCACACCTTGATGAATGTGAGGACACGAATTATTGTAGGGAGCAACAGGGATTAATTCTAAGAAAGTTTTGATCTCTCTCTTTCCATCAATCATGACCGTCATATTCCTTGGCAGAAACAAAACCACAGCTGTCACTCAGGAATTTGGATCAGCAAGATGAAAGGGAAAGATGGATAAAGGTAAAATGGCCATAATGTGGCAGAACACGTATTTCTAAATTTGTGGGGAAAATATGAGTTACAAAATCTTGCAGTGTCTAAGCATATATCCTAATGTCTAATATCCCACATAAAATATGGTACCAGCTAGTATATCGATCTTACAATCTTCCTAGACATATAGACAGCCATCTTAACAACCATGAAATTTAATCTTGCAAATCAACTCAAGGCAAAAAAAGATATAAATGGTACCTGCTGCGGTGTGACTGGAACTTGATGTTCAGATCCTTATGCGCAGAAAATGAAATTCGCAAACAACAGGATGTTACATGCTCTGGAAGCAAGTACCTACATTAAATCAGGTCTCAGAGGAATTCAGTTTATGAGAGGCGTAAAGTACGAACAACATTAAAAGATGGGTTATACAAAGAACAAAGATGTCACCTTGGGATGCTTCTTCCATCTAAGGCTTCTCTTGCTGCAGAAGCTGTGGCTGCATCTGTATACTGGATCAATGCCTGCGGGAAAAAAAATTAAGGTGGGAACACCGCCTTTGTATGAAATCAAGTATTAACAGAATTAAAAATTTTAAGTAACCTGAAAACCTGCAGCCTTCTCAAAAGTGGCTATTTTGTGAACAAATCCAAAAGCTGAGAAAACCTGAAATATAACAGAAGGGTCATATATAGGAGTAAAAGAGAAAATTAGTCCAGGAACTGGCAGCTGATCTGCTGCACATATAAAAATCTTGTAGTACATAAAATCAATTATTGAATATTCTATCTGCCAGGAAACTCTTAAAGATTATCCCTTTTCCACCCAAAAAAAGAGAGCAGATCTTAGACAGATAAACCAGCGATGAATGGAACTAAACTATATTGCTTAATAGCTGCATAAAGAACACCACAAAATGATCACAAAAGAAGCACCATAGATGTACTAATTCTCTAAAGGTTGGGAATTTAACCTTTCATCAATAACTTGGATAAACAGGGAGGTTCCCTACACCGTGGAAAAGCGCGATGATGAAGGATAATTAGAAAATGGCATCCCCAAGAGTTCACAAAAACTTCAAATGTAATAGTTAGAAGACAGAGGCAGCAAAACAAACATGATATCTCTCCAATTGCAGATGTTGATAACGACATTTTCTCCGTGTTAACATGGGCCTGCTGATTCATGCAGAATACGTTACTACGAGATGAAAAGCTATGTAAAATCTTTGATTTACAAGGATCAGGTCAGGTAGACTCCCTTGGATCCCTTCAGTCAATGGCAACCAAATAACTAGTACAGCAACAGTCACACTTAAATTTGTCGTGATCTTACTAATTCACCCATTGAAATACTTTCATGATGGGAAAGAAATTAAAATTTAGAACTCACCAGATGGATCACATCGATGGTGACATCATTTGCTTGAACGCCCTCTATAGTAACTAGCAACACATTTCCAGCAGTCTCTCCAGGGCTCTTGTTGTTAACTATTTCTTGTCTATTTGAATACTGAATGTAAACAGTTTTGCCTCGGATTTGTGCTGGTTCCGAAGATGATGCAAAGTAAGAAACCATTGAAATAGCTTGATTAATGTCAGTCTGCAAAGAAGAGAGTTTGCATAAGTAATCTCACAAATAGAATCCTACTCAACGCAGAATAGAACTTTGCTGCAGTCATTTCAAAGCTCCCACCATCATACATCCAAGTCCCACAAAATCACCCCCTTGTAACTGTACCGGAAAAATAAATAACTAAATTCTGCAAAGCATCCTATCAAAAACCAATAGTGAGATGTGAAACTTTTACAACCAAAAACCACATAGACCCAGTCATCCAGAAGGATGGCATGTCCGAGCATGCTACACATCGATTCCTGACGGACTGATACAATATCATTCTAGTATCATAAACTAACATCGATCGACTCCAATCATAACCCCAACAATCCACCTGAAAATCCATCCAAACGACTAAAACAGTGTTAAACAACGCCTACTATTGAATATCCAGTGGCGCGTGAATCCTGCAGCTGCATCTTATCAATCCTTTAAAATGATCTAAGCCCATACCAGTTCCATCGTCACCATTCGCATAGCAAACAAGCTAAAACCAAGTAGATGTGCAGATGGCATGTGAGCCGCTGATCCACTATCCCCCAATTACGACTCCGCTATACAACGCATAGCCGCAGCGGAAACAAAATCCCCTACCACACGAGTAAAGGCTGGCTAGATCGGGCCATTCACCTACGACCAAATCGATAAATCGATCGTCCCATCGATTGCCTGATCGGATCGATGAGATCGGAAAAGGGGGCTAGGAGGCGGGGGCAGGAGGGGAGGGAGGAGTGGGCTTACGAACTCGACGAAGGCCTGGTTGCGGTTGGCGCCGACGCCGCACTTGGTGTTGACGATGCGGCCGAAGGGCTTGCAGAGCTCGACGAGCTCCTCCTCCGCGCACTCCCACGGCAGGTTCCGCAGGTGCAGCACCTTGGACGGCGTCTGCGTGTACCGGAACTGCTGCCCCCCGCCCCCGCCGCCGGCCGACGACGACATCTCGCCGGAGGGAAAGGTGGGCCTCGGTCTCGCTCGCGCGCGCGCGTAGAGGCCGGAGGGACAAAAGCTAGGGTTCGAGGAGGAGCGTGTGGCTGCCTGGGGTAGGGGACCGGAGGAGGACGGGGAGGAGTGATAGTAATAGAATGACTCAACATGAACAGGTATTGATTTTACGGAGTTACAAATATAGGCTACTCATAGCCTTACACATTCCATTCAATCGGGATATGAGGAGTCAACTCACAGTCTTACATATTCTGGGCGTAAGAGATGTCCAGACAGGTGAAGGTGAGATACTGTGAAGCTCCGGCGAGACTGCGAAAATCAGTCAGATCAGCAACAGGGCACCTTCACTGGCTGAGAGTTTAGCACAAATGTCCACTGGTGTGTTACAGAGCTTGCAATCTGTCATGCCGGCACGATCCAGGAGGTCAAGACAATATTGCCGCTGACTAAGGAGCAACCCAGAGGACTGCCGAGACACACTGATGCCGAGAAAGTGATGTAGTGCCCCGAGATCCTTCATGGAGAACTCAGACTGAAGTGACGAGATAGTCCACTAAAGGAGACGACTGGAGGAGGCAGTGAGAACAATATCATCAACATAGAGCAGTAGATAGACCATGTCAGTGCCCCGGTGAAGGATGAAGAGTGAGTTGTCAGACTTGGCCTCAAGAAACCCAAGAGACGTCAGAAACGAAGCAAAGCGACTGTACCAAGCTCGTGGCACCTGCTTCAAGCCATACAAAGATCTGTTGAGATGACACACCATGTCAGGCCGGGAGGAATCAACGAAACCTGGCGGCTGTATGCAGTAGACAGTCTCTTGGAGCGTGCCGTGGAGGAACGCATTCTTCACATCCAGCTGATGAACCGGCCAATCGCGAGAGACTGCCAAGCTGAGGACGGTGCGAACAGTGGCAGGCTTCACAACGGGGCTGAAGATCTCGTCGTAGTCGATCCCGGGGCATTGGGTGAAGCCACGCAAAACCCAACGAGCCTTGTAGCGGTCGAGGGAGCCGTCAGCGTGGAACTTGTGCTTGAAGATCCACTTGCCGGTGACGATGTTGGCGTTGGAGGGACGCGGGACGCAAGAGGAAGGAGGAAAGGGCGACACGGGCGGCGTTGGAAGCCTTGGCCGCTGCGTCGTCAGCGATAGCGGAGGCAGTCGCGGGGTCGATGATGAGGCCTTCGGGAGGACGGAAGGTGTCGCAAACGGCATCGGCAACGGCTTCCACCACCGAGTCGATCGACGCCTCGGTTGGGAGAGAGGAGGCAAACGACATGGCGGCCGAGAAAAAAACTTTGCGGAAGCGTGTTGTCAGTGGCCGCGGCGGGCAAGGCGGTCTCGGTGGGAAAGACGGGGTCGGTGGTTGTGGTGGAGACGGCGGCCCTGGCGGAGACGGCCGGGACGGCGGAGAAGGCGGGGAAGGCGGGACCGCGGCGGAGACGGCGGACAAGGCGGGACCGCTGGGAAGAGGATCCGGCGTCGTTAGCCGCCCAGTTGCTGCTCTGATACCATGATAGTGATAGAATGACTCAACATGAACATGTATTGATTTCAGAGAGTTACAAATATAGGCCACTCACAGCCTTACACATTCCACTCAACCGGGATACGAGGAGTCTAACTCACAGCCTTACATATTCCACTCAACCGGGATACGAGGAGTCTAACAAGGAGCTCCAAGACCGAGGCTGTGCTGCACAGATCTCTTCTTCTACTATCATCCGGCGCACTCGTCCAGATTCTTCCACGTGGCACCCATCACCAATATTAAAGCATCCAGAGTATGTTACCCTTGCCTGCACGTGCGCCGTACGATAGGTGACGCTCCAACGGACCTGCGCGACCTGCAATGGTGACGTGAGTAACTGCAACCGATTTTTTTATTTATAATAAAAAATTCGGTAACTGCCGATTTTTTATTTATAATAATTAATAATTTGGGAAGTCGTTGCCTCCTTCCACCTCAACATAGGGAGGCCACCGCTGCTGTTAACCTCGACGAAGGGAGGTTGCCGCCGCCTTCGCTGTCTGTCTCAATCCCGGGAAGCCGTTGCCTCCATTCGCCTCGACGCAGAGAGGCTGCCGCCGCCAGCTCAGGGAGACTGCCGTCCTAGTCTGTGTCAATTGCAGGAGGTCGTAGCCACCGTCCGTCCCCAGGACTGTCACACCCTGATATTAGCCACACAAAAACTTTACCTGAGAAAATACCTAAGAAAAGGAATTTTAAAATGGCAACAGGAAAATAATTAAAGGTGTAAAATGCAAGATTATAAATTATCGTGGCCGGGAATATTTTTCTTGTATTCTCTGTGCCAAAATACATTAACTGGATTTTTAGTGGAATTTTCAGAGCAGAGGAACTATTTTTAATAAATCAAAAACGATTATCAGAATTTAAATCATCCTGGAAAATCTTTTTCCTTTTTCCTTTCTCTTTTTCTTCTGTTGGGCCGACGGCCCGCTCCTGTGCCGGCCTCCCTCCCCGGGCGCCCGCAGGCCGGTTCCCCTCCCCGGCCTCTTCCTCCCCGCGCCCGCGCCCTCGCCCGCGCCTGCGCCCACGCGCCTCCCGCTGACAGGCCGGGCCCGCCTGTCAGCATCGTCTTCCTTCTCCGTCCGAATCGGGCAGAGGGGAAAATCCCCGGAGCCGTCCGATCCGGCGCCGCCTCCCGCGCTCGCACTCGGTTCAAATGGGCGCGGACCGAGTCCGCCCCACCTCCCCGAGTTCCCCGGCGTCCACGCCCCCTCACTCCCACAAATCGCGCGCACGATCTCCACGCCGCCACTCTCTCTCCCGTGTGCGATTGGAGCCGTTCGGCCTCGATCTCTCTCGGCCGATTGCATAAAAAGCCCCTCCGCCCTCTCCTCCATTTTTTCCTCCAACACACCGAGTTTCCCCGTGCTCTAGAACCCCCTCACCACCGCGCACTCGAGCTCCCCCGTTTTTCGCCGACTCCGGCCACTGCTCGCCGCCGTTCCGGACGCCGCCAGGCCGGACCGCCACCGCCATCACCTCCGCCGTGCCACACCGCACCTCGGCCGCCACTCTGTGGAAGCCAAAGCCCGCCGGACCGCCCCGCCCACGCGCACGGTGAGTATCGGCCCTTCGCCTCCTCTCCGGCCGGTGATTCCCGTCGCGCCGCGTCTCCATTCTTCGCCCTAACTCCTCTTCCGTCCTCCTCATCCTCCAGGATGCCTCCGCAACAGCCTCTCGCTCGTTCCCCGCAGTCGGAGCTTCGTCGCCGACGTCGTTCCGAAGCCACCGCCGCTTTTTCGTCGCCACCATCGTCTTCGCGACGTCGCTCGCCGTCGTGAGCCGCCGGTGAGAACCCCCTCCATTTTCCCGTTCCATTCCGCCCCTCCGTGTGGTCGCCGCCGCCTCCCGCTCGGGACGGCCGGCTTCGGCCGCCGCTCCCCGGGGCCGTCCGATTTGCCGGGTGGCAGATCGGGGCCGCCTGCTCGCTCGCCCGCGTGGTTGCCCACGGTGGCGCCACGTGGTGCGCCCGCTCTCGGCCGCGGTGGACTTGGTCCACCATGCGCCCGCCTCTGTGCGCCGCCTCTCCCTTCGGTGACGTCTTTAATTCGGTTTAATACGCAATAAATCGCCTGTTAATTATATTTACACTGAAAATAGCAGTAAAACTTCAATAAATCATAACTAATTCATACGAACTCCGATTAAGTCCATTCAAATTTCATTAAATCCAGAAAAATACCAAGAATCCATTAAAAATACTTTCAGCCCATGTTTGATTGCCCCATGTACTGTTTTTAATTGTTTATGCATTGTTTATTGTAGAATCCGATGCTGGTAATTCTCCCGCGTATTTTGAGATCGTATTAGAGTACCTTGAGCCGGAGCAAGGCAAGTCGCACTATTACCTTGATCACTTTGTACCTATTTTTCGCTAAATTGCTTTGTTTATTCAAATAAACTATATTATTTTAATATTTCATGTGGGTGGTTATTACTTATGCAATGTTAGGACTTAGCCATAGTTTTGAAACCTGAACCCTTGTCACCTGGGTAATAATGTGATTAGATTACAGTTCTTAGGATGCTTAGCCATGCTTAGCAACCTAGCTCACATGGGAATTAAATATTATTTCTTTTATATGATTCGACTCCATGTCGCAAAAGTGAAACTTTGGATAGGCTAATGTTAAATTATTAAAATTTGACCAAAATGGTGGGCTGTGAGTGTATGGTTTTGCTTGTTACACCCATGGCAATTAAGGACCGGTTCACGGGAACCACTTGGGCAACTTCCTGTACTTTCCACAAGCCAGCGTGGGCAACGGCTAGGCTTGTAGCGTTTCTTCTCCCTCTCCTAGGCACCGAAGAAGAGGGTGAGTGGGATGGAGTTGGGTCGGCCTGGGGTAGGGTTGATCGGCTGCCGGATTCACCGTGGCGCAAGGAGGGTAGCCTGGCCAATATGGCGTGCCCTATCGGCAGGTGCAACCTCAGCGTGGTGTGGATGGTTAGGGAGGGGTTTCGTAAACGGTCCTGTCACAGCCTCTCACGGGACATCGTGGTGATGTACTGGCACACGGGAACGTGTGTGGGGCTGTGTCTTGTGGGTACAGTTGTACACCTCTGATCAGAGTAAAACTATTCGAATAGCCGCGCCCGTGGTTATGGGCACATTGGCCAAGACTCACCGTGATTAGTCTCATCCTAGATAATTAATCCGGTTTTATCAAACTGGTGTTGTGGAAGGTGTTGAGTCCGGTCGACGTGGTTGAGTTGACCGGGGGTGACCGGTTAGCGTGGTGTAATGCTAGTCGGTGGAGACTGGTGAGTGTGGTGTAACTCTCATCAGTGATGCCTGGTGGTCGTGGTGTAACTTCCATCAGCGCGGCCTGGTCAACGTGGTGTAGCGTTGATTGGGAAAAGCTGGTCAGCGTGGTGTAACGTTGTCCGGTGGTGACTGGTTAACGTGGTGTAGCGTTAATCAATGGAGTCCGGGTAACGTGGTGTAGCGTTCATCAGTGGAGACTGGTTGACGTGGTGTAGCGTCAATCAGTTGAGAATGGTTGGGCCTGGTTAACGTGGTGTAACGTTAATCAGCGGAGAATTAATATGGTGAAATTAATCAACCTTTTGACTGTTTGTGAACTACTACTGTTTGCAACTGCTTTTATGCAAAACAAACCCTATCCCATCTTTGTACCCTGTGCATATGCATAATTGTGGGTGTGATTTGTTGAGTACTGTGGGTGGTACTCAGCCTTGCTCCAATTTCCCCCAGTGTTGGAGAACGCGTCAGACGAAGATCATTCTGAGGAATAGGCTAGCTCCGCCGTCAAGTTGCTTGTGGGAATGGACGCTGCCGATGGACCCGCTGTTTATAGATTATCTTTACCTTTTTCCACTGTATTTTTGTAATATAATTTTACTCTGTTTGTAAGACTCTCTTGATGGCAACTTGGATTTGTGTACCCTGGCTTTCCTGGACAGGCATTTATTACACATTAATGTTCAGAATTTCGGTGCGAATTTCTGGGCGTTACAGGGATGGCCCTGCCACCGCCTGCATCAACCTCTGGGAGCACGCTGCCGAGGCCGAAGTCTGCCGTCTTCCTCGAGAGGCCACCGCCACTGTCCACCTTGACTCCTGGGAGGCTGGTGCTGTTGTCTGCTTTCATTAGAGTTGGTTGCCAACTACTGAACTGGTAATTACATTTATTCATACAGTAGCATTGAAATACTAATTTTTAGTTTCTTGGTTATTAACATTGTTTGCAGCTTAAAAATGGCTAACAATGGTCGGTTCAGTGATTACTATGGATGCCTCATGGCCAGCACAAAGTATCTAAAATTTCGGAAAATGTGAGTTGTCTATTTAGTTTGGATTCTTGTCAATTTGTTTGGTGTTCATATCTTCATCTAGGTTCCCCATGAGTAATTGTTTTTTTCTTTGATATAGCCTAGTGGTTCAATGAATATACATCAACATCGCCTTGGAATTCCTTACCACCCATTGTGTTGGTCACCTCTGGAAAATATTGGTTTCTATCAAATTTCAAAGATGAAGACTATCAAAATTGACAAATATTTGATATCAGCATTGGTCGAACGTTGGCAGCCTGAGACAAACAGCTTTCACCTACCGATAGGGGAGATGACAATTACACTGCAAGATATCAGATGCCTATGGGGTTTGCCGATTCATGGAAAACCAATCGTGGGTCAATATGATGGAAATTGGGGTGATATGATTGAGAGGTATCTTGGGATTCCACCAGAAGATCAAGAAATGAAGAAAAAAAAGAGGAAAAAAGAAGATGATACAGCTGCACTGAGTTACTCACGGTACTCCATCAATCTAAGCAAATTGCGTGATCGCTTTCATGTAATGCCAAATAACCCAACACGCCGGGAGATCATTTAGCATATTCAAGCACTTGTCTTAGAAATTCTTGGCTCTATTATTTTTACTGACGCATCTGGAGATAGTGTGCCTGCAATGTACCTCTAATTTATGGATAATTTAGCGGTGCAAACTGAATACAATTAGGGAGCAGTTGTACTTGCTATGTTGTATAGGCAATTGAGCATTGGTGCTGAGAAGGCAAGGTGAGAAATTTTTGGCCCTCTAGTACTATTACAATTGTGGTCATGGTCACGCTTGCCATTAGGTCATCCAAAAAATATAATTCGAATGACGGATGAAGTGGGGGAGCAAGAAGAAGAACAAGAATCAGATGGCTGCCTTATATTTGGAGCCAAGTGATGTAGTTTACATGAATTCCCTACCCCACATAATTGTGGTAATGTTTTACATATCTTTTGAGTTATGACTTATTGTTAGATTCTTATGAACAAACAACATACTTGTCAACGTGCTTATATTTTTATACTAATATTATGCAGGCACTGAATACTACCGAAACCAAATTGACTTGATTCGAGAAGGTACTCTACAATGGCAACCATATGATGGTCTTATAGAGAAAATGCATATCCAAATTCAGAATGACTGTACTTGGTGGTTTGCTAGACTACCACTCATCCATTTCTGGGTTGTTGAGTTCCATTATCCAGATAGGGTAATGAGACAGTTTGGAAGAAAACAAGTAATTCCACCACCGCCTCCATACGGCGAGGCTGAGCTTCGCAAGCTACGCAAGTGAAGAATGTAGGAGGAAAAGTGGTTGATTGGAATAAATTCCATTCCAAATATGTACAACAATATGATGAGACTGAAGCAACAATGGTTCAAGAGGATTGTCCTTTTGACGCAACTAGCTTGAAGGAGTATAGATGTTGGTTCCAAGAAAATGGTATGTTCACTGTTTTCTTTGATTCACAATGCTTGAGAGGACTTGAAAACTCTATCCCATACCCTTGAGATAACATGGAGTGGACTGGGTATATGCCTAGCGGTCCACCACTAGTTCGCATTGTAAGTTACATATTTCTTCCAATTATTTTGTATATTGTAGTGACAATCTAGAGCTGATTTTAACTCCTAAATGTTGGGATTGCGTGAGATTAAAAATACAGCATAGGGAATCAAATGTTGTAAAACTAATGGATGCAAGAAGATAGGTAAATCTATACTAATGACATGCCTTGGAAATATAAGGGATCTTAACTTGGAATCCAAATAGCAAAACATGCTCTCTGAGGCTAGACTACCAACTAAGGTCGAAGAAATTCCATCTGATGATGATGTATTGACTACTTGCACACCAAGTCCTCCAAATGATAGTTCCATTGATGTATTTGATGATTGGATGATCTCAGGAAGAGGTTTTAGCAGATATATTGATCTTGGTGTGGAACTTAGGAGTGGAATCCCCACAACACAAAACGCAAGCCAAGTGACTCAACAAATGGAAAATGAGGATCTGGTACAATTCTAACACCTGTGTGTCTGTAAATTACCTTTGTTATGTACTTAATATATGACATAATATTGGGATGACATGATAGGTGGCTTCGAGAGAAGCATCAGCTCTATTGGATCCTAGTGAAACACTCTCATTTCATTCAACAAGTTCTGTCCAAGTGGTTGATTGGACTAGTACTGGGAGGACTCCTATGTTCACAAAGAATACGCTAAGTTAGGAAGATCAAATTTGCTGTTGAATATCAAATTTTGGGCCACTGTCTTAAGCGCTTGAAGCACGGCAAACAAAACTACCTTGTATACGTGCTATACTATGTAAATTTTGGCCCTGCTATTGGTGTTTGAATAGCATATTGCTATATTTTGTACTTTGACTTTGGTGTCAACTTACTTCCCATTTGAATGAGGGGCATTTTATTTACTTGTTTTTTTTATTGCCATGATATATGTTTGATGTAGGGGGCTCTGCCCTGTTTGAAATTGTGTTCTAATACATCATATAAATTGCACAGTTTAAACCAATGTTATAGACCTCTTACTTCAGCCACTCAATTTGTAGAATCAACCATATGCTCTAGTAAGAACAATTTGAATAATCTATAGCAACTCAATTGGTATGGTAACTAGACAAAAACACATGAGCATAGGCACAACTAGACAAAAATGATCAAATACCTAGACAACTCTAAGCTCAAATTGACACCTACCAAAACTAGTTAGACAAGACACCACTACGTAATAAAAATTGACTCTGTAAATGATAGATAGACTCAATGATCCATAAAGCTATAGGGCGTCGTTGGTTCCTTCAGCATGTGTTCGGCTCAACCTTGCACCTACAAAAGAAGCAAGAGTGTTATGTCAAGTAAAAGTTAATTCACCATAATAGTACATGTTATTCACATTGGTTACTACCTAACTGGTTGCTATCTCTTGTGGAACGGTGTGCCTGGTGTCCAAGTCTCCTTCCTTGCATTTCATCCATGTACATTAGAATTTTATTATGCTGACGATGACCAAGATTTATCAGTCTATGATCAGGAATAATTATTGGACCAATAAATGGTGGCCATTCAATTTGGTTTTCATAAGGATGAAATTGTCTCGCCCAGGTGTTAGCAAGTGCTTGAGAAGAGTAGCACGGATTAATCAACTCATTTTCATTGAGATTTCTATGCTTGCAAACCACCAAGACATGAGCACATGGAACACCAGTTAAATTTGGCTTCAGACAATCACAAGAAGGTGTGATGTTGGGTTGCAAAACTACCTTGTACTTGAAGTCTCTTCCAGTGTAAACCACATGGTTTCCTTGTTGCATTGGCACTAACTCATTGTCAACCTTTACCTCGTATAATCCCACTTCGTCTCCGTACGAGATTACATCCATATGTCCAGCCTTGTTTCCTCGCTTCACTAATAGCTTGTCAACCCGTTGAGACTATAGCTTGCCAGTGTTAAGTAAGTTAACAACACTTCGCTTTCTTTCAACAAACCATTCTAAGCACTCCATTGCTTGTCATGATTCCCCAACTATATCCCCCATCCTTGCATTGAAATACCTTCTCAGGCTTTTCTTGCTCATCTTTATCTTCCTGCAAGTACTTTCCAACCTTTTTAAGATATGTTATTGCCTCAAGACAAATATTTGCAATTGATGACATTCCTTCTTCAAACTTTTGAGGCTTCTTTTTCTTCACTGTCCACTTAAATGTCTTGAGCAGCATTTCATCGCGACAAGCTTTCCATAGATTCTCAGCTACATGCTGTGAGCAAAGACGATGCACACATTCACCGATGCCCTCATTCCGGCCAATGTGGGGCTGCTTAAACAACTATTTGATGGCTTTATGCTGATCAGATAACACATAAATTTTTCATATCCTATTACCTCCTTTCGTAGCCATCTCATAAACCACACCCAGTTTGTACTATCTTCCTTCTCCACAATAGCAAATGCAATAGGTAGTAGTTGATTGTTAGCATCATATCCACAAGCAATCAACAATCTACCCTTGTACCTCCCTGACAAAAAGCATGCATCAACACTTATTACTGGTCGTAAGTAGGGAATAGCATCAATGCATGGTCCAAATGCCCAAGCCACACTTTTAAATGATCGTTGTCTTTCCTAAGTCGTGGGCTTTGACAAAAGAACATACTTTGTACCTGGGTTTTTAACTTTTATAGCCTCTAAAAAAGGGATTAGGAGGCCATATGAACCTTCCCAACTACCAAAAAGTTGTGCTATTGCTTTCTCTCTACCATGCCATAACTTACTATAGGATAGCTTCATATTTCTATATCTTTGTTGGACTAGTGATCTCACAGTTTTTATACTTAATTCAAGGTCATCCCTTAATGCATCTCGTATCACATTAGCAACCATAGCAGACAATAACTGAGCATGATCAAATCTATCAGCCGAGGCTCGACAAGTGTGAGCATAGGGACATTTCCTTATCATCCAACACAACACGAGCCTATCTTTGTGGGTGTTGCATAGAGCCTCCACATGCAACTATTATCCATGCATTGAGCTACAAGTTTAGACTGACTACTTGTACTATACTTAATTTCTGAATTTTTATATATATGAAACTCACCTATGGCAATCTGCAGGTGCTCTTTTGAATCAAAATTCTTTCCTTCTACTAGTGGGTTATCAAATTGATTCTTACATCTAAAGAAACTCTCATCTGTTGTTGTCTTCCTCAATACAGATATATCACATAATGCTTTTATAGGATTTTGTCCAAATGCACACATAAAAGGAAATGCGTTCACAGAATGAATAACACGTGGTTCCGAAAGCTCGTCATTTGAACTATTGTCAAGGCCACCATCAGAATCATGCTCGTTGTCATTGTCCTGTCCAATTCTATCCTCTCCAAGATCTGTCTCCACACCTACATGTGTATCTTCTGTAGTATTGTCATCATTTATAGTTGCTTGCATTTCACAGTCCACATTATCTTGGTTGGTAGGTGGAGATAACTGCACTGCCGTTGAATGCGAACCATGAGCTAAAGTGGGTAGAACATGTGTTGCTGAATGAATTGTACCTTGCTCCAAAGAAACACCTGGACCATCCCTTTCTAGATACTTGTTTGATGCAATCAAGGTTGTGCTGTTAACTTAACTTAATCTTGCTTCGATCGGTGTGCAACTGACATAAAGCTCTACAACCTGCCATGCTATGCGTGCATATGTCTTTTCAAATATCATCTTCCATCCCCTATCTTCGTAAATAGGAATTAGTTGAAAATATTGTGGTCCAGGAGCTCCAATATCAAACCTAGCTTGGATACTCATTGTATATTGATCCTCAATATATCCAAGTGCCTGAGAAATTTCATTTCTGACATCTTGAAAGGTTGTAGTCTCAACTGCCAGAAAAGTTATTTTTGGAGGAATATTATATTCTACACCTTTAACTCCATGTTGTATTCTTCCATCGACATACACTAGAACAATAATCATTTTTTTCTTGCCCGTGCCTGCAAAACGAATTGAAAAATTTAATAAATCAAGGTATGAAAAACTAGTAGTTAGATATTAATCTTAATATACATCCACCCATGTGTGCAACATGTATGTTTTGCTTAGTGAAAATGTCAACACATAGCTCATAGTACATATGAACACATGCATGCAGATCAGTTCTTATTAGATAATTAAAGTCATGCATGGGCATAAGTGAAAGGCAATTGTAATCGACCTTGCAGGGCACCATACCTGTTGCCTCACGATGACGTCGATGAGCAGCCAGTGCACACTTATACATGTGGACAATTCAATCGAATTAGAAGCCTCACGGCGTCATGGCGAGACGCCGAGGGCGATGCAGATGGAGGTGGTCAGAGCCTCAGACTGATCCGGCGCCAAGGACGACGTCGTGGATGGACTGATCGTGCTGCGGGTCACACGGAGAAATCGGATCAAGGCGTAGATGTCGATGAGGATGGTGATGTCATGGCTTCCAAGGCCGCCGCCGAAGGCTAGTGACACGCACGACGATGTGTCGGCGATCCTAGGTCTGGTATTCGTGATTGGTTTGCTTCTATTCGTGATTGGTTCATGGCAACACGATCTGGTTGCACCATTAAGCTAGACACTGTTGTAAATAGAGTCCACGTCTGGATGCTATTTAGAAGAGCGTCCAGGTCTGGATATTGTTTCTTTTATCGTCCATCTTAGTTTGGTAAATCTTCCCACTAAATTACTAATTATTTAATTTTAGGGTTATTAATTATTATAAATAAAAAATTCGGTAACTGCAATGTCCCTCTATCTACATAAGTGAAAACCCAAAAACCCTCTCGTTTCTCGTGGTATGTTTTTTGAACTGCTAAACAAGGTATGTTTTGGGTAAAAATTTTCTTTATAGAAGTAGCTTTAAAAATTAAATAAATCTATTTTTCAAGTTTGTAATAATTAAAACTTAATTAATCATAAACTAATGGTTTGTCTCATTTTGCGTGCGCTGAAAAAATCAGCCGAACACGTATTGCTGAACGCAGCCTAAAGGCATTTAGAATGCTTCATTTGTGAGTAGTGGCCTCACTCCGTCGTATCAAATACATGCCATAGCGGAGAGGAGAGGAAGAGAAACACGAGACAATAAGAGCATGAACAACCCAATAAGGTGGCGAGTGGCCTCACCGCGTCACGTCAAAGATTCCGCTCCAACTTGGCCCTACAAGTGGCCTCGCCAGGCACCTCGTGTCCTCTGCAAGGCACGGGTGCCTTGGTAGAGTGGTCCAAGAAATAGGTGAGAGAGGGAGTAACAGTGGCATCTGGAGCTCAAGCACCAACCTGATCATGATGCGAGTCCAGATCCAGCAATGTCGTCCACCGATTCGACGAGCTTGCGTCCAGCATCTGCTCCGTTCGTGGGGCCCTGGTGACGAGGAGGAGGGGACCACAGCGACGCCAAATCTACTCCGTTCGTGGTGCCCCCGCGACGAGGGAATGGCGGTGGCACGTGATCTGGGTGATGCCAAAGCAAGGATAGAGAGGGACGATGATGGCCACCACCAGAGCAAGGGGGGAAGGGGCGGTGGTGGTTGGAGCGGTAGGGGTGGTGGTGGCCGGAGCTGGGGTGGCGGTGGTTGTCGGCGTCGGGTCAGTGCGCTGACTTGGGCAATGGTGTTCTGACGGCAACGGGAAGAGTTGGTGAGGGAGAAATAACAGATGTAAAGGGAGGAAGGAAGCAGGGCTGTTAATGTGAAGGTATTTTTCTCATCTGAGGTTTTCCATGTAAAATTAAGATTGGAAATATGTTATAAAACTACATGAGGATTTGAATGGAAAATAGAGGGGCTAAAATAGAAATATTATATGGGGTCCACCTTAAGCTACCATGCATTGTAAGAGTAGTACCCCTAGCAGTGCTCTCATCTGTGAATGCCCTAACGGGTTGTTTGGTTGGTAGCTAAGCTTGCCATAACTAAGCTTAGGCAAGTTCTGCCATGAAACAAGAAGTGTGCCTAAGAAACAGTAGGCCACAAGTGTGGCATGGATAGCTCTAAATATGTGAGTATTGAAAGTGCATCTAGGTCCCTAATTGTTTTGGTAAATAATGACAATTGACTAGGGAGGACTAATGGTTATATTTGAGACTGTGTATAGAAGTTTAGTCCTTCTTGTGAGCAAAAGAAGTGGGTCAATGGCAACTTATGTTGCAAGAAGTTAATGTATGGCAAAGACTCCCTATGGTAATCATGTGTTTCTATGTTGTTAACTCATAAGAAAAGTCGTACTATCAAGGGATGTCGCTTTGAAACCTAAGGTCATTGACTAGTGCTCAAAATCTCTCTTCTAAATGTTGCTGCAATTTTAAGGTTGGAAATTCCGATATTCATATCAGAATATCCGATGTGTCAGAAAATCCGATTTGAGCAAAAGTTTGGATCTTGGTTTGGCTTTGAAGAAAATATCAGATATTCCGATCATCGGGTCAGAAATTCCGATGTGTCAGAATATCAGACATTTTGTAGAGTTTTACTCCCGGGTTGGCCTTGAAGAAAATATTGGAAATTCAGATAGATGGATCGGAAATTCCGATGTGTCGGAATATCCGAAGTTTCGAAACTTTCTTCTCTCCGCCTGGTCAAGCAAAAATTATTGGAATCTTCGATATGACATCGGAATTTCTGACATGTGTACTTTCCTAGATCGAGAACCGTTGGTTTTTTAACATTGGAGCTGGCATTTTAATAGATCAGAAATTCCGATAAGGTATCGAAATATTTTGCCTCCAACGGGCAGATTTGGGTGAGGATTGTTGGTTTCATTGCAAATTAAATGCCCTTCGCTTGAGTTTGTTGAGATTCACTTTGAGCCTTGATTTCTCTCCTCTCCCTCTTTTGATCTTCGTGATTTGACTTTGTGTGAGTGGATAAGAGTGAGAAACCTCTTGTGTTTGGTAAAAATTCCTTTGTTTCTTGAGTGTTAGGATTCTACCCAACGAAGCTCTTGTTGCATCTATTACTCTTGAAGGTTGAGGACTTCTAGATGGCTAGGTGTCACCCTTGAGCCATCTATTTGGTTGTGTTGAGCCAAGGAAGGTTTTTGAAGGCTGGATCTTGTCTCCAAAAGAAAAGGATACCACTAGTGGAATAGGAGTGTATTTGTGCAACTTCAAGAGGATTAGAGTTGGAAAAGGCCTGGCTCTTTGTGAGCGCCCCAACGGAGAGTAGAATCCCTCAAGGATTTGAACTTCGAGAAGTACTTCGGCTTGTCAATCTTGGTGATATCTCTCTAGCTCTTGCATTACTTACTTTTGCCCTCTGTTGCCGTAGGTACTTAGTTGTAGTCTGAGCTAGAAGGCTTGCTCTTGTGTTAGATCTAGCTTTTGTACCTAGTTTGTTCTTGGATGTTGCTGGATCTGTATCGGAAATTCAGATACACATCGGAATATTCGACTAGCCTTTTGCTTTTGTATTTTGTTAAATTTTTAAATCGCCTATTCACCCCCCCCCCCCATCCAGGCCTAAACCTAGGGGCGAAAACAATTCAGAAATTCCCGACTGTACCGAGACCGTTTCCGTAAAAACAATATAAAAAATGATATCGTTTTGAACCATTTCCATCCTTACCTAAAACGATCCTTTCAAGTATGATATGTGGGTCCTAAGGCTAAAAAAGTGTGACACAACACAAGTGTTGCAGTGAAACGAACAAGCGACTAACAAACTGTGGCATAACTAAAGTGTGGCGTGGCAAAATGAAGCAACCAACCGAACACCCCTAAGTGTGTCAGAGTAGCTTGTAGAAGGCACGAGTGGCTCGGGAGAAAGGATGTTTAGTGGTTTCATCATTTTACAACTCTAAGGTAATTTTTGTGTAAATCCTTTGTTATGCCTTACCTAAATTTATGCATGCTCTAGGTTTTTTGCAAGCTAAGCAAATGCTATCATTTGAGTTCTACTGTTTCATTAAAGTTTTATCCACTCAATCAACTTTAATAAACAAATACTTACTCTATTGCCAATGTTATCTTCTTATAAAACATGTCTTCTGAAAGCAATGATGAGAAGCACCATATCAGGTCATCTCCGGTGTCACCCCAAATCAAACAAGAAAAGAAACATATGTGAGCTTGGGTTACTTAGAGCACTAAAACACTTGAAACTAATATCATGGTTCCCTTGTTCAAAAACAATAGAAGAAGATGTAGCCGTATATGGGGAGGAGACAGCACTTGGAGGACATAATGGTTAAGAAGGGAGTGAGTGAGATAAAAGATTGGGAAAGGTGAAAGAACTAAAGGATTCTCGCTTTTCAAAATTATCCAATACGTGCTATGCACCACAGTAGAAAAATTGAACCATATCAAACAAATTTCGCTTGAGACTTAGCTACCTTGTGCACGGTGCTTTGGTTCACACTAGAGATACACTTAATCATCATCCATTTATTTCCATCAGACGCATCTCTTCACATAAACATTGCTAATTGTACCTGATGCCCTAGTATATATATGTCCTTTCAATCGTCTCATCCTATTCCCCCATTTCGCCCTAACTATGACACTCGCTGCCTACCTCTGCTTTCCTATCCCGTCTCCAACACAAATCTGTTCGCCTCTATCTTCATCTCCTAGTGGAGTATTGCAAAAGGAGAGCTCCTAAGAGTGATAAATATGGAAGATGACAAATTTCAATCCCCAATTGTCGAAGGATGAAACTCCGACGGCGGGAAGTCTGGTGACCCCCCTTTGAGGTTCGGCCAGGGGAGTAGTTCTCAGGCGACTGCGACGTCCGGTGGAAGAAGGATGGTTCGAGGAAGAAGATGGCACACAAGGAAGACTGGAGGAGGTAGACAGGTTCGGGCCGCGCGGAGGCGTAATACCATACTCCTGTGTGTTTGGCTATGTGGAGATGAAATGTGGGTCGCTGTGTTACAAGGTGAACTCGACTCGAAGCCGGAGCTGAAGAAGACGAACAGTAGCGAGAGTGTGAGCTAGAGGGCCCGTCCTAGCCAGAGAGCCCTCGGCGGTTGCTAATGCTCAAGCTTGCTCTCTCTCCGCCAGGCATGGATCCTCCTTTTATCGCCAAGGGGAGTCCACAGTGCCTGGAAATCATGCTCAGAGGAAGCTAGCTACCATTCGTCTTTGTCGCACGCACGCGGCCGCCTGCCACACCGCGTCGGAGGGACGTCTAGTCGCCGCTTGCTCGGCTGCTGCGGGCGGCTGGAGCTGGTCCGCTGTCGCCACGCCGGAGTCTGTGCTGCATGTCTGGTCGGCACCTCGCTCCGCTGCGGGCGGCTGTGCAAAGCACATCTGGTGGTCTTGCCGCTCGGCTGCCGCGGGCGGCTGTGGCAGAGCATGTCTGGTGGTCTTGCCGCTCGGCTGCTGCGGGCGACCAGATTATGGAGATGTGACAGCGCACGGCTCCGCTCTCTGTCGGGAGACAGGCGGGAGGTGCCCCGTCGTCTCGCCATTAATGCGGGTAGTTGGGGAGCTGGTGCGCTCCCAGGGAACGCGCCCCGGGACCGTGCGTGTGGGTCCTGGGGCCAGGGAATGTCCCCGGAACACGGGCCCGAGGAAGACGCACCCGGGCAAGCGCACCCGAGCGAGGTGCACCCGGGCACGGGGTGGCACACCTGGGGAAGGCGCACCCGGGCACGGGGTGGCGCGCCCGGGCAAGCGCACCCGGGCGCGGGGTGGTACACCCGGGCGTGGGTTGGACGCACCCGGGCACGGGGTGGCGCACCCGGGGAAGGCGCTCCCGAGCCTGGGAAAGACACACCCGGGCACGGGTGGCGCACCCGGGCCCGGACAGCGCTCGGGCCCCGGGCACTTAGCGGGAAAGCCGGCCGTAGCCGGCCGCTAGTTGTGCAGAATGTGGGCCCCGGAGTAGCCGACGTGGGAGAAGACCCATGCGACCCCGGGATCCGTGGGACCCCCAGTCCCGTTTCGCGGGGAGACGTCGATTTCCTTCTGACACCATCCGCGGCCGCCTTCGGGGCCCGGGGGCCCTCCATGCCCCCGAGCGCTCCCCTTCTGACGCCGCCCGAGGGTCCGGTTCTGAAGTACACCGGTGACCTCCCCCGTGCGACGACATCTCCGGGCCTCGCTCGTGCTTGCGCTCTGATTTTGCCTTTGCTTATTGTGTTGTTCGGAGGTTGCTGGTGTTCGGGGCCTCGTGTCGGGAACGTCGAGTACCGGGCGCCATCCGACAGCGAGAGCCAGGAGCCCTGAACAGCCGTAGTGCCTGAGGCCCCTGTCCGGGCCCTGGTGCGGCCGCCTGCCCCGGGAGCTCGGTCCCCAGGGGCAACGAACGCGACGGTTGCCCGCCCCGGGATCCCGGTCCCCGGGGGCGCGAGCAACCGGGCGCGAGCCTTGCGGAGCGACGAAGTCCGTAGGTCGGGCTCCTTCCGTCTTCCGGATCCGGGGGCCCTCCGTGCCCCCAGGCGTCGCTGGCCCAGGGTGCGCAGCGAGGCCGCGAGAATAGTCTTTGATTCGCCGGGAGCCCCTCGGGGACTGATCCTGACCGGGCACGGGGTCGCCAGGCAGCGAAGCACCCGGCGCTCCGGCGGTGGCCGGGGAGGAGCTGGCCAAGCCGGGCTTCGCAGGCCACGTCGAGGTTCGGAAAGCCTGCCGGTTATAGGTCCCATCTGCACATGATGAATTGTGAGAGCATTTGGTTCGTTCCTTTGTCCATTCCATGCTACGAGCCGTGGCGTCAACCACCTCCCGAAGGTGTCCTCGCGGTCACGACCGTGCGGAGGAAAAGATCATGCACAAGCATTTCACCCCCTACCTCCGCAAAAACCGATCCCGTGGCTAGCAGCAGGGGCACTGGAGTCGCTGGGACACGATCCCGTGGGCTTGACAATGCCCCAGGCTTAGCACGTGGGGATACGGTCGCTCATTGGTAGGGAACTCATGATTATGCATAAAAACCCAGCCGCCGCACGGGCGCGGCCCGATTATGCCCCCAGGGGGTGAGACTGCCACGAACGCAACACACGGAAAAAGTCCAAAGGAACGAGGCCTGGAAGGATATTAAAAATGCTGCTTATGTAAAGTGTATACATATGGGGCCCCCGGCCAGCGTTGAGTTTTGGAGGAAACTGACGCTGGCCCGAGCTCCCCGCGACTTACAGGATATGTTTACGGATAAAACTTGTGAAGGTGCTCGATGTTCCAGGGATTGGGAAGCGGGGTCCCATCTTCCTGGCCCAGTCTTACCGAGCCCGGCCGGGAGACACCGATCACCAGGAAGGGGCCTTCCCACATGGGGGAAAGTTTATTCTTTCCGGCACGTGTGAGGACACGGCGGAGGACTAGGTCCCCGACCTGGAGTGATCGGGCCTGAACTTTACGCTGGTGATAGCGCTTAAGGCTCTGCTGGTAACGGGCGACTCGGAGCGAGGCGCGCCGTCTTCGCTCCTCGAGGAAGTCAAGGTTGTCGAGCTGCATGTTGTCGTGGTCGACGTCGTCGTTGTAGCGCTGTACCCGGGGGGAGCCGAAGGTGAGTTCTGACGGCAGAACGGCCTCGGCCCCGTACACCAGGAAGAACGGGGTCTCCCCGGTCGCCCGGCTTGGTATGGTACGATTCGCCCACAAGACCGCTGGGAGCTCGTCGATCCACTTGACGCCGTGTTTCTTGAGGTCGTTGTAGGACCTTGTCTTTAGGCCGCGCAGGATCTCGGCGTTCGCTCGCTCGGCCTGCCCATTGCTGGCAGGGTGGGCAGGGGAGGCGAAGCAGAGCTTGATGTTGACATCGGAGCAGTATTCGCCGAAGAGCTCGCTAGTAAACTGCGTGCCATTGTCGGTGATAACGCGGTTGGGGATTCCGAAGTGGCTAGTGATTCCCCGGATGAACTTGAGTGTTGAATGCTTGTCGATGTCGATTACGGGGAACGCCTCCGGCCACTTCGTGAACTTGTCGATGGCAACGTACAGATGCCGATAACCTCCGACTGCCCGGGGGAAGGGGCCGAGGATATCGAGCCCCCAGACCGCGAAGGGCCAAGATAGGGGGATCACCTGGAGTGCTTGTGCCGGTTGGTGGCTCTGTTTGGCGTGAAACTGGCACGCGCAGCAGCGCTGGACGAGGTCGAACGCGTCCTGCAAAGCTGTAGGCCAATAAAATCCTTGCCGGAAAGCCTTACCGACTAGGGATCGAAATGCGGCGTGACTGCCACATTCCCCTTCGTGGATGTCGACGAGGATCTCGATGCCGGAGTCGTGCGGAATGCACTTGAGCAGGACGCCATTGGCGCCACGTCGGTAGAGGTCCCCTTCTACCATGACGTAGCGCTTAGACAAGCGAGCGACTCTTTCTGCTTCCACGTCATCTTCGGGGAGATGCGCTCGGAGAAGATATGCCCGGATTTTGAGCGTCCATGAAGGCACGCTGGGCCCGGCCGTAAGGACCAAATCCTGGGGCCGGGAGTGCGTGTTTGGCTCGGGCCCGGGCTCGGGGGCAGCCCCCAAGATCCTGGGTAAGCGCGCCGAGGGGGCCTCGAGGGCTTCCTGAAAAACTCCCGAGGGAACCAGCGCCCGCGAGGACGCCATCCTCGAGAGTTCGTCGGCGGCGAGGTTGCGACTGCGAGGGACGTGGCGAAGCCTGAGGTCGTCGAAACGGCGCTCAAGCCTCCGCACTTCATCCACATACGCGGCCAATTGGGGATCCAGGGTCTGGTACTCCCCTGGCACACCTGGTTGATGACAAAGCTCGGAGTCGCCTTGCGTGCACAACCGTTGCACCCCGAGGGCGATTGTGGCCCGGAGGCCGGCGAGGAGGCCCTCGTACTCGGCCATGTTGTTGGTGGCCCAGAAGTTGAGGTGGACGACGAAGCGGAACTCGTCCCCGGCGGGTGACACGAGGACAACCCCGGCCCCGGCACTGGGGCTGGTAGCCCGCCTGGCACAGGAGCCGTCGAAATTCATCGTCCAGCAGAGGCGTAGATCAGGGGCTGGCTCGGGGGCCGAGGATCCGATGTCTAGCACAGGATCCGGCTCGGGCCCCGCCGTCCACTCTGCTAGAAAATCCTCTAGGACTTGGCTTTTGATGGCATGGCGTGCTTGAAAATGGAGGTCGAATTCGGCGAGCTCGACCGCCCACTTGGCGACGCGGCCCGTCCCCTCCCGGTTATGCAGTATCTGCCCAAGGGGGAAGGAGGTGACCACCGATACCTTGTGCGCCTGGAAGTAGTGGCGAAGCTTCCTAGACGAGATGAGAACCGCGTATAGCATCTTCTGCGCCTGGGGATAGCGTGATTTGGCGTCACGGAGTACCTCGCTGATGAAGTACACCGGCTTCTGTTGCGTGTTCCCCGATCTCAGCCCGACGGGGGCCGGTGGCCCGGGCTCAACTCCCCCGAAAGGAAGCGAGCTCTCGTGGCCGGGAGGACATGTAGACCCGGGGCTCGGGGGCCCCGGCTGGAATACGGTTTGGTATGTGCCGGGATCCGGGGGCCTGGGCATGGATATGGGATGTGTCGGGACGACTTCCCCAGACCTGCTCTCGCCAAGGCGATGCTGTCCGGGTACTTGCGCCCCATCTGGTTGTGATAATGTTGAGGTTATTCCGGGTGCCATGTTCCTAGGCCCGCACTCGCCTTGGCGAGGCTGCTCTGGTTCGGGCTCCGCGGTGTCGGGCTCGAGGAGCGAATTCCGGGACATGGGTCCCAGGAACCTGTGCCCCGGCTCGAATATGTGCCCGGGACCTGGGGGCCCCGGACTGAAATGTAGTTTGATATGTGCCGGGATCCGGCGGCCCGGGCTTGGATGTGGGATGTATCGGGGCGACTTCCCCAGACCTGCTCTCGCCAAGGCGATGCAGTCCGGGTACTCGCGCCCCGTCTGGTAAGGGGCGCTCGACGACGAGCGCCGCGCTCACCACCTACGGGGTTGCCGCGATGTAGAGCAACAAGGGCTCCTCTGGTGCCGGCGCCACGAGGACAGGGGGCGTAGTCAGGTACCTCTTGAGCTCGTCAAGGGCTTGTTCGGCCTCGCCGGTCCAGGTGAACTACTCGGTTTTCTTGAGAAGTTTGAACAGGGGGAGGGCGCGCTCCCCAAGCCTGGAGATGAAGCGACCTAACGCGGCCACGCATCCGGTCAGCTTCTGGGCCTCCCGGAGCCTTGTCGGGGGGCGCATGCGGTCGATTGCCGCTATCTTCTCCGGGTTCGCCTCAATGCCGCGGCTCGACACGAGGAACCTGAGGAGCTTGCCGGCTGGGACCCCAAAGACGCACTTGTCTGGGTTCAGCTTCATCCTCGTGCAACGAAGGTTGCTGAACGTCTCGGCCAAGTCATGGAGCAGAGTGGCGCGGTCGCGCGACTTCAGGACCAAATCGTCGACGTAGGCCTCCATATTGCGACCTAGCTGCGATTCGAATGTTACACGGATAGCACGCTGGAATGTTGAACATGCATTTTTCAATCCAAAAGGCATGCACATATAACAAAAGGCCCCTGGGGGTAATGAAAGAGGTTTTTTCTCATCCCCTCTACCATGCCGGATCTGATGGTAACCTGCATAAGCATAAAGAAAACACAGAGGTCGCACCCCGCGGTGGAGAGTCGACTATCTGGTCTAAATGCGCGGCAGAGGGAATAGATCTTTGGGGCAAGGCCTTGTTGAGGTCGGTGTAGTCTATGCACATCGCAGCTTTTCCGTTGGATTTAGGGACGACGACTGGGTTGGCCAGCCACTCCGGGTGGACGACTTCGCGGATGAAGCCGGGCAGCGAGAAAGTTTGTCGATCTCCTCGCGGACGAAGGCTTGGCGCTCCGGGCCTGTCGTCGTACCTTCTGCCGAACGGGGCAGAGCTCCGGGGCGAACGGCCAAGCGGTGCTCGATCACCCCCCTAGGTACAAACGGCATGTCGACGGTTGCCAAGCGAAGACGTCGGAGTTTGCCCGGGAGGAAGGCGACGAGCGCGCTTTCCTATTTGCCGGCAAGCGAACCGCCAATTTCTTGACGGTCCGTGACGGGTCCATCGCTGAGGACGACCTCCTTGACCAGCTCCGCGTCGGTGGCGACGATGCGCGGCTTGGGGGCACGAAGCCAGCGAGGACCCCCGCGTCCGCGGTGTCGGGAGGGCTGGGGCGATGTCGGCCGCTGTCGCGTGCTCGGCGCACGAGAGGGCCGCCTTCACGTCCCGACGACTGTAATTGGGCCCGAGGGACCGGGAAGCTTCATGGTTGGTACGCGTAGTGCGTAACCGCCATGAACTTCACCAACGCGGGGCGCCCGAGGACGGTTGTACGGGAGGTTGCACTCGGCGACATCAAAGACGATGCGCTCGGTGCGGAAGTTGCCCACGGTCACCAAGGTAACGGGCAACGAGACCGGATGGCCGAGAGCCAAGTGAGGCCCTTTGTAATCCCAACAATGGGCAACGAGGGGCGCAAGATTCGTCCCCGGGGCCTTGATCTTCTCGAAGACCTCGGGGGGAAAGGATGTTGAGGGCGGCGCCCCCGTCGACGAGGAACGCGGCCCACCTTGATGTTGCATATAGTGGGGGAGACCGCCAGGGCGAGCTGCCCCTCCCCAGGTACCCGGGCCGGATGGTCCGTGGGGCCGAAGGTGATCGGAGTGTCCGACCACTTCAGCCTCCAGGACGCCGCTGGCCCCGGGGTCACGGCTAATAGCTCGCGCTTCATGGCCTTGAAGCCACGGCGCGAGGAGTGAGCGTGTGCCCCGCTGTCGAGGGTGGCGAGGACATTCTCGGGTTCTTGGAACTCGAGAGGCTGCTCCGAATTGGGAGCGGGCTTGGCTTGCTGCCGCTCTTGCTGGAACTTCTTGGTGCGCTCGGCCAAGTTCTGGACGGCGCGACACTCCGTGAGGTCATGGCGGTCCGTCTCGTGGACGGAGCACCACTTCCGGCCCACAGCCGGTGGCGGTGGCGCACGCGCGGCCTTCTGCCGCTTGCCGCCGTTGTCGTCTCGGTGGGCGGCGTCACCTCGGGGATCGCCCGTGGCCGCCAAGATGAAGTTCTCGGCGGCCTCCGCGCCCTTTTGGCGCTTCCCCTTGTTCCGGCGGGATGCGGAACGTGAGGACTCGCCGTCTTCTCCAGGGCCCTGGCCGGGGGCCTCAGGGCGCGGCTTGTTCCACACCCGGGCCTCCTCCTTGCGGGCGCAGAGGTCGGCAAGACTGAACAGTTCGGCCGTGGTTTGGACGTCGCGGGTGCCCAACTTCTCGAGCATGCGCTGGTCGCGCACGCCCGAGCGAAACACGTGGATAACCACGTGAGGGGCGATGTGAGGGATGGTGTTGCACACCTGGCTGAAGCGCTGCAGAAAGTGCCTCAGCGCCTCGCCCCTACTCTGACGTAGGGCGTGGAGGTCCGCTTCGGTCCCAGGGCGCGGGAAGGTGCCCTGGAAGTTTGCCACGAACTGGTGGCAAAGATTCTCCCACGAGTAGATGGACCCCTCGGGGAGGTTCATCATCCAGGAGCGAGCCCTGGGCCTTGAGGCGACGGGGAAGTAGTTTGCCATCACCATCTCATCTCGCCCGCCGCCTGGATGGCGGTGGTGTATATCTGCAAGAACTCCGGTGGGGTCACGGAGCCATCGTATTTCTCCGGCAGGTTGGGCCGGAACTTGGCCGGCCAGCGCACCTGCCGGAGGCCCGGGGAGAGGGCCAAGCAACCCGAGGCGCCGTACTGGGCAGGCTCGGGCGATGGACGATGGCTTCCCGTTGGCGGGTTGGAGCTGGAGGCCTGGGCCTCGGGGCGCCTGGCGGCGTTCGCCGCGCGCTCGCGCTGCGCTCCAAAGTGACCCGGGCGTCCTCATGGGTCCGCAACCGGTTCAGCCGATTGCGGAGGTCGCCCGCGCCCTTCTTGGTCCCGGGCGCGGCGCGAGCGCGCGCCCTGGGCTCTGACTCTGGTTCGGGGCGGTGGGCCGGCTCATGCTAGAGGTCGCGCGGTCGGCGCTGCCAGCCCCCGCACGACTGTCGGCGGCGACTCGGCGATGGGCCGCGCCACTAGTTCAGTGACCTCGTTGAGCCACCGCGCTCCCGCCCCCCGCCCGGTAAACGCCGGGGGGTGGCGCAGGAGAGCTTCTGCCGCCAAGAGGGCTCCCTGCGGCGTTGCTGACTGAAAGTTCAGGGCACGGCGCGCCGTGGAAAGGTGCGCCGTGGAACGGCGCGTCCATTCACGCCTGATGGATGAGGCCGCAGCGGACCCGGCGGGGCACTTGCTGGTTCCCTCCGCAAGGGGAGGGGCCGAGGCCGCACCACCAGGTCGGTCCCGAGGGAACTCGGTCCGTGCGGCGCGCGCCGCCGCGCCCCAAGAAGATGTAGAGGGAGAACGCGGCGGGCCGCCGCGAGGCTAACGTCGCCCGGCGGGTAAGTCGCCGGACTCTTCGTCGGATCCCGCGGACGATGGCCTCCTGCCATGGAGTGGTGTTGGAGACGCCGGCGTATTACCTGAAAAGGAAACTCCCCCTACCTGGCGCGCCAGCTGTCGAAGGATGAAACTCCAACGGTGGGAAGTCTGGTGACCCCCCTTTGAGGTTCGGCCAGGGGAGTGGTTCTCAGGCGACTGCGACGTCCGGTGGAAGAAGGATGGTTCGAGGAAGAAGATGGCACACAAGGAAAACTAGAGGAGGTAGACAGGTTCGGGCCGCGCAGAGGCGTAATACCCTACTCCTGTGTGTTTGGCTATGTAGAGATGAAATGTGGGTCGCTGTGTTACAAGGTGAACTCGACTCGAAGCCGGAGCTGAAGAAGACGAACAGTAGCGAGAGTGTGAGCTAGAGGGCCCGTCCTAGCCAGAGAGCCCTCGGCGGTTGCTAATGCTCAAGCTTGCTCTCTCTCCGCCGGGCATGGATCCTCCTTTTATCGCCAAGGGGAGTCCACAGTGCCTGGAAATCATGCTCAGAGGAAGCTAGCTACCATTCGTCTTTGTCGCACGCACGCGGCCGCCTGCCACGCCGCGCCGAAGGGACGTCTAGTCGCCGCTTGCTCGGCTGCTGCGAGCGGCTGGAGCTGGTCCGCTGTCGCCACGCCGGAGTCTGTGCTGCACGTCTGGTCGGCACCTCGCTCCGCTGCGGGCGGCTGTGCAGAGCACATCTGGTCGTCTTGCCGCTCGGCTGCTGTGGGCGACCAGATTATGGAGATGTGACAGCGCACGGCTCCGCTCTCTGTCGGGAGACAGGCGGGAGGCGCCCCGTCGTCTCGCCATTAATGCGGGTAGTTGGGGAGCTGGTGCGCTCCCAGGGAACGCGCCCCGGGACCGTGCGTGTGGGTCCTGGGGCCGGGGAATGTCCCCGGAACACGGGCCCGAGGAAGACGCACCCGAGCAAGCGCACCCGGGCAAAGCGCACCCGGGCACGGGGTGGCACACCCGGGGAAGGCGCACCCGGGCAAGCGCACCCAGGCGCGGGGTGGTACACCCGGGCGAGGGTTGGACGCACCCGGGCACGGGGTGGCGCACCCGGGGAAGGTGCTCCCGAGCCCGGGAAAGACGCACCCGGGCCCGAACAGCGCTCGGGCCCCGGGCACTTAGCGGGAAAGCCGGCTGTAGCCGGCCGCCAGTTGTGCAGAATGTGGACCCCGGAGTAGCCGACGTGGTAGAAGACCCATACGACCCCGGGATCCATGGGACCTCCAGTCCCGTTTCACCGACACCAATGGTGTTCATCGAATCACTCAAGCACATTACCGGCAATATACAACATCATCATCGGCGACAACCAATCTTCCTCGACGCTGTCAATGATCCCTCTTGGTAAAAAAATTGTCACCGATTTAATTCTTCAATCTCAAATTAGTCCATCAATATTGCTTTTTTATGCATACGTAGATTGAATGGTCACGTACGAAGATCCCCCTCGGGTCCTGCCAATTGCTGCTCCGTGAACCTGCCGGAAACCGGAATCCACCGAGCCGCAAGGGCCTTCGGCCCGGCCCGGCCCGGCCAGCGCACGCGGCAGGCATCGATGCTACCGCGTCATATATAAACCGGCTGGTTCCTCTCCTGCTCCCTCATCGCCGTCTTCCGTCCCCGTCACCTCGCCGGCCTTCGTCGCCTCCCCCCTCTCTCGTCGCGGCGGCGGCCGAGTTTCCCCTTCCGCGCCTTGGGTTTTGTGAACCTGCACCGCCTAGGTCAGTGCCCCTTCTCGCTTCTCTCTCTCTCCCCCCCCCCCCCCCCCCCCTCCCCTCCCCTCTTTCGTGTGCCCCAATTCGGTGGTGCTCAGTCGCTCAGATCCGCGCCCTATTGCGCCGCCGTCTTCGTGGCCAGGGTGTGTCTTTCTGCCGGCATCGGGGTTCTTGAACGTCAGGGGTTGGTTTGCTTCCGCGGAATTTTGATGGGGACGCTGCTCTTTTGGGCGGACGGAAAGTTAGGTTCTTTCGGATTCTGGATGCTGTTCGGAGGTGGAGAGGTTTGGGGGCACTTGTATGGGGAGTTTTTGGTCGGGGACGGTGCTCCTGTAACGAGAGTTGTTTAGCTCCTGGAAAGAATCAAGACTAATTTTTAATTCGATTTTGGGCATATTCCTGTTTGTTTCGCCGTTGGATTAGCGTGGCCGGAGTGTTTTGTTTAGATTTTTTTGGGGGAAATCTTTGTTTGTTTAAGTTAATTGAACTGTACAGAGAGTTGGGGAGGTTTTCATGAATAGATCAAACTGTTTTTGTTTTTTTCTGGTCAAATCTGTAGCGCTCTAGTTGGAATGATTGAAACATGAGTTTGTTCATTGTGGTCTGGGATTAATTTGTTCGTGTGGATTTGTTTAACGTTGCCAATGATAACATGCCATCATGCAGCCATAACAAATGTAGGGATGATTTATATGTTCTTTCCTTAGGAATTTGACAGGGTGGTTCATGTGATTACAGTTGATATAATTTGGTAAATGAGAATTTCATGTGGAAAAGCTTTTTTGAAATGTGAACGCTTGCCTTCTTGCCGAAGGACGTTATTTTCGTTTCTGCTTATTTGACCGAATATTCTCCACTGTTGACTGTTCTATTTCCGATTGTAGATAATGGTTGGGCCTGGGCATAGGAACGGTCATGGGAAGCGGCACTCTGATTATACTGAAAATGGAGGTGGCAAGAGAAGAAATCCCGGTGATGATACATATGCTCCTGGTCCAGATGATACTGTCTATCGCTATCTTTGCCCTTCTAGAAAAATAGGGAGTATCATTGGGAGGGGTGGAGAAATTGCTAAGCAGTTGAGGGCCGACACTCAAGCTAAGATAAGGATCGGTGAGAGTGTCCCTGGCTGTGATGAGCGAGTTATCACAATATTTAGCTCAAGCAGGGAAACTAATACCTTAGTAGATGCTGAAGATAAGGTTTGCCCTGCCCAAGATGCTCTTTTTAAAGTTCATGAAAAGCTATCCAGCGATGATGATATTGGGAATGAAGAAAATGATGAAGGTTTAGCTCAAGTTACCATTCGGTTGCTTGTGCCATCAGATCAGATTGGATGCATTATTGGAAAAGGTGGGCATATCATACAGGGAATCCGTGGCGACACTGGTGCACAGATACGTGTTCTTAGTAAGGAAAATATCCCTGCTTGTGCCATCAGTGGTGATGAACTTCTCCAGGTTGGCAAAGGATCTCTGTTTCCATCTTTGTCCTGCGTTACATGTATATCCGTTGCTAGTATAAGCATTTGTGTCTCTATTTGGTCTATCTATGATGCGAATAATTTTTATGACATGTCTACAACATTTTTTTGGGTGCAGTGACTTATTCAATGATAACTATTTTCACTTTTCAGTTAATCAGTGAAATAACTTTTTATTAGTTCAATTTATTATTTACTTGATCTTTTACTATGTCATATATGGAGTTGTTAATATTGTTAACTAACTCTTATCTTTTTGGCACTAGATATCTGGGGACACAACAGTTGTCAGAAAAGCTCTTCTTCAAGTGTCATCTCGTCTCCATGACAATCCATCTAGGTCACAGCATCTTCTTGCATCCAGCATGATGCAGCCTTATCCAGCAGGCTCCCACCTTGGTAGTTCCTCAACCGCACCGGTTGTAGGGATTACTCCTTTGATTAGTCCTTATGGTGGATACAAAGGTGATGTGGCAGGAGATTGGCCTTCTATATATCAACCACGGAGGGAGGAGAGCACTCCAAAGGAATTTAGCTTGCGTCTTCTTTGTGCTGCGTCAAATGTTGGAGGTGTAATTGGGAAGGGTGGTGGAATTATCAAACAGATTAGGCAGGAGTCTGGAGCTTTTATCAAAGTTGATAGTTCAAATACTGAAGATGACTGCATAATTACTGTTTCTGCAAAGGAGGTGATTTTTTTCTTCTACAGTTCTTTGCTGATTATGCTAATATTTAATTTTAGTCCTGATCAATTCTACTTCCTCTTTCCCGTGCAGTTCTTTGAAGATCCTGTCTCCCCAACAATAAATGCTGCAGTTCATTTACAGCCAAGATGCAGTGAGAAAACTGATCTGGAATCAGGGGTCTCGTCTTACACGACACGCTTGTTGGTGTCAACATCACGTATTGGGTGCCTGATTGGCAAAGGTGGTTCAATCATTACTGAGATACGGAGAACATCAAGAGCAAACATACGTATCCTTTCTAAGGAAAATGTTCCAAAAGTAGCAGCAGAAGACGAAGAGATGGTTCAGGTACAAATTCAACTTATGTCTTGCATTTTTACTGGTCTTTTGTACTTGGATGAGTTCACCATTGTAATTTGCTTGCACAACAGATCAGTGGAGACCTTGATGTTGCAAGGCATGCTCTTGTGCAAATAACTACTAGGCTGAAAGCCAATTTCTTTGAAAGAGAAGGTGCTTTATCAGGTTTCCCACCTGTGATCCCTTATCATCCTCTGCCAGCTGGTGTTTCTGAAGGGCCAAAGTATCTAGGCAGAGACACTAAGCCTCTTGGGCATGATTATCCATATTCAAGTGGATATCGTGGCTCAGATGATATTGGTCCTGTTGACAGCTATGCAAGTTATGGCAGCTCCCAGGTAATAGCTTCTCTTTCACTTTCTGTTCTTCCTATTCATGCTAACAGCTTCTTATCAAAACTTCAACTGAACTTTTTCCAGGTCTCTGGAGGAGGTTATGGGGCTTATGGTGGATATAGTGGTCGTTCTGGCAGCAGTGGGTAAGCATACCTGTAATTTATGAGTTAGCTCTCAGCTGTATTGACAGTCACTGTCATAATACCAGTTTTAATGTTTCTGTACATGTGCAAATTCACTCTAGAAATAAGTGCGTTCAAAATTTTTTTGCAGGTCTAGTCTACTTAATATTTCATTAATCTTTATATCATAGATTTTGCTCACTTGGCACATTTTTCATCAGGTTATCTGGTCCTAGTTCATTTTCCTATGGAAAGCGACATGGTTATTAGGATTTAGATTGTCAAATACAACAGGTATGATTCCTCCACCTTGTCTTGAAATGAAAAGAATGATAATGCAATCAAGACTTGCTTCTTATTGCATCTCTGCCTTTTAAACACATTTAACCCAGCTCAGCTATCTTCTGATGGACCTGTTCTTTTCACCTCTGCCCCCTGCCCATCTCCCTTACTAAAAACAGCCAAGACAAATGAATGCCAAGACCAATGAAGTATGGAGCCTGCTTATTGGAGCCCCTTCCCAAACCAGATGACCAAGAGTATGGCCCCAACCTGGAAGCTTTGCTTAAGAGGACCTGCCTGGATGCCATAGACCATCTTATTTCCCTAGTATAAAACATTTACTTATATTTCCCTCCGGGACTATGTTGATTCCCTACCGTACATGTTCTGAACCTATGTATTGAAAGTTCACAGTTGAGACTGCGTGTATGTGTTCTCGTGCAACCTGCTTCATCTTAGTAGTTTGTGTAGAAACACTTGGTTCCTGTTTGACACCCAAAGCCAAGAAGCTACTGAGTGCCCTTGCTTTAAAGATGTGGACCACGGCATCCTTGGCATTCGTTCCTATGTGCACATAGTTCCCCAGAGAAACTGTACCTCAGTGAGTTCAAAATGCGCTAACATAAACTTAAGTTTACCTATAAACCAATCTCAGCATGATCTTCAGTATCAACCTGTTCGGTAAGCTGTGTGACTAGTATCGTGATTTGCGGTTACCTTGAAGTTTTTCCTTTTGTTGATTTATATAGATCATAAAAGCCCTAACATGCAATTGTGCAAGGCATGTATATGGTCTTACTGGGGATCTTGAATTGATGTGCATGTGTGCTCTGATGCTCAATCGAGCTTGGGTAAGTTGAGAACCTGTCAACAGGGTTGAGATTCTTATCAAGTTTAGTTCGTTTGTGTTTTGGAGTCTTCTCTTTACCCTTATCATGCAGGAGCATACACCGTGTGCTGCTATTGCTAGATGGAACGACTGCTGGAGTTGCAGAACATTGCTGCCATACAGTGCACCTGTAGAGTTGTAGACTGTATTTTGGAAGTAGGCGGTAGCAGGACAGTGTTGTATTCTGTTGTTTAAGGTGTTTTTTTTTTGCTAGTTTGTTTATGTATGTAAAAGCAAATTATCAACATTACATTTGAGCAGTCCGGTCGAATTGGCTGGTTATTCTTCTGTACTGTACTGGATTTACCCTAATGTGCAGTCTGGTGCCGTCGGATTAGGCTAGGTATGGGCACGTGAGTAACGGAACTGTATCAATATTGGTGGGACAAAATGTGAGATGCAAACCGAAAGGCCTATTAGCTCAGCTGGTTAGAGCGTCGTGCTAATAACGCGAAGGTCGCAGGTTCGAGACCTGCATGGGCCAGTTTTTTTTCCTTTCTTTTTCTCCCTTCCGTTTCGCAATTGTTTTCGGTTTTTTTTAGACAGTCCATTTCGCAATGTTTTTTCTTTTTTATTACAAAATAATGGTTTCTATACAGAGCGTATGGCCAGTTGCCCATGAAAAATTGGACATATACTCGTAGGTAGTTTGCAAAGTACAAAGCTCCCTTCGCATTCTACCACTATCAAGAAGTGAATGATTAATGAGAAATTGGACATATACTCGTGAAAAATTAGTAATGTCTTTGTTTTAAAATATAAAAATTAGCATGGTCTTTGTCCTAAAATATAAAAATTAGTATTCTTTTTATCTTAAAATATATGAACTTTTGTTGTCTAGATATATAGTCTAGGAGTAGTTATATTTGAGATGAAGATAGTAAGATACTTAAATAAATTAGTAGTAGTAGATGATATACTCGCTGCTGAAAATCAAAAAAATATCTTCACGCTGGTCCATGGCATATTGCCATAGCCTTTCCATTGCACCAGGATTGCAAGAGAAGGCAAGCCAATATAAAGAAAGAGAACCTCCACTCCCTCACCCTCTGCTTCGGCCACCTCGCCTTATCCCCAAAACCCTATCGATCCATTTCCAAGCCACTATCCCACTCCCACCCATGGCGGCCGCGCTCTTCTCCACCGCCCTCTCCCCGCAGCTGCTCCCCCTCTCCTCCTCCTCCTCCTCCAGGCCCACCTCATCCCTCTCCTTCCCCTCCAAGCAGCAGCCGCTGCTCCGCGCCCTCACCGTCGCGGGCCGGCGTATTAGCCCCTTCGTGCCGGTGGCCGTGGCGATGTCGGAGGAGGTCGAGACGGAGGACGCGGAGGAGGAGGGCTCCGAGGCGGAGGAGTTCTCCGAGGACCTGAGGGTCTTCGTCGGCAACCTGCCCTTCAGCGTTGACAGCGCCCAGCTCGCCGGCCTCTTCGAGCAGGCCGGCTCCGTCGAGATGGTTGAGGTATATGCGTGCGCACCGAGCGCTTTTTCTCTCGCCTTACAGGTATTCCTACCTTTGTCGAGTTGGGAAGGACCTGTCTGTGTGAAATTGTGAAACCAGAAATGGCCTGCTTTTCAGCCCTCCAGTTTGTTTCTGTATTATTAGTTTTTCCGAAACATCATAGATTAGGTTGCATGTGGCCTTGTGGGCATATTCTCATTCTTGTAAGAGAAAATATATTAGTGGTCCTCATTGTGAAGTTAAAAATGGAGATGAATAAGAATGCAATAAGGTGGTTATTATTTAAAGCTAATAGTCTGTAGCTCACAATGGCGAAGCTGGAGCAAAAAATTTCCATGTCCTATTACATACAAAATGCTGCAATTATCAATTTTAATTACGGAATTGCTAAATGCCATTCAACAGAAAATTGAGGGGGTATTTCTTACAGATTTTGAACAACCTGATTTGCTTGAAGATTCGTGCGCCCAACTCCTCATTCAGCTCCGGTGACCCCAACGAACTCCGGCGACAGCTAATGAACTTAGGGTTTAGGTTTTGGGGTTGGGCAAGGGGTGGGGGGAAGGGGAAGAGGGGGGAGTTCTCTGGGCTTAGAGGGATGGCCGTGGGTCGGTGGCCCGGCAGTGGGTGGTGGCTAGTGTTGGTGGAGGGGCAAAGCAGAGCGAGTGGTTAGGAGGCGGGGGCTGCGGTGGTGTCTCCAGTGGCTTTACGGGGAAGACGGCAGGGTGGGGGCACCTTGCCGCCGCCGGCTTGAGGAGGAGAGACGCGGAGGGGAGAGGGGAGGAGGCCAGGCGGCGAGCCTCGCCGTTGACGTTGGCACCTTGCGCCTGCGAGGCTGGGTGGTGGCAGCGGTGGAGGTGGGGTGAGGACTGGAGGAAGAATGGAGTGGCGGTGGCAGGGGTGAGGAGGAAGTAAGAAGGGTTAGGGTTGAGGGTGTCTGCACGAATCTCAAAGCAATCCAACGGTCCACAATTCGCAAGATATTTAGGGTTTTTTGGGTCAAATGTGCACTAGGCAGTCCCTTTTAATTATTGGGAAATGATGAGCATGTTGTGCAATAAAGTCGGAACCTGTGTTCCCGCTGTGGCTCATGCTATTAAGTTGTGACTGGTGAAAAATTCAGGATTACACTTCTAGTCAACTGTTAAGAGTTATGCTCAGCTTTGATTGATTTTTCTTATACTGTAGCGTCCTAAACTGCATTGTCACAGGTCATCTATGATAAACTGACTGGAAGAAGTCGTGGGTTTGGGTTTGTGACAATGTCTACTGTTGAAGAAGTTGAGGCAGCTGTCGAGCAATTCAATGGCTATGTGAGTATGCGTCCATACTTGTAAATCGTTGTAATTATTTTTGTTCCATGTTGGTATATGGCCTGGCTAAAAAATGTTGCATACAGTGCACTCCTTTTTCATCTCTGTGGTTTGCAAATTGCTGCTTGCGTTTTTTTAAGAGATTTGTAGATGAGGTTGCTCGATGTAAGCCTGCTTTGCTTGTTTTGGTCCTGGTTTTCTTAAGCTTATTCATAAGTAGAATTTAAAGTTTGATTTACTCTTTACTGGCGTGTTGCTGACCATATATCATGGAACTGTGCTTACTAAATTGCTGATTTTGTTTCTTAAAACAGATACTTGATGGGAGATCTTTGAGGGTTAACTCAGGGCCGCCACCACCAAGGGATCAATCATCGCCACGAGCACCCAGGGGTGAGGCCAATAGGGTCTATGTGGGGAACCTTTCCTGGGGTGTTGACAATGCAGCTCTTGCAAACCTATTCAGTGGGGAAGGGGAGGTCTTGGAAGCTAGGGTCATCTATGACAGGGAGAGTGGTAGGTCAAGGGGATTTGGTTTTGTCACATATGGTTCCGCCGAAGAGGTTGAGAATGCAGTTTCGAATCTTGATGGCACTGTGAGTTTTCACCCAGTCTGGCTTGTTTCTTATGCTCATTTTCTTTTAGTGTGGCGCTAAAACAAGCTTTTTCATTGTTGTGCAGGACTTGGATGGCAGACAGATCCGTGTCACAGTAGCAGAATCTAGACAACCTAGGAGACAATATTGAAATCGATGATTTGAAGCCTATGGTTAGTCCAGATATGAATTATACTATCACCATGATTGTTCCACGTCATTGATGAAATTCTAGCTGTAACTCCCACTATACGGTTCAATAGATTGGTTTGGTGATGGGATATATCATTATCATATATATGATTTTGTTTTAACCTTCGAAGTCCATATCGTGTGTCATGTGTGTCCCGTTCCTTGAATTTTTTTTGAAAAAAGTTCATTTTACTCCTCAACCTATTTCGCTGGAGCACTTAACCTCCTAAACTATTTTTTAAATTCTTTATTATTGTTTACATAGGTTGGAAGCGGCTAGGAATGATTTAAACATTGAGATTTTAATGTTCAAGCAAACAGTCATGAAAAAATTTTAAAATATTTTAGAACTTTGATAATGATGTCATCTATGGCTTAAAAAATTTTAGCTTAAAATACAACTCTATGAGGAGAAGAAAAAAGAGAAATGCTATTAAGCAAGTGGACCATTTTTAATATTTTGGGGTGGTGGGGGTGGGGATGGGTAAAAAAATAGTTTAGGGGTTAAGTGATCCACTCAAATTGTTCGAGGGAGTGAAATGGACCTTTTCCATTTCTTTTTTGTCCTTGTTTTGTTTTGGGAAACAATTAGATTGATGCCACTCTAGTGTATTCGGTTTTGAGTGCGCGTGAAATCGGCCCTTAGGTGCCCGTGAAATCAGCCCATATGTGCGCATGAATTCAGCCCGTTAATAACGGTGATCTCAGCTCATATTTGCGCGATAATTTGGCCCGTGTCTCTGCATGAAATCAGCCCATAAGTGTGCTTTAATTCGGCCTATGAGTGCACTAACGGGCCAAACTGTTTTATATTGGTCATGGGGAAGTGCCGAATTTTTTTATTTTTATATTTATTTAATAAAATATTTACAAAACTACATTTTCATTTCAAAAATTTACAAAAATATACTCCCGCCGATTTTTACAGGCGGCCCTCTTACCGCCCTCTCAGAGGGCGGTTTTTGTGTGGCCCGGGGGGCCGCCTGCAAAATGGCCGACCCCGGTCGGCCATTTTGCAGGGTCGGCCATTTTGCAGGCGGCCCCCTTGCCGCCCTCTCAGAGGGCGGTTTTTTTGTGGCCGGGGGGCCGCCTGCAAATGGCCGACCCACGGGCCGGCCATTTTGCAGGCGGCCCCCTTGCCGCCCTCTGAGAGGGCGGTTTTTGGGTCACCGAGGGGCCGCCTGCAAAGTTGGTCCGGACGGTCCGCACTGTATACGGACGGTCCGGACTGGCTACTTTGCAGGCGGTCCTAGAGTGCTGTCCGAACGGTCCGCGCTATATACGGACGGTCCGAACTGTACAAATTACCGTTTCACAGTATATAGTCCAGACCATCGTCACCCTGTTCGGACGGTCCGTACTGTACAAATTGTTGTTTTGCATTATATAGTCTGGACCATCGTCATCCTGTCCGGACAGGCATATCTGTGGCGAGAAGAAAGAGGAAGTACCCACGCTGCACACAGTAGTTACATCTCTACTTGGTTATCTGTTTAAAATTCCCTAAGGCATGTAATAACGATAACTAGAAACGTTTGATGTGCCGTTTGTACTCTTTGTATGGATAATTTCATTATGTTCGTATGTAATTAACGTGTGTTCGGTTGTCACCGCTCAGAATGTACTTTCGCCGTAAAATTGAAACTGAAAAATTTATGTTTTTGATCAGTTTCGTCACAAACATAGATCGTAAACGATTGACGAGCGTAAATAAAGTAAAGGGGTTTCTTCAGTATACGTAGAATTAATAAAACATGATATACAACAGACAAACTATCACTGATGCAACGTACTACGGGCCCTGACCGTAACCTCTAGCCCTCTTTGTCTTCCTACCCTGCGCTCGCACCTGCCCCTGGGAGTACATCAACCGGTCTGGTGGTACGGCACGGCCAGCGCGGGTCGTCTGCACGGGTGTGGCAGCTGGTGGGTCCTGTGTCTGTGGTGGCGGAGCTCCTTCGAGCTGCGAGGCTGGTAGTATCTCCTGGATCTCTTCGCCCGAGTCCTCCAAGTCGTCCCCCTCGAAAGGATCTGGTGCCCAACCGCTGCCGCGTGCGGCCTACGTGGAGGAGCCAGCGCCAGCAAACATCCCCGGCGCTGTAGAGTGGAACCATGTACACCAAAATATTGATAATTGCAAATCAAAATTTGGTAAGGCAAAAATAAAGTTTGATATAACCTAAAGGACCTCCTGTGGTGGCCCGAGGGGCAGTTGTCACGCCCACGCCCTGCGTGGAGGAGCCAGCGCCAGCAAACATCCCCGGCGCTGTAGAGTAGAACCATGTAGACCAAAATATTGATAATTGCAAACCAAAATTTTGCAAGCCAAAAATAAACTTTCATATAACCTGAAGAACCTCCTGTGGTGGCCCGAGGGGCAGTTGTCATGCCCAGCTGCGCGTGTGGTCGTCTGTGGTACACTCCATGCGTCGATGTGCTAGCTCCAGAGGGATGTAGGTACGGTATAGCGAAAGCTGCAGGGAAGCATATTGATGTACAACAGTACATGTCATAGAAGGAAACATGTTATGAACCGATGGTTAGTCCAATTTACCTCTGGAGGGGCCAGATGGCTGACTGGAACCTTGCAGTCGCACTCCTGCTCCTGCTCCTGTTCCTGCTGGCCGTGGCTGTTGCTGCTGTACAACTACGGGAGGTACCGCATCGACCGCACGACAAGTGAGCGCACGAATCACTGTGAGCATCGCCTGATGAATCCTCCCGAAGGTCGTCCTCTGCTCATCGGCATTCAGCACAATCCCACTGTCCAATCGTCCGAACGCCGCGTTTACATCAGCCTGAACCTGTCGCGCTGCGTCGGCCTATTTCAGATGTGATGTGAACATGTGTTAGAACTGTGGACACCTACAAAGGAATTCGGGGTGCAAAGATAATATGACGTACCGCGCGGAAGTAGTCCTGGTCACGGTGTCTAGAATACGTGTCCGTCGTAGCGGCGACGTGTGGCTGTGGATCATCTGGGGTGAACGTTACGCGTGTGCGGGTACGGGCCTGGTACCACGTGAGGTATGCTAGGTAGGCCTCCCCAGTGTGTGCATGTATCTCGTCGACCACCTCCTCCGTCGCCAACAACCAGTCGTCCACGTACTTCTGCAGTCGAGGATACCACTGAACACCGGCTGCATGTCCCCTACGATTATATCTATTTGCAGAGAGTGCATTAGACTACATTAAATAGTTATAGTAGTAAACAAAGATCGCAGTTGTACTAACCGGTGCACATCGCGCGGCACATCGATCTGCACGGGCACAGGGGAGTACTGACGTAGTCCGAACTGTCGCAGCACGCGCTGCGGAGAGTGGGGCTCGACGAAGATGTCGAACACCAACGGCACTGTTGTCATCCAGTACGCCTGGTCGCGCATGCAAAGAGTAGAGAGTCCGAGCGGTGCACGGGCCGCGATGGCCTGCGGACTGTACGGCTCCCAGACGACGTCGCTGGGCAGCGAGCGGTCGAACTCCAAAACGAATTCGGGGTAGGCCCTCCTAACCTGCGTGTGGGCGTAACGACGCTGCAAAATAGGAAGAGGTTAAACGTCAGTGTTTGCGCATAACTGCTAAACATAGAATTTCACATTTTGTACCTCACGTCGACACCATACGGTCCCCATAGTCGGACGGTCCTCGGGCCACTGGCCGTACAAGCCTCCAGGGCCGCCCTCGTAGGAAGAGTGCTGAATCAGAGGACGGCCTATCGCGAACCGCTCGGCCGCCCATAGCTGCAGAAGGAGAGGGCAACCGGCGATAATCGCACCTAGATCGGTCTTTGTGCACGCGTACAACTGCAGACTTAACCCTTTCTAGAAACCAATACCAGCTATCAGTGTTCTCACTCTCAACAAAAGCAAAAGCAACTGGTAGAACTTGGTTGTTTCCATCAACTCCAATTACTGTTAAGATCTGCCCTCTGTACTTTTCGGTCAGAAATGTCCCATCGATGCAGAGGATGGGACGACAATGGACAAATGCCTGAATGCAAGCACCTAATGCAAAGAATACTTGTTGCAACACACTTTTATTACCATGGTGAATTGATGGAAAGGCTTTTAGGTCGTAGCACGTCTCCGGATTCCTCTGAAGAATACAACCTAACAGACGAGGCAAATTATCATAGGATGCTTCAAATGTGCCAAATCTCATCTCTACAACCTTCTGTTTTGCCCTCCAAGCCTTAGCATAGCTAATTATGTATTTAAATTTCTCTTCAATATGTCTAACAATTGACCTTGGTTCGTACCCCATATTGTTAATAATATGGGAGTACATCTCTGTCGCAACAAATGCAGATATCATGTTTCTGTGATATTTTTCAACACCGGGTAAATAACATGAATGCTCAGTCACGATTGAAACTTGCCAATAATCTTTCCATTTACCCTTGAATGCGTGCACCCGCCATGGACACCCATCCTTCATGCACTTTACTTCATAGACCGATTTGCTTGACTTCACGACTGAGAACTCCTTTTGAAGTGACACGGCCCATTGTTTTACTGCCTCTTTTAATCCTCTACATATGCATATTTAGCCCCTTCGATGACCTCATTTTCCTTGTACTCCATGACACATGATGTCCCTCGGAGATAGAAAGCCTAGAGAAATCCTGGTTGCTCCATTCTGCAGGCATCATGGTGTCCTCATCAGACGAATCATCCTGCTCCTGCTTGCTCATTTCAGAATCTTCCCTATCCATTTCTTCAACGATTCTATTGATTGTTCTCCCTCATCTGCCACACCTGTTGGCTGTCTATCTTCTTTCATTCCCTCCTTCATTTCTTCCATTGTTTCGCTATTACCTCCCGCCGTACTTGGACCCTCATCATCTTGCACGGGCATTGCACCAGCAGTGTTCTTTCTCATATATCGACACAAGTATGCCCAGTGGCCAACCACGTTGAAATGCATTCTCCACATACCATCTCCAAGTGACAGTGCAATCCACCGGCATCAGTTCCCAAAAAAAACCTTCAGCTGCACGACTGACTACTACATACAAGGTTATTGCGCTGAGCTCGGGGTTCAATCGAAACCCTCGCATCAGCCAGTTGTACACTGACCCAAAACTTCTCTCAGCTGGTCTATCAATCCCCTTAGCCGTTGAACTAAAATCCGACAGATCTACGCCTTCTGGACCATATCTAACATTCCCTTCCCGTGAAATAACTGAAATATCACCTTATTTGATATTTCTGTTGATGAAAAAATACAGTTAAACTAGATACCAATATTTTCCTCACATCTCTACAAAAATTAAATCATCTAACATATTAACTAAAGACCTACAGATCTACGAGTAACAACTTATTTTCATATAGTACTATACACATAACCAGTACAATACTACATCAATTTATGCATAGAAATAGAAATTACAAAGAGATAATAGATTTTACCTGCAGACAAATCAGCAAGCTGACAGAGCTTCGCTGCTTTCGTTCAGGCTTGCTCTCAGCTCTCTCTTTTTTTTTTCTGTAATTTCAGTGAATTTTATGACATTTTTGGAGTCTGGGAGGGGGTTTTATACTGCCCGGGCTAAAAACCGCCCTCCCAGAGGGCGGCAAGGGGGCCGCCTACAAAATGGCCGGCCGGGGGGTCGGCCATTTTGCAGGCGGCCCCCCGGGCCACACAAAAACCGCCCTCTGAGAGGGCGGCAAGGGGGCCGCTTGTAAAATGGCCGGCCGTGGGGCCGGATTTCTACAGGCGGCCCCCTTGCCTGTGACGCCTCCCCGACTAGGTGGAAGGCCACCATGTGCATACGGCACCCGATCCCAGGATCAGTAGTCGGGTACGCACAACAATGATACAACTCAGAGGTACAATAAATACATAACAGAGTACACATATAAATACAAGGAGATCCATCCAGGACAAACCCGGGATGGGCAAAAAATAATCAATAGGTAAACTAGCGAAACAGCAGAAACATGGCGGAAGCTGGACAGAAACTACACCACAGGCTCGGTTGGGAACTAGGCTTGAAACCTTCAGAAGTCTTCGTAGTCGGCCTGGTCTTGGAGGAACTCGGCAGCAGTCGGATCTTCGTCTTCTTCTCCAAAACCTACTATACAAATATATATGAACAAGGTGAGTACTTTCGTACTCAGCAAGCCGGGAAAAGATGCCATGACGGTCAGACAGAAAGGCTAAGGGTTTATTTGCGAAAATCTGCCTTTATAAACTCTTTTCTTTACAAACACTAGTGAACTCAAATTTTAGTTGTCGGAAAGAGGCTCACGCCTCGATCCATTCCGCAAGTTGCTTTTCAACAACTCGCCACTTAATGAATCAAGCATAATCATACATGTTCTTATCATCTTTTACTTCGCATTTGCTGGTCCTGTATCTCCCGAGTAGCTACAACCACTCGTTGACCCTGAGACTCGGCTACAACCAAATCTCAGCCGCCGCCCTGGCTACAACCCGGGGGCGCAACTCGCTATCTTGCTTCCCTGGCTACAACCCGGGAGCTCAAGCTTGCTCATCTGGCTTCCCTGGCTACAACCCGGGAGCTTGATCGATCCGTCTTCTGGCTACAACCCGAAGACATTGGTACTACTGCTGCCCTGGCTACAACCCGGGGGCTTAAGTTCGCTGCCCTGGCTACAACCCAGGAGCATGATCTTCATCCTGTTTACTTTTCACACATTTGTTTATGGTGATCAACACCCCGGATCACACAGATCCGTTTCTGGCCACACAGGCCTTCCGTTTGCTTACTCGGCAAACTCTGGGCACGGTTCCCTTTCCATCAAACACTTTCACAAATCATTTGTAAGCAAATCTACGCTATGGGAATCATCTTACATCGCCCTTAACCATGGGCACGGCTGTTCGAACAGTTCTGCTAAACTCTGCAGAGTGTGTGCGCTTTACCTATCCGACACGAAAATTACACCGAGTACTGGCCTGTACCCAGAAATTCGTGACAAGGCCATTTCCAAAGCCAGTCTAGAGTCATCCAATGCCAGCCGAAAGATCCACACAGGATTCAGTGGTCGGCACTGAACTTCCCTAAACTTACTATTTACTCGACCAGAGGCATCCCATAATACCCGTATGGTCGCACTGTAAGATGCTCGGATGGAATCCCCAAAGGAAACGGTCCTTAATGATAATACATAGCCAAGCCACACAGGCACTGTCTCTGTATATCAAGATTTTCACAACTTTATTTGTTTCGCAAACACGCCGATACACAGAGTACCGGGGTTTTTCATCAGTTTAGTAAAACCCAATGTTTTTCCCAACGACAAACAACGTTGCAGAGCTAAGTCATTCTACTCGGCATCGTATCCTCATATAGGATGCTAGCGTGCCATTTGTGGGGCTCTCAAGGAAGAAATATACCAACATCCTACCAAATAAGTGCTACTACTGGGTAGGTCTATCGGTTGCGCTTGCAAACCGAGACCAACAGTTTAAAAAGGTGTAAACTAAGCATGCATATATTTTCCAAACAACATAGTTTTGCATATATGGGAAACAATATGTTCAAAGAGGCTTGCCTTGTTCCAAGGAGGGGTCTTCTTCGGCGAAGGCGGCTTCTGGATCGTCCACCGGTTCAGGCTCTGAACAAGCAGAAAGAAACACTGATAAGCAGGAGGGTTAAAACACCAAGAAAAGGATCAAGAAGTAGTCGGCTGCAGAAAAGGTGGCAGTCGGCTGAACCAGGCTTGCGAACCAGGCGACAGAGCTCCAAAGCTTGAGAGAAGAACAAGAACTCAGCAGAGCTGGAGCTGGCCGGTTTGCAAAACAAAGGAAAAAGGAGCATGGATGGCTCAATATATATAGCCGGCGTGCAAGAGTGAGGCACGGTGGAGCTGGGCAACGGGTAGGGAGAAAAAGTCAAGATGAACTGACAGGGATATGACAGGGAGTGACTTTGGAGTCCAACTGGTCAGAGGAGTTGGCAGGCACTGTAGCTGCGAGGAGACATTAAGGTCAAGGCTAGGACAGGTTGGAGAAATCTCACTGACAGGGCTTCGGACTGACCACTGGTCCAAGCGATGCTGCGGGCAGGTGAAGACTGGTTCTTCTCCACTTCGGTAGTCGGCGTCCAACGGGCGGGTGCAACTCGGGGGACAAGGAAACAACAGGTCTCAACAAGGTAGTCGGCCACTTCACAGTGCTTACTCGGCAGCAAGAAGGTCCGAGTAAGACAAAGTAAAGGGCAGGATACAAGGACTGAGTAGCAATCTACTTGGCTCAAGGGAGAAGGTAGTCGGCTGGCCGGGGAGAAAAACTGGGCACAGCTGACAGGATAGGAAGGGAGCTCGGGAAAACGAAGACTAGCGGGAAAAGAAAAACGGGTCGTTACATTGCCGCCCTTTTAAAGGGCGATTTTTGTGTGGACCGGGGGGCCGCCTGCAAAATGGCTGACGGCCGTGGGCCGCCGGCCAATGACCGTCAGCCACGTCATCATATCGCCCTCTGGGAGGGCGGTTTCAGACATATCGCCCTCCCAGAGGGCGGCGGGAGTATATTTTTGTAAATTTTTGAAATGAAAATGTAGTTTTGTAAATATTTTATTAAATAAATATAAAAATAAAAAAAATTCGGGAAGTGCCTACCGTTGCAATTTCCTGTTGCAAAGCGGGTATTTTGTCCAACACTACCGCTATATTTAAATATATGACGTTGATTTTTAGACATAATGTTTAACTATTTATCTTTAAAAAACTATGCAAATTTAATTTATTTTTCTTTGACTTGTTTTATCACTAAATATATTTTAAGCATGACTTGCATTTTTTATATATACACTAAATTTTTAAATAAAACGAACGGTCAAATATCTATACTCCTTTGAAAGAAGATAATGGTTCCGTTATCTGCCAATTTTGAGAAATCAAATATTTGCCACCCCACCTTGTAAATTTTAGAAATTATCACTTAAACTTCTTAACTTCTTAATATTAAGGAATAATCAAATCTAAATGGATAGTCACGTATAAAATTAAATTAAGGTAAATATTCTCTATAGAAAAAAGATGCATAACATATTCTATAAAAAATATATTTTTCTTTATTTAGATAATATTATAATATATTATCTTTTATTCTAGCAAAACACGGTTGTTTTCAAAAAGTCAACAATGTGCTTTTGGACATAGCAAGCTACGGTACAGATGTCCGATACCATCGGCCTCTGGGTTCATGTTCGGCGGCCCATCTATTTAAACGTGAGCTTAGACTTGAGTTTATTGTCACACGAAAAATAAGACAAATCATTAATACATAATTAATTAAGTATTAACTATTATAAATATAAAAATAGATTTATTTGACTTTTTAACCATATAGATTTTTTTAAAAAATACATTGTTTAATAGTTTAGGAATCACGCTCACAAACATTGATGAAATAGCCTAAGCCAGAAACCGATAAAAACAGTGGCTAAAACAACTCCTGTGTCTCTGGGCCAAAGGTTTTCGTCTTGAACCTTGATCGATGTTTTCTCTGCGCCTCTATCTTCTCTATCGTCTACCTGAGAATCAACATGTACAAGTGTCCATGATCAAACGAAAAACAAAGAAAATATCACCCGACTTTCTTTGTAATTACATGTCCGCCACTCATACCCAATCTTTCCACTGAACTTGCCACTCGAGTACTCAATCAGTGTTCCCCAAACCACGGTTAATGTGGTAACCGCGTATACCGTAGGTTAAGGGTAATCGGCGGTATAGTTTATCTAAATTTTATTTGAATTTAAATTTTTTAAAAAATAAAAAATCTAAAAAATTTTAACATGTAGTACTTAAATTGTGAGTCACTGTGGTGCAAAAAGTTTATAACAATAATAAAGTTTATTTCATATTTTGGAGCTCCATCGAAATTAAAAAAATAAAAGATGTGTTGTGATATAATTTCTATTTTATTTAAGTATAAAAATATAGCAAGTGTTATAAAAAAATTATGCAATATTACATTGTTTTTTAGAGATATCCATAATTTTTTTTCTAAATTTTCTATAATTTTCTAGAATTTCTACTATATTTTATATTTTTTATAATTTTTTTCAGCTTTAACATATCGCCGTTTACAGTGCGATTATCGCACGGTGACTACAAACTTACCGTGAGATTTGAAATTTGAAATTTAAATTTTTGAAGATAAATTCATACAATTACATCGATAACCACGGTAATCACCTTGCCGTGTGTGTGGTAACCTTCCTAAAAGATTAGGGCAGCTCTGTACTCAATACGTCTGTTCATGCCCCGGTTTTAGGTTAGACGAAGCTAGCGGAGGATCAGATCGGTGCAGGGGTCGTTGAAGCGTCGCTCTCTTCTGCAGCCGCGGAAAAGCAGAAATAGTAGTACTACGAAAGAACAAACAGAGCCTCTACTATTTTTGTTTTCTCCAGGGGACGACAAATCACGTCGCCGGAAAGCAGCCTAGTGCCCTCCTACTACCCACTGCAATATACTCCCTCGCTAGAAGAGCGTAGTTTTATCTAATTAAAGAGAAATTAAGTAGAAAATTAAAAAATTAATATGTGGAGAGAAAAAAAAAGAGAAGGGAGAGGAGGAAGTACTTACTAATTGAATGGTTAAAATAATAAAAAATAATATTGAAGAGATACCTTCACTCTGAAGATATTGAGACATCGTTAGACTAAAACTAGAGTGTTTTAGAAACGAATGAAGGATTAACTAATTGCATACAATCCAGAGCTGACTTTTCTCGGAGAAACGAAACCGTTCATGCCGGCCTCTGCAGTCAGCACCCAGGCTGAAACCGACGGCGCATCATGCAAGTGAGCATTTCTGTCTCAAGTTCCAGACAAATACTACTCCTAAACATTTCAGACTTTTTTGAGTATTGCAAGTTGGAGATGAGCTGATGAGGAGAGAAATCCGACCCGTCCTCCTCATCTTCTCGCGGGCAAAAAACGATTGGCAGCAAGCAGCATTACCGTATATATCCTGCTGGGCCCCGGTAGCGACAAGATCTGCAGAATCTTTTATATGGCCCCGGTCACCTCAGACGCCAGGTTTGGTGGCCATTGGCAATTCGGCAGATCGCAAAGGTCTTTCTTTAGTGGAACAAGCCTTTCGCATGCTGGATATATGCATCGGAAACCAATTTGCACATCTTGCCTGTTGGTTTGTTGATTTTCTTTTTTTTCTTCAAAATATACACTATTTTTCAGAGTATACCGTTTTAAAAAGTTTAAAAATATATTCACGTTGTCATTGGCTGTGGTGACAAGAGGCCACGTTATGTTGTGCGAGAAGCCTTCTGGCCCTACGGAGCCACGGCCGTAGCTTGTTAGCCTATGCCGACATGGGTATATTTTTATTTTTTAAAAAAATAATATGTTCTTAAAAATATTATGAGAAAAAACATATTTTGAAATTTAATTCTTGGTTTGTTTGGGTTGAATTAATATATTGGGCCAATGCACGCATGCTGCCATAGACCATAGTGCCGTGGGTGGGTTGGTGGCTGCAGGCCTTGGGCTCACTGTCCTTGTCCTGTCCGGCGAGCCGACGCGGCGGCCACAGATCAAATCATGATTAAGTGATAAGGCTACGGCTTACAAGCTGATCTTTAGCTACTAATTAATCACCATTTGCAGGGCAAACACTCCACTTCTGCGGCCATCTCTATCTGGTAAAAGCAAACTAGTCATCAACTTGTACGTCGTCGTTATTATTATTATTATTATTATTATTATTATTATTATTATTATTATTATTATTATTATTATTATTATTATTATTATTATTATTATTATTATTATTATTATTACTACGAGGTAGATTGAGATAAGAGTCCATATCAATTACAGTTTGCTAATTATTAACTTTAAATTTTGAAATCGTCCAAGACATGTATGACTCCATATTCATCAATTTCGAATTTAAAAAACTAAATCTAAAAGTTCACTGGTATCTCCTCTGGCATGTTTTGTTTAACACGAACTATTAATACTATCTATCAAACGAACAGCCAAATCCTTCTGGTTAACGTGAAAGCTCATAAGAAGTATTTAATTAGTATGGATATAAATATGTTAACTTGCTGCTATGTATGAGTAAACAAATTAATGTCTGGATAAACACATTTTTATTTGTGTTCTTAGCGATTTAAAAGTCAATGCTGAAAAACAAACTATAATTAAAAACCTTGAAATCAACTCTAAAATTAAGATTATAAAATTCAAATTTTAGTAGCAGCTGATAAGCTAGGAAGCAAACGATGATCTGTGTATGTTCTCATGCTTGCTTACCATGGTCGAGTAACAAGAAGGGTAAAATAATATAGACAAACGGAGGGGAGGACGAAAGACAATTCTCTAGTTTATTGAAAGATTTAAATGATGTTTGAAAAGAGAGAGAAAACTGAAAGTGGAGATTGGCTCAACATGACAGTTTAATTAATCACGGAACACAAATACACATAGGCGCAACCCTTCTATAACCGCTCAACCAACTTATAGAAATAGAATCATAAGAAAGGAACCAGCAAAAATAACATAAATAAATAGATAAACATGCTATATCAATTATCTAACAAAAAAAAATGCTATACTCGGTCAATGACCTAATGACCTTAGGGAATTCGTAATGGGCGCCACAGACCTTAAGTTGCATAGACCGAAGTTACTCATGTAAAAAAGTTTTTCTCTCACAGTATAAGTGGTTTCAAGTGGTATCTTTGATTTTCCATGTCGGCCTTTAACATTTTTATTTTAGTCCTTATATTTTTTTAGTTTACAAGGAGATCCAAAATTTTACACATGAGACCACACACTAATGAATTAATATAAATTCAGAACTTCCCACCTACGGCCTCCTCACCTCAGTCACTCCGCTAGCCTCTCCTCTCCTCACTCACCTATTCCTCCCCTCAATGGTCGCCGCCGAGGTCTCTCGCTTCTTCGTCGTTCGTTGGTGCCTCTCCTGTCTCCAGCCGCTGCCGTCGCCTTTCCCCTCTGGTCGGTGAGCTTCTCCGGCGCATATCAAGGCGGGCGGCGAGGGTGCCAATGTGACGGTCAAGGAGGTAGTTTGCAGCGCGGCGGCATGTGCAAGTAGATCTGACTACATAGAGTTTGTCGTCATCTAGATCTCCTTCCTTCTCTTGAATCTAGCACGTGGTTTTTGTCCTCCTTCCTGTTGTCGCTGCTTCAAATCTAGTAGCCTAGGTGATGGATATGCTTGGAGCAGCATCCTCGGCGATGGATCTGCTAAGAGCGATGGCCCATGGTGGCGATAGCCTCAATGGTGAAGCGGTCCCTATGGCAGCAGCGATCCTGACGGTGAAGCGGTGGTCCCTTGGCGGTGGTGACCTAGACAACAGAATGGCCCGTGGATGTAGTGACCCTAATGGTGGCTTGGTGTTCTCGGGATGTGTCGAGGGAGATGGCCTCGCCTAACCTGTGGTTTTAACCCATGGTTGTGCGCTTCCCGAGCTAGGGCGAGCCATGGCTACTGTATCCTATAGAAGGTATATATAGCTTTGTGAGACCATCTAAGAGCATCTCCAAGAGAGATTTAAAAATTAGTTCCTAAAAACTTTAGATTGATACTATCCTAAAAAAATTTTGGGCTCAAAAAGCTTTACTAGGAGAAGCCAAAAAATTGAATCCTAAAAATTAATTTGTTGGACATGTAGGATAGATGAGCCAGCGTTTGCTTGTGATCGTTTTCTTTTGACGATACTGTGTCCCCGTGTGAACACTGATCGAGAGGATCCTCGTTGACGCCACCGCTCCTTGGTGCCAGAGAACATATCGTCGGCCATAGTGCCTCTGTTGATCCCCTAGCTGAACGTGTCATCAATCATAGACAGTGCGGAGACATATCAACAACGGCTTGCAGCGGTGTACGGATCAAGCAACTGCGACATATAGCATAAAAAAATCGGCGCGGGCAAAAGACGTCGGGAGGAAGAAAAGGTACGGGCGAAGAATTTCTGGCGCATGAGCGATGTAATTTTCATGCGGGAGCAGTGATTGGGGATGCCAATAGGTTTTTTAAATCTGGCTCACTTTTATGCTAGGATTGGATATTTTTAGGATAGATTTAGATATCCGTTGACAACCTGTTTTTAACTTAAATTCTAAAATTTAACTTTTAAAATTTTTTTTAGGTCTCTCTTAGCGTTGCTCTAATAGAGTAAGGTAGAGCTGCCGTACTGATATGAGTCAGACCCACTCGCCAAGCCAGTGCGTTGTGAATGTCCTTACGTAGCTGCTCACTTGTTAGGCCTACCACAACATTGCAGGCACGTCATAACCAACATCCATGGTCACCAATGAATTCTCTGTTGTATTCTTTTTCGCGTGATTTGGGAATATTTGTCTTGTGATAATGGGAAAAATCAGTCTAAGGTGGTGTTTAAATTGACTTATTTTTCTGTTTATAAATCACACATAAAACGAAAAACATTATTAGCACTTGATTAATTAAATATTAACTATTAGAAACTTAAAAATTAGATCTATTTGATTTTTTAATATACTTTTATATAATTTTTTTTTGCAAAAACACACTGTTTAGCAGTTCGAGAAACGTGCTCACGGAAAACAAGGAATAAGCTAGGCTTATAAGCCGGAACATGTGGTGTTTGAGATAGCTTATTTTTCTAACTTATAAACCACACGTAAAACGAGAAATAACATTAACACGTGATTAATTAAGTATTAACTATTAAAAACTTGAAAAATGGATCTATTTAATTTTTTAGAGATACTTTTATATAGAATTTTTTTAAAAAATATATCATTTAGTAGTTCGGAAAACGCACTTACAAAAAAACGAGAAAATAAGCTGGTTAAATAAGTGGTGCCGATCAGCACGTTAAGTCAGCCGATAATTTGGGCTAGGAAAATGACATTTCGTTCCTAATTTTTTTCATGACTTTCTGTGACTGACAGCGCATGCGTACAAGTGGGCCCGGAGCGAGCGCCAGCTGATAAGTCGAAGTTATGAGAGAGAGAGTCGCATGCACCGAATTCACTGAACTGCCCACATCGAGGATAGCAATACTGGAGCAAAATTATTTTTCCAAATAAAATATACTTACATACTAGTACTAGTAATACTCTAGGAGTATATATTGACTTCGTCTTCAGTCTACTAACCAACCAATTTAATTGGATCGAACGGTCTCAGTGAGTTATTGTTACATGCCTACAGCACCAGCCACCGTCCTCTGAAAGCCCCTGCAGACGCTTGTGAAGTTTTAGGCCGCATTTCATATGGCTTATGCGTATAAGTTATATGTAGAACAAAAAATAACATTAGCATATAATTAATTAAGTATTAATTATTAAAAATTTAAAAATTGAAACTATTTGATTTTTTAAGATATTTTTATAGAATTTTTTTAAAAAATATACCGTTTAATAATTTAGAAAACATATTTATAAAAAACTGAGACAATAAACCTAAGCCACTAGCCTGTACGAACGGTCCCTAAACAGCTGATTAGTGCGGCCGACTACAATAGCCAACTGTTTAAGCAAAACAGTTAGCAAATAGCTTTCCTGATTCTCACTGCACTTTAGGGTACGAAATAAGCTGTGACGCTGGTTTTGGATAGTCATAAACTTTACACACCATTTGAAAGAGTTTATAGCTTTGATTTATCAACGATATATAAAATAAGATAAGTTATTAGTATATGATTAATTAAGTACTAATTATTATAAACTTAAAATAGATTTATCTTATTTTTAAAGAAATATATATATATATATATAATATTTAAAATAATATACGTTTAGCAGTTTAGAAAGCGTGCTAACAGAAAACGAGAGAATAAGCTTAAGCTCTAAGCTCTCAAGAACTGTGATTTAGTAATATGGAGTAAGCTATAGCGCCGGTGTGGATATTTTATGAACTCAAAATTCTAGGGGAAATTTTTAGTACAACGAAATAAGCTATGACACCGGTATAATAGTCATGATCTAAATTTTTAGTACTATGACATAAGCTATGTCGCTGGTATGGATACTCATGATTGAAATTTGTAGGAAAAACTTTTGCACTATGGAATAAGCTATAGCGCTGGTGTAGACAATCAAGATTAAAATTTTTAGGGTACTACTAAATAAGCTATAGCGCTGTCGTGGACAGTTATGAACTAAAATTTTAGTACTATGACGCTGGTGTGGACAGTCATGTACTAAAATTAAGAGAGGAAGGTAAGCATAGATCAATTTTGTTTATAATATTGCCAAACTGCGGCTACCTCAATATCAACAAAGAAATGCAGGATTAGAATTGAGAACTTGCCTTCTGATTTTACTACACTCTGTTTTGAACTTTTGTTATGGGTCTCACATTCTAACACCTTTACATATAGAGGAGGTTATGTGCGGGTTGTTGCAATTTTTTAGTGTACATGTCCACACATCATATTTTTGATCCTAGCTTAATTTAGGAAAAAAATGTGGATGTGTACATCTACCAAGTAGCTCACTCGAGTCTTATTCGGCCTTGAATCTGGTTTATTATCAAATATTATCACATCGCCTTGCCAAATCTTGGTTAAGGCATGGCCAATAATTTGGTGTAAGGTTCGGTAAAAAGATAGGTGAATGGGAGCTATATGGTTTTAAAGTAAAAAGGTTGTGGCATGTCAAAAGTATGGCAACCGGCAGTAGGCTCAAAATTGTTTTACAACGTTTGGTTAAATGTGTGGATGCGTACAGCTAACAACTAACTCACCAGAGTCTTATTGAGCTTAAATTTGGTCTAATACATGTCCAACAAATTGTTGCTACAAAGGTTTGGAGAAAAGGTAGTACAAAAGCATCCCAGCAGAGCACTTAAACACAACCCCAAACAAGTTTAGACTAACCAACTATGCCATGTCGTATAACTGGCTCTAAAAACCTGCAATATTTGGCAAAATATGGCGGTGAATCTAAGACTCTGTTTTGAAGGAGCTTTCATCCAGATTTTAAGAATCTATAGCTATAAAAGAAAATAAACTAGAAGTCAACAATTAAAAAAACTACTCCCTTCGTCCCAAAATATAAGAAGTTTTAAAGATGTGTATGGATATTAAGAAAGCTGGTGAAATTAAATAGAGGAAGATTGTGATTGGCAGAGAAGTGGAAGTAAATGTAAAACTTTAATGGTGAAAGTTTGTGATGGATTAAAAGAGAATATATGTATATAAATTATTATATTTTAGAACAAATTTTGAATCATTATTATATTCTGGGGGCGGAGAGAGAAGTATTTTCACACTCTCCAGTGCAATTCTCCCAAGATGTGAACAATTCATTCGTTCTCTCCGGGTGCACGTAGCGATGGACGTCCACCTGGCCTTCACCACTACAAATAAGCCGCACCGCATTTCGAAAGGTCACACGAGCGTTACCCACCCCCCTACCGGAAGCCGCCGCGACCGCGCGCCCCGCCCCCGCGCCGCCACCCAAACCCTAGCCCTCCTCTTCCTCCTCCCCTCCCCCACGATGGCCACCGTCTCATCCCTCCCGTCCCCGGCCTTCCTTGCCGCCGACTCCGGCGCCGCGCTCCCCTCCGCCACCATCCTCCGTTTCCCGCCCAACTTCGTCCGCCAGCTCAGCACCAAGGCCCGCCGCAACTGCAGCAACATCGGCGTCGCGCAGATCGTTGCCGCCGCCTGGTCCGACCTCCCCGGGGTAGCCTCCCACTCCGGCGGCGGCGGCGGCCGCGCCGCCCGCGGCGCCTCCTCCCGCGCCGCGGTCCCCGCGTCCGCCGCCGCCGCCTCCGCGGCGGCGGAGGCGACCACCGAGGTTGGCGCCATCCCCAACGCCAAGCTCGGGCAGCCTTCCGCCGCCGCATTGGCCGAGCAGGCCCTGCTCGGTTCCGACGCCAGCCTCGCCGTCCACGCGGGTAACGATTCTCTCGCCTCTTCCCCCCCTCAGATCTACTGCTTTCCCCCCGCTGCTTCGGGTTTTTGATCCATTTGCTGCTTCGACCTATGAAAGGCGAGAGGCTGGGTAGAAGGATCGCCACAGACGCGATCACCACGCCAGTAGTGAACACCTCCGCCTATTGGTTCAACAACTCGCAGGAGCTCATTGACTTCAAGGTTCGAATCATCGTGCCTTTCGTAAATATTTGACGTCACAATTACCAGATTTGGTAGATGTCTTTTGCCAATGTCAAAATTTTTCTCTTTCTCAGGAGGGGAGGCATGCTAGCTTCGAGTATGGGAGGTATGGTAACCCGACGACAGAGGCACTGGAGAAGAAGATGAGGTGGAGTTTTGGTTCTGCCTTTTCCCCTTTGTTGTTGGTGTAATCTTTTCTCCTTGAAATGAATGGCATAGTTCATGCCCTTGGTTACAAATAATTCTGCTACTTGGCCGTCGAAATGGATCTTGATTGTTGTACTTCGATGTTGCAGTGCACTGGAGAAAGCTGAGTCCACTGTCTTTGTGGCATCTGGGATGTATGCAAGTGTGGCTATGCTCAGCGCGCTTGTTCCAGCAGGTGGGCACGTTGTGACCACCACTGATTGCTACCGCAAGACGAGAATTTACATGGAGACTGAGCTCCCTAAGAGGGGAATTACGGTAATTTGTGCTAGACTTAAGCTTATTATTCTTGTTTGCAATAATACAGAATATACCTTTTGCTGGAGTTTTTCCGGTAGTTGATGTGACTTGTTATTATTCTACAGTAGCCCACGGCTTACAAACTGAAATTTTATGAATATTTGGATATGGAGGCTGTGATTTCCTAATATGTGACTTTATATGTGTTAATTGTCGCAGCAATTGCTTGTCACCTTTGTAAGTTCAATTTAATGTGGTATAACAAATTACTCCAGCATAAATTTATTAATCTGTAGACATATTCCTGCGAGAGCCAGAATGATGCATTTATAATTACTAGCTGAATGCCTGACATTGTTACGGATATTTTTTAATCTGTATTGTATATGGTAGAAGAAAAAATATTATTGTCGACATACAGCTCAAAGGTGGCCCCTTTTGCCCCGTGCTATCTTTTTTTGGTGCTTCACAGATAGTAGGGAGTTGGTGATGGGATGGTGGCAGATTCACCATCTACCACCACCACTTGCTTCTTTTAAAGGAGTATAGATATAGATACCAATACTTCACATACACACATTTGACTTTGCAGTTACTATTTGAGATATCTGCTTTCCATCAATTTGTAGAAGCCTAAAATGTATCATGATTTCCTAGATACTTTCATATTCCCTGGATCTTGGAAGTGCATATTAAATAGTCATGTTCTGCAGAATCACTGACCAGTTGGTATTTGGAATATGGCTAAGATTTTTGTTCCATTTGTTTATACATAAATGTCTACAATTTGTTGCTTATCTTGTGTTGCATTTTGTGTCCAGATGACTGTTATTAGACCTGCTGACATGGGTGCTCTCCAAAATGCGTTGGATAATAATAATGTGAGTGTGGTCTTGTGCAATTTTCTTCTCCTCTAATGCTTTCATATACCTAATTATTAATGGGTAGCTTAATCTGTTGATGAATCTACAGGTATCTCTATTCTTCACCGAGACTCCTACCAATCCATTTCTGAGATGCATTGATATTGATCTTGTTTCAAAAATGTGCCATAGCAAGGGAGCATTGCTTTGCATTGATAGTACCTTTGCATCCCCAATCAATCAGAAGGCACTAACTCTAGGTGCTGACTTAGTTATCCATTCAGCAACAAAGTACATTGCTGGGCACAATGATGTGAGTTTTTGGACCAAACTTCCTGTACTCATTACAAATATAGATTGCCTTGATAAGAATATTTTGTTCTTTAGGTTATTGGAGGTTGCATCAGTGGCAGAGATGAGCTAGTTTCCAAAGTCCGTATCTATCACCATGTAGTTGGTGGTGTTCTAAATCCGGTGAGTTTGGGCTGGTAAAATATCCATCTTGTTTGCATTGACTACAGGTAGTTGGAGCCTTTTATATGTGGTAGTTAAGTAATTCTGTATGGCAAGTTAATCGCTATACACAGGAGTTTTTATACAAGCCAGTTGCACCATTAAACTGTGTTAAAATGAAATCGTCTATTATAGTGTGTGTTCCTAAAATATGTTTCAGTATTGTACTCAAGCATGATGTTGTAGGTGTTGAATGCCTTATCTTATGCCCATTGCTGTGAATGTTCTACATCATGGTTGTCTTGAAGCTGTTGAAAGCAATTTGAATTGCAGCTGTGAATGTCTGAAAGCAATTTGAATTGAAGTCGTGAATGTCTTTGCATTCTATTTCTGTATGATATACTGTTGATGAAGGTCCTGGTCTCTTGTCTCTAACTTTTCATGCCATTATTATGATATCAGAATGCTGCCTACTTGATTCTTCGAGGCATGAAGACACTGCATCTCCGTGTACAATGTCAGAATAATACTGCAATGCGGATGGCCCAATTTTTAGAGGAACATCCAAAGGTTTGCAAACTCTGCACTTCTCATTTGTAGTACAAGCTACTAGTACTTTTTATTGCCTTTTTTTTTTCTGAGTCTCTTATTTCCTATCCTTAGATTGCGTGTGTCTACTATCCTGGTCTTCCAAGTCACCCAGAGCATCACATTGCCAAGAGTCAGATGACTGGCTTTGGTGGTGTCGTCAGTTTTGAGGTAATTTCTTCTCTTTAATCGAATGTACTGTTCTCATCTGGCTAATGGATATAAACATCACCCATTTAAATTTGTAAAATCCCTTGTCTGTGCAGGTTGCTGGAGACTTCGACGCTACTAGGAAATTTATTGATTCTGTTAAGATACCCTATCACGCCCCTTCATTTGGGGGCTGTGAGAGCATAATTGATCAGCCTGCAATCATGTCTTACTGGTACGGACTGCATATTTGTCACATTTAATCAATGAAAGGAACGATGTTGCTAAGTTATGATTCATAACAGGGATTCAAAGGAGCAGAGAGACATCTACGGGATCAAGGACAACCTGATCAGGTTCAGCATCGGAGTGGAGGATTTTGATGACCTGAAGAATGACGTTGTTCAGGCCCTTGATAAGATCTAAGCACCTGGTTCCATCTTCATTATGAGAGTTTATCTGCTCTTGTTTGCCTTGGCATCACGTAGAGTACTTTAATATTCCAGCCAAGAACTGCGAATAAATTTCTTCATTAGTTCCCTTTATCTAGTCTTCAGTTTCAATCAAGTTTGCGTCTGTTTTTCTCCCACAAAATGTCTCTTCAGAATTTCCACCGCTTTCCGAAATCCAGAAAATCCACCGTTGTGTTTGATTGCCTGCTCGGTATTTGGGACCGAGAAATTGCTTTGCATGGTGTGATCGTTCGTTGGGGTGCATTGTGTTTTGGCTGTTTGTCTGGCTGTTGCTGTCTTTGATTATGATTGACATATGGGATGGTTGGATTCAGTGGGAGAACACAGTCCTAAGTTTCCAATTGCAAGAGATGCTTACGAGCGAGTGGGGTTTGAGATCTGTGTGCCTTCCGTTCCAACACAAACTCACAGTCCTAAGTACGCTTGGTCCTTGGCTCCTGCTAGGTTGGAGCAATGGAGCATGGAGATGCCCACCCATGTGATCTATTGGGACTTGGGAGTCGCTGACATCCCAGCTACGGTGCACTATTCAAGGTACATCGAGATTCATACAGGGTGTGTGTGTTTTGTATGCGATGCTCCATAGCTTGGAGGTTATACGCCCATGAAGTAGGTTGAACTTTTGCTCTACCTGAAAATTGAATCGAGATTTGAAGATTTACCCACAAAGAGAATTTCCAAATACCGTTGTATACTATTACATATTATAATTATAAGATATTTTTTGTTTGTCCTAAGTCAAACTCTTCAAGTTTGATCAACTTCATATAAAAACGTAGCAACATCTATATTGCCACATTAGTTTCATTAAGGCTACGTTCTTAGGTGCTTATATTTTTAGATTCTCTTGATTATTTGATTTTGTTGTAGCTATTTGAGGGTATAATAAAGGATTGAATTAATTACTATAGAGTTAAAAATCTATTTTAAAAAGGTGAGATAATGAACTTTTATTTAAAAGATTTTTGTATAAAACACACCGTTTAAGAGCTTGGAAGCGTGCAAAGGAAAATCTAAAATCCATAAACAGAGAAGAATCTTATTGTGCTTGCTTATAAGCCGCACGTAAAACGAGAAATATTATTAGCGCGTGATTAATTAAGTATTAACTATTAAAATTTGAAAAATAGATCTATTTGATTTTTTTGATATACTTTTATATATAAAGTTTTTTTAAAAAATACATCGTTTTATATTTTAGGAAGCGTGCTAACGGAAATCGAGGGAAAAACTAGAAGCAATAAGCAGAAGCAAACGCTGCCTAAATCTACCGTCGAATATGATTTTTAGTATATCTGTTTTATGTTAGAAATGCTGCTATACTTTTCCTATAAAGTTAGTTAAACTTAAAAATATTTGACTTAGAACAAACCAAAACATGGAGAGACTACATATAGTTGACTATGGCCCTGCTCGGCTACTAAGGTTGCGTTCGGGACGGAAGTTTGGCTGATCTTATTTGTGGCATGTAAAACGAGATAAATTATTAACGCATGATTAATTGAATATTAATGGCCCGTTTGGTACAATTCCTACTTTAAGATTTTTGTCTCTTGGAGCTAGAGTTGTACCAAACATTTCTGAAGTCCTGGATAATATAGAGTGGCGCTGCCGCTCCGCTCCTAAAAATTACACTGTGATGGTAGAGTGGCGGGAATGCCGCTCCACCCTCGGAGTAGGAGCTGTATCAAATAGGCCCTAACTATTACAAACTTAAAAAATAGATCTATTTGATTTTTTAGATAAACTTTCAGATATAAAGTTTTTGTATGAAACGCACTCTTTAGCAGTTCGAAAAGCATACTCACGGAAAACGACGAAGAAGCCTAGCCAAACCTCACTAACGAATGCACCTAACGGCATCGTTTGAAACTACTTATTGGCTTAGGCTTCGTCCTCGTTTTTCGTGCGCCAGCTTTCCAAACTGCTTAACCGTTCTTTTTTTTAAAAAATTATATATATAAGTTTCTTTGAAAAATCAAATAAATCCATTTTTTAGTTTATAATAGTAAATGCTTAATTAATCATATAATAATGATTTGCCTCGTTTAGCATGTGTGCAATAAGCTTCAGCCAAAAGACGAATTGTGCCTTTGCCTTTGGCATGGCTTGTACGTCTAGCTTAGCAGCCACACGTAAAACGAGACATATTATTAGCGTATGATTAATTAAGTATTAAATATTATAAATTTTAAAAAATAGATGTGTTTAATTTTGAAAAAAAAACTTCTACATAGAAAATTTTTTGTAAAAAACTTCTACATAGAAAATTTTTTGTAAAAAACTTCTACATAGAAAATTTTTTGTAAAAAACACAATGTTTAGCGGTTTGAAAAACATATCCGCGATAAGCTAGCCAGAAGCTAAAAAGAACGGCTTTCTTAGGTTGCTTGATGCTTGGTGGAGCAGTTGGCTGTGGCAGCCCCTATGCCTCCCACACAAAAAGTTCTAGCAGCGAGGAAAGGTGGACTCTTACATGTATCTCTTGTTATACAATAAAGAAATAGCGCATATTATATGTATCTTTATGGTCTATATATGTCGACTGTCGACGTGAAATAGTGAGGTTAATGTGAACATGGAGTCTTGTTGGTTGGAGTCCTTGAACTAAGAAAGATTACACAAAGGGGGTGTGTTTGGTAGTTCGAGTTGAGGAAGGCGATGCAGTTTGCAACTAAATCCGTGTACTAGTTGAACATTCTTTGTGCAATGTCCTACGAGCTTGACAAAGAAACTAGTGGGTGTGAAATTACCAAAGATAGAACTGCCTCATTAGACAATAGGGGTGTGTTTGGCAGTTCGAGTTGAGGAAGGCGATGTAGTTTGTAACTAAATCCGTGTACTAGTTGAATGTTCTATGCGCAACGTCTTACGAGCTTGAAGAAGAAGCTAATGGGTGTGAAATTACCAAAGATACAACTGCCTCATTAGACAATAGGGGTGTGTTTGGCAGTTCAAGTTGAGAAAGGAGATGCACTTTGTAACTAAATCCGTGTACTAGTTGAACGTTCTATGCGCAACATCCTACGAGCTTGACGAAGAAGCTAGTGGGTGTAAAATTACCAAAAATACAACTGCCTCGTTAGACAACAGACCTTCTGCAGAGCAAGTTTGTGGAAGAAAGGAGGGGCACACTTATGATCTATATGGTGTCCCATTTGACTGCAAGAGATAATAGACGTAAAAAAACCCACTCTTGAACCACCACCCAATATTATTACTTGAGCATGTAATTATGGCCTATAACCTGCTACACTCCAAGAAAGGTGGAAGCTAGAATAGTGCATTTTTTTTAGGGTGGTCTGCTTTAGGCAGCCTTGGCAAGAGCTGCTAGCTTGAGCTAGTTGGTCGTTTTTTATAAGCACGCTTCCTAAACTACAAAAATAGTGTGTTTTGTGTAAAAATTTTCTATATGAAAGTATCTTAAAAAATCAAATATTAATTTTTCAAGTTTTTAATAGTTAATACTTAATTAATTACGTGTTAATAATTTGTTTTGTTTTCTGAGCCGCCATTAGCTCAAAGCCGTAACACTCTGTGAACGCTCCCTTAGTTACTTGAAATGTAATATTGATGTAAGAGTAAGGTCTAGATCGCATGTGGTTTATGATTGCTATGAGATCAACATGCATGTGGTTTATGATTGCTATGAGATGTGGCTGATAACATACACCTATTTGGTACTCACTACCTATATGAAAATAATCCTTTGTGAAAGGTGCATGAAGATGACGTAGAATTTGATGTCCTAAGATCTATCAAAATAAAAATTATAAGAGATTGGCTAAAAGTAGATATGGAGTCACAATACTATTATTTCACTAAGTTTTAAATAAAAAAATATAAGAAAACATACTACACACTCAGTGCTTAGTAGACGCTTATGTTCAACGAAATATAGTAAGAGGGACAGATGATATTGTCGACCTTATAATGGTTTTGCTTGTTAAAATAGATTTATACATTCGCCGTTGATTAATTGTAATATAAGAAACCATCTATATTATGAACGGTATCGTCTGTCGTACGACAGCTACCATTAATATTAATACCGATAGCTATTATACGGCAGACGATATGAGTCCTTTATGTTACTGGGACTTTGATCCTCTAACGTCAAAGGGGAAAAAAATATCCCTCGTCCTCTTTGGATTATACTCCATTTTTCTCAACTCCAAAAACGAAGTATTAGTAAAATAATAAATAGACTCCGTTGCCTGGACGCCTCGCCTCCTCGTCTTCTGGAACCAACACCGCGGCGCTTCTCCGATCTGCCCCCCGCCTCCGCCATGGCCGCGCGCGCCTCGGGATCCCCGCTGCCTCTCCTTCCCGTCCTCCTCGCCCTTCTCCTCGCCGGCTCCCTCTCCCCCGCGGAGGCCCTGCGTTTCGACCTGCAGTCGGGGCACACCAAGTGCATCTCCGACGACATCAAGGTTGGCGCCATGGCCGTCGGCAAGTACCACGTCGTGGCGCCCGAGGGGTCCCCGTCATCGCAGCACCCGGACTCGCACCGCATCTCGCTGCGGGTCACCTCGCCCTACGGCAACAGCCTGCACTACGCGGAGAACGTGCAGTCGGGCAACTTCGCCTTCACGGCGTCCGAGGCCGGGGACTACCTCGCCTGCTTCTGGGCCCCCGACCACCGCCCGTCCGCCACCGTCGGGTTCGAGTTCGACTGGCGCAGCGGCGTCTCCGCGAGGGATTGGAGCACCGTCGCCAAGAAGGGCCAGGTCGATGTGAGTGCTCTCCAATCTGGATCCCTTTAGCTCTTTGCTTTTGTGTTCCAATCTGTTAGGATCAATCAATTCCGCGCGGCGTAATTATTTTTTCAGAGAAGTTACATATTGTGATCGATGGGTTGAGGCATTGAGCGATCGAGGGGTTACTAACCAGAATATGATTTGGCTCAATGCTCCTTATCGTCACCTTTGTGCTTCTCGCTTGGATTCAATTAAGGCCGGCGTGCTTTGCAAGCTAGAATAACATGTGTAGACTTCCATTCCGAACGCCTGCCGATTCTTAGTTGTGGATGGAAACTTTCTTAGTGGTCTAATTGGATGCACTATTTGGTTGTGTCAAATACTTTTGTAATTTATATGTTCTTATACATGAGTGGATGCATGTAAGGGGTTTTGCATGTTTTGATATAACATTTGGTTACGTAGATTCTCTGGTTTCGAGCTGCATGCTTCAAATAATGATTTCTTTTGTACGTTTTATTGATGAATTTGTTCTTAGATTGGTACAACTGATCCTCTTTTGTGACAGGATTGGTAGAATTCATTCCAGGGGTCATTTTATTGTATGTCCAAAGGCTAGAAATTTGGTGTTTTCTGTTCTGAACCAAATATGAGTTACCCAGTATAGATCTTTGGGTATTACCACTTAAAGGCTTGTTATTTACCTTGATCTTGCGCAGTGATGCTCTTCTTTCAATTTACGTTTGTGGAGGAGCTTGAACATAAATCAAGCAGAGTCCAACACTTTTAAAGAGGACAAAAATTTCATAAGAATGATCAAGCATGGGCATGCTTGGTCCTCATTAAGCTGCAGTACACAGTTTGCTGACTTAATTTTATTAAAAAATTCACCTTTTTGGCTAGGGATCTGGGTGGATTGGCCTATGGGTAGTTAGTAGTGACTAGTGAGTCACTCTAGTTCATTTGGTTTATGAATTTATCCATATGGAGTAGCAATTAAGAGAAGTGCAGTTGGATAGAGTGGGTCAATAGGTATGCATGGGTGGACCCACTTGCACCCCTAATGGTTGCTTCTTCTGATTGAATGTACTTGTAACTTCTTCCTTCGCTTTATGCATATTAACATATGCTGTATTGGTTATATGGCGCATAATCTTGATGACCAACGCATGATTTAGACTTACTAATTTTGGTGAACACAAGGCATTATTGATTAGATAGGCTAGGCACTAGAATTGTCCCATCATGCTGCCACTCCTGCACGCTCCCTCCCCCGGCACCTCTTTCATCCTCTCAGCTCTCTGCAGCACTCCATTCCCTCACTTCTCTGGCACCATCTCGTGGTCCCTCCCCACATTAGCCTCTTGGCCCTCTCCTCCATCCTCGTTGCCTTTGTGCTCTAGACAAGGCAGCAGTGGTAGTGGCCAAGGAGAGTTTGTCATGGGTGTGTTGACGTTGTCATTGATAATTACCAAAGGGAGGACAGCCTTGTCACACTGAGTGGCGGCACATGCTGAATTGGGTTATAATTTATGATAAACTTAGGTAGATATAATTTACACCCATAGTTCAGCTTCCATGGATGAAGCTTGAAAGGTTACTCCTTTCTTCAAAGCGCTAATGCCGTAGTTGCTTTGCATAAAAATGGTTTGCCTTTTCCATATTGCTTCAAATTCAAGAAGAAACTGGTAAAGTGTTAGAAGGCATTGCTCCCATCAAGTAGGCCTCTTCACAACTCATGTTGCACCAATGGTGTTCTAGCCATTTACTAATTAATTGTGAGGTTAAGCAATACATGTTGGTTCACACTGTAGAATATGTTAATAGGATATTTAAGTGGATTTTCCCCTTTGGTTTACCAGGATTTGAACCCATGAAATGTGGTTTGTAAACCTTAAGAGGATGTCAATTATGCTACTGAATTATTATGTTCATTAGCACAGTAGCATGGGTAGTACCACTTACTACAACTATACCTCTATACTATCGTGTCACTCACTTAGTAGTTCTAGCATTTCCCCTCCCTTATCTCTTTAACTGGTGATTGTAGCATCACAGTGGGTCTAATATCATGCAATGCATTATCAGCAGTATTACAGATTGTAAACTAATCTGTTAATGCAGACATGCAAAATCACCTCCATATTTTATGATTGATAATAAATTTTGACTGTCTCCTGGAATAAAGGTCTCGAATATTTGTGGCGATATTCTATACTCCGTTAAAAGAATGAAGTGGTGGTGACAGTGAATCTGTCACCCCATCTACTCCTATTGTAGTTTCTATAGACAACCCCTAACTTCTTAATATTACACAACAATTAAATGTGAATGGATAGCCACATATAAAATTAAATTAAGGTGAGAACTCCCTGTAGCAAAAAGGTGGGTAATATATTTCACGGAAAATATACTTTTATTTATTTTAGGCAATATTAGGACACATTTTCTTTTATCTGTAGCAAAGCACGTGTATTTAGCTAGTTTGTAGAAATATAACTTTCGTTCACACATTTATCTTTTGATATGTGGTAGATGATGGAGGTTGAGCTCAAGAAGCTGGAGGATACCATCAAATCTATCCATGAAGAAATGTTCTATCTTCGTGAAAGGTATGGTTTGTGCCTTACAATGATAAAACATTTTTTTATGAAATTCAATAAAAAACTCTTAAATCACTATTATTCATATGTCGTTTCTCTAGGGAGGAGGAGATGCAAGAACTGAACAGGAGAACAAACTCAAGGATGGCTTGGCTCAGTTTCCTCTCACTTGCTATCTGCCTATCAGTGGCAGGGTTGCAGTTGTGGCATCTGAAGAACTTCTTTGAGAGAAAGAAGCTTCTATAATTCTTCTGTGACTGAACATTTAGGCATAAAATTGTGTGATTTTCTCTTTTGATGTTTACTGGGCGTAAATTTCGTGTAACGGACAGATATTAGCATAGTTGAGAAATATTTCTTTTCAGTTTCCTAGTCCAACTTAAATAGATGTAAAATGCAAAGCCGACACCGAGTTTTGTTTCCTTGCTTGCGAAGTATGTTGTTTTCATGGCCCAAAAGGCAAGGTTCTATTCTTATGTTGTGTCTTGGCCTGGCCTGTAACGGGCCAAACCAAATACTTTGATCAACAGGGCATCATCTGCGGTCGGTAGTAACAGCTGATTATGGTAAGTTAGAACCCTTGTTGTTGTGATTTGTGATAATCAATGCATACTATTTATATTTCTAATACTAACGCCTTCTTCTACCGATGCTTATCTGTTTTTGTTTAGGCTTGAAGCATGAGTCATTTTATCCTGCTAGACACGCACAAAGATGAGTCATTTTATCCTGCTAGACACGCGCAAAGACTGGTTATCATGTCAGGTTCTGTGACTGAATGGAAAAGGTGATATACTGAACTTTCTATTATCTGATGGATTTGCCGTTTGGCCTTCAGAAACAAGTACCACCTTCTCACTTCAGGAAAAGGCGAATAGCTCACTTTCTTATGGCCAATAAAATACCAAGTTCAGCTTACGATTATGTGGGTTTCTGAAGAAACATTGCCACCACCAAGCAATAGGCCAGATGTGTGGTTAGATGGCCAAACTAATAAATGATGATCACAAAACAAAGAGGAACACATGTAGCTTTTTTTTTAACCAGCTAGCCATCTTTGCATTCAGAATCTGAATGCTCCTTCACTAGCTTATTGGAGAAGACTGCTCCCGGGATAATCTAAATTAACGCATAAAAAATAGAAAGGTAATAGAGAAACCATCTTGAACTCTGTTAAAACAAACTGTAGTAGTTCATCTCAAACATCACAAATGCAGAAACACGTGCAACACTAAAGAGACACTAAGCTAACATAGAAGTGATGATTCAAGGCAGGGAAGTTATCTTACTTGATTAATTGTCGTTGTACATTTGTGGGGACATATCTTATTTGCTTATAGGCCAAACGATCAGGGTTAAATCAATATTTGTTTGTAAATCTAACTGGTGGTTAGTGTTTCACGTTATATCCTTGCGTGGCATCTTGGACAGGAATGAACTGACGAAGTTCTACGGCTATTGTATTGAGAAAACTTCTCTTTTCTTGGCAATTATCAGGCATCCGCAGCTGTATGGCTCTTAATATTGACTAATCTGTACCTTAACGAATCCAGTTGCTGCAACTGATTTAGAAATGTCTGATTGCTGGTCAGAATTATCAGGCAGTTGACGTACCTGTATGGCTGCATCAGAGTTAGTCCACTTGATGCTGGCTCATCTTGCAAGTAGTAGGGGCTGTAGGAGCTAAGTCTAACAAAGCCTGGTAGATAAAGAGTTTACTGCCAAATATTTCAACTCAAATCGAAAGCAACTTGATGGAAGGACAGCATAAAGATTTCTAACGAAATGACTGAATTATTGGAAAACGACGAGGCACCAATAATGACAGATTCACCATTAAAACATACATGTCACAGGTTTAACATAGGGTTGAAATCAAAGTGTTGGCCAAAAAATGATTAGACCCATTAGGTTAGACGTTTAGACATGCAGCATTATACTAAACTTATGTAGGCCCCCTTTTCACTTTCTACAAGAACAGAGTTTTTCTTGTAGGAACTTTGCTAGAATTTCGTAAGAAATAGTTCGCTTGCAAATTGCAATACTCAGGAAAAGTTCGTGTTTAGAATGGCTGTCTGAGCATGCAGGCATCATTGTTTCTCCATGACTTCATTTTTCTGAAATATTTTGCTAAGATAATAGATCTTGCCAGAGATATAGAACAGCCCTAATATTTTTATTTTATGCGCAACATGGATCTTGATAGCACGAGAGATGAATATAAAATTGGTTTGCTGGTATGCCAGCCAAATGCTGGGCTCCGAGCGATGGGCGTGAGCTATTATTTCTTTTGAGAATCTTCATAGCTTTCCGAGCTATCAGCACATGCTCATGCTGTCAGTCACTAATGACACCTACACGCTAATGCCGGCATCAAAATCTTTGCAATCTACTCACGACTATCCCGGATTCCCGGTTAACTATAATTGGATGTGATTATCTGGTCAAAGTCAAAAAAAAGGGGAATTTCTCGTCCGAAGACAACCACTATAAACAGAAATTTTAACAACAATTTTGCCTTTTCTTTCTTGATATTGGATCAAAGCCTCACGAAAGGCGAACTGTCGAACTGAATGTGAATAGTGTCTCTGACTTTTTGTATTTATCGAGGTTGGCTGCTAGAGTGATAGAGGCAGATCAATGGGGACGAGGCTATGCAGTGCTATGTCATGCTCCATCAGTTGCAATTAATGAATGACACCGAATTTTATTATAAAATGTTCCCTCCGTCTAAAATTATAGATTTTTTTTGCACGAAGAGAGTATCTAAAAAGCAGAAACCAAAACAATATCATCATATTTGTGTTGTAGAGTACATAAGCTAAAACACATCAAATTTCCTTGTTTTTTTGTGGAACAAAACACATCAAATTTCCTTTTTCTTGAAACAAAACACATCAAATTTCTAATGTTCACTATCATATTCATTTTTTTAAAAAGGCAAAAGGCGATGATCGAGGTTGGATATTGGAGACCATCTCCCTAAGGTTTTAAAAACCGGTGAGAAATCGATTGCTACACCATTTTTTTTTTGTGCAAAGTAACAAAGTGCTAGTAAATTGGCACATTTCAAATGTGATCAATTCGATTGCTGCACCATTTTTTAAGTCAAACCGTTTGCACGCACCAAACACATGACTAGTTTGACTAGCGATCACTGCCACTAGTACATAATCCGGCAATGGCGGCCGAAGCGAGCAACCCCTCACCAACCTCCACACGACTCCGGGGCTCAATCCGGCGGTTGTTGCTGCCGCCATCCACCTCTCCACCCCGAGATCGATCGATCGTTTCGGATGGCGGCCGAGGAAACCCACCTCGGGGACGCCTCGCCCAAGGCCAAGAACCCCGACGTCGATGGCGTGGCGGCGGCGCCGGCCGGTGTCGGCGGCGGCGGCGGACATGGGAGGGGGCCCGGGAACAAGCTGACCTTGTTCCCGTTGATCTTCCTCATCTTCTTTGAGGTCGCCGGCGGGCCGTACGGCGCCGAGCCGGCGGTGCAGTCGGCGGGGCCTTTGTACGCGCTGCTCGGCTTCCTCATCTTCCCCTTCATCTGGGCCATCCCGGAGTCGCTCGTCACCGCCGAGCTCTCCACGGCGATGCCGGGGAACGGCGGCTTTGTGCTCTGGGCCGACCGCGCGTTCGGGCCCTTCTCGGGCTCCCTCATGGGCACGTGGAAGTACGTCTCCGGCGCGATCAACGGCGCCGCGTTCCCGGCGCTCTGCGCCGACTACCTGGAGCGAGTCGTCCCGGCCGTGTCGGGGGGCGGCGCGCGCGTCGCCACCATCGTCTCCTTCAACGTCGCGCTCTCGGTCCTCAACTACACCGGGCTGAGCATCGTGGGCTGGACCGCCGTGGCGCTCGGCGTCGCGTCGCTGTCGCCGTTCATCCTCCTGTTCGGCGCCGCGCTGCCCAAGATCCGGCCGTACCGGTGGGGCGCCACCGTCGCCGGCGGCAAGGACTGGAAGCTCTTCTTCAACACGCTCTTCTGGAACCTCAACTACTGGGACAGCGCCAGCACCATGGCCGGCGAGGTGGAGCGGCCCGGGAAGACGTTCCCGACGGCGCTGCTGTCCGCCGTCGCCATGACCACGCTCGGCTACCTGCTGCCGCTAATGGCCGCCACCGGCGCCATCGACGCGGCTCCCGGCGACTGGGACAACGGCTTCTTCGCCGACGCCGCAGGTAAATCCGATCATCCACACGCCACCGAATCCGGTGATCCGATCACGTTCTTGCAAATCGCAAACACCTAGCACGCGCGCCACGCCGCTGCGATTCTTGAATTATTATTATTATCATTATTTTTCTCACTCCATAGACAATGTGCCGATTCCATGGGCCGTGTGAACCATGACAACAAATACGAATTTTTTTAGTGTTGTTGTGCTTGTGTTGAGTCATGACAACGTGGGGAAGAGAAGACCAAGCAATTCGGCAGGAAGAAAGAATGAGATGATACTATTGCCTAAGTAGAAAGCAACTTTTTTAGAGCAATATGCCAATATCTTGAGCTCCACTGAATCTACACCTTATTCCAATTTGGCTCTTAAGTAGTACTACTTTGGTAAACCCTGCACCTCTTTGTCAGTACAGAAACCTCTCTAGGAACCTTAGAAAAGCTTCTGTTTAGAGCTTGTCGAATCTTATAAACTAATGCTTAGATCATTCCTAATATCTTACATTTTGTGTTCCAATGGGATTATGCACTGTTTGATCAAAATATTGAGAAACATTCAGTGAGCAACAGTGATGACCGAGACTTCTGTAACAGTCTTGCAGTTGCACAGCTGATAAGGGAGCATATTATTAGCAAAACTGATTAATTAATTACCTTCCATTTGCAAAGCAGTCAAATTTTACAGAACGGTGCATTAATAATTTACAATGTCTGCATTACTGCTGCCTTGAGATTCCATGATCATCCAAATGCATCTCTGCAAACTATTATGACATTTTGGCAGCAGCATCTGTAATTTTTTTTGTGTGTGATGACTGATCAGGCATGATCGCCGGGCGTTGGCTCAAGTACTGGATCGAGGTGGGCGCCGTGCTCTCCTCCATCGGCCTCTACTCGGCGTCGCTGAGCAGCGCCGCCTTCCAGCTGCTGGGCATGGCGGACCTGGGCCTCCTCCCCCGCGCCTTCGCGCTCCGCGCGCCGCTGTTCAACACGCCATGGGTCAGCATCGTCGCCACGACCGCCATCACCCTCGCCATGTCCTTCACCAGCTTCAATACCATCGTCGCCTCGGCCAACTTCCTCTACAGCCTCGGCATGCTGCTCGAGTTCGCCGCCTTCGTCTGGCTCCGCGCCAAGAAGCCCGGCATGCCCCGGCCCTACGCCGTGCCGCTGCGGCGGCTGCCGGCCATCGTCGCGCTCTGCCTCGTCCCCTCGGGGTTCCTCGTCTTCGTCATGGCCATCGCCGGGTGGAAGGTGTACGCCATCAGCGCCGTCTTCACCGTCGCCGGCGTGGCGGTCTACTACCTCATGGACCTCTGCAAGGCCAAGGGGTGGCTCAAGTTCAGCGCCGCCGCTGTCGACCGTGACGGTGACGCGATGATGTACCGGCGTCAGGGGAGTACAGCTAGCGAGGTCTGACGACGCCATTGATTCGGCTCGCCGTCAGCTCCCCTGACTCGATCGGCGTTGCAAGCTGTATATGCCTCATCGTTTGTTTGTGTATGCGCGCTTCTTAATTTCTTGTGCAAAAGAGCATAGGAATTAAGTGATTCGTGACAGTCTTAGCCGTAGCTGCTGATCAAATCAAGAGTTCCATGTTTGATCAATCTACTGGGTTGCATTACATTCAAGTTAGCTAATTATGCATTCGTGGAAATGGTATAGTTAGAAGAGCAATTCTTGTTTTTCTTTTCCAATTATACAGAAGGCGCACATACGCATGCTCAAAGGGATGAAGATTAGCCAAAAAAAAAATCCTTGGCCCCACTAAAATCTTATTGAACTAGCAGCAATATCTATTGACCTCATTAAAATCCTACCAAAAGTACACCCATATACGCATGATATTTGTGGGCATCAAGAGGTGGGTGAAGACATACACCCACGACTTCACCATACCACCGGTGCTTCTCCATTAAAGGAGCGATTCTAAAGCACAAATGAACAAATGGGCATCTTATCCCTAGCTGTAACAAACCATGGACAAGCTCAAAATCAGTGAAAGCTAGAAAAGTTCTCAAGGAATACAATCTTGGGTGACCAAAAGCACACTTTCACACGTTGCTATCTACCATGTACATATGGAGAAGGTGAGCAGCCAGACCTACATGGACGCAACATGAGACTTGAACAGGAGGACAACATAGCAGCATGCCAACGGCGTGATGGATGGCATGGGGCGTCGTAGGGCTGAGCTGAGGAAGAAGAAATGGTGAGCATGGTTATTAGGATCGGACCGGACCGGTGGTCCAACAGGAAAAAACCGAAACCGGAGACTACAACGGCTCGGTTCACTTAAAAGACCGCCCGTACAATCGAACCGCTAAAAAGGTTGAACTGGCCTGTTTTTTACGAAACCATTGAACCGGACGGTCTTATTAGAACCGGTCGGTTTTTGCTTGTGGACCTTATTACCCCTATTTTTTTAGAATCACACAACTAAGATATGGGCAAAATCGTAAATGTTTATTTTTTTAGGGTTGCCTGTGCTGCAGCAATCGATCCCCATCAGATCGGCAGTGGCAAGGTGCTGCGGCCGGAGGCGGCAAGGCGCAGTGGCAGAGGCGCAGGCGCGCGGTGGCAGAGGTTAGCTGGATGGTAAAGCTAATATTAATCAACTTCAGTTTACATGTCACAATAATTTTTGAGTGCAGCTACTGTGATTATATAATTAAAATATTTATGTGCTTATTTTTTTCTATAAATTGACTGTATAGTATATATTGCTCCGGTTCAATATATTTCAGGACCGGTTCAATTCATCCGGTCTAAAACTATCGAACCAGCGGTTCAATCGGTTCTTAATGGTTGGATCAGTGAACCAGCGAACCGATAGTCTTGCGGTTAATGTCCGGGTCCGGTCCTAATAACTATAATGGTGAGTGTTCCTGCCGTCTCAATGCATCATGGAGTAGTACCTGATCTTGTCTTGCTATTTCAGAAGATTTCAGGTTTTTCTTGTCACGATGTTGGTGAAGAAACTGAGTTTGTCGGATCTGCTACAGTACTAGTACGCAGGATGGACGTTTCATTTGAAGGGAAATTGGGAGGAGATGGAGATCTTTCTCTCTATTCTCAAAAGAACTACTGTGACGCCTCCCCGACTAGGTGGAAGGCCACCATGTGCATACGGCACCCGATCCCAGGATCAGTAGTCGGGTACGCACAACAATGATACAACTCAGAGTTACAATAAATACATAACAGAGTACACACATATATATATACAAGGAGATCCATCTAGGACAGACCCGGGATGGGCAAAAATAATCAACAGGTAAACTAGCGCAAACAGCAAAAACAGGACGGAAGCTGGACAAAAACTACACCACAGGCTCGGTTGGGAACTAGGCTCGAAACTTCAGAAGTCTTCATAGTCGGCCTGGTCTTGGAGAACTCGGGCAGTCGGATCTTCGTCTTCCTCTCCAAAACCTACTATACATATGAACAAGTGAGTACTTTCGTACTCAGCAAGCCGGGAAAAGATGCCATGTCGGCCAGATAGAAAGGCTAAAGTTTTTATTGCGAAAAACTGCCTTTAGAAACTCTTTTCTTTGCAAACACTAGTGAACTCAATTTTTAGTTGTCGAAAGAGGCTCACGCCTCGATCCATTCCGCAAGTTGCTTTTCAACAACTCGCCACTTAATGAATCAAGCATATATATATGTATATCATCTTTTACTTCGCATTTGTGGTCCTGTATATCCGAGTAGCTACAACCACTCGTTGACCTGAGACTCGGCTACAACCAAATCTCAGCCGCCGCCCTGGCTACAACCGGGGCGCAACTCGCTATCTTGCTTCCCTGGCTACAACCGAGAGCTCAAGCTTGCTCATCTGGCTTCCCTGGCTACAACCGGGAGCACAACTTGATCAACTTGCTGCCCTGGCTACAAACCCGGGAGCATGATCAATTTCCGTCTTCTGGCTACCACCCAAGACAACTGCACAACTGCGCCCTGGCTACAACCGGGGGCTTAAGTTTTGCTGCCCTGGCTACAACCCGGGAGCATGATCTTCATCTGTTTACTTTTCACACACTTGATTACGGTGCTTAACACCCCGGATCACACAGATCCGTTTCTAGCCACACAGGCCTTTCCGTTTGCTTATCATACATATTTAAAAAAAATAAAAAAAAATATCGGCAAATCTCTGGTCCGGTTCCTTTCCATCAACATTTTCACAAACCACAGGTAAACAAATCTTACGCTATGTGAATCACCTTACATCGCCCTTAACCGTGGGCACGGCTGTTCGAATTTACAGTTCTGCTAATCTCTGCAGAGGGTGTGCGCTTTACCATCCGACACGAATTACAACGAGTACTGGCCTGTACCCAGAAATTCGTGACAAGGCCATTTCAAAGCCAGTCTAGGGTTATCCAATGCCAGCCGAAAGATCCACACAGGATTCAGTGGTCGGCACTGAACTTCCCTAAGACTACTATTTACTCGCCAGGGGCATCCCATTAATACCCGTATGGTCGCACTGTAAGATGCTCGGATGTGAATCCCCAAAGGAAACGGTCCTTATCGGTAATACATAGCCATGCCACAGGCGCTGTCTCTGTACACCAAGATTTTCACAAGCTGTCTTTATTTCGCAAAACGCGCGATACACAAGGTATCGGGTTTTCCAATCAGTTTAGTAAAACCTAATGTTTTCCAAACGACAAACAACGTTGCAGAGCTAAGCCATTCTACTCGCATCGTATCCTCAGATAGGATGCTAGCGTGCCATTTGTGGGCTCTCAAGGGAGAAATATATCAACATCTACAAGTATTGTGCGGCTACTGGGTAGGTCCATCGGTTTCACTTGTAAACGAGGCCAACAGTTTAAAGGTGTAAACTAATGCATAATATTTCCAAACAACAAGTGGTTTTGGCATATATGGGAAACAATATGATCAAAGAGGCTTGCCTTGTTCCAAGGGAAGGATCTTCCTCGACGAAGACGGCTTCGGGATCATCCACCGGTTCAGGCTCTGAACAAGCAGAAAGGAACACTGATAAGCAGGAGGGGTTAAACACCAAGAAAAGGATCAAGAAGTAGTGGCTGCAGAGAAAGTGGCAGTCGGCTGAACCAGGCTTGCGAACCAGGCGACAGAGCTCCAAAGCTTGAGAGGATGAAAACTTAGCAGAGCTGGAGCTGGCCCGGTTTGCAAACAAAGGAAGAAGGAGCATGGATGGCTCATATATATAGCCGGCGTGCAAGGGTGAGGCACGGTGGAGCTGGGGCAATGGGTAGGGGAGAAAAAAGTCAGGTGAACTGACGAAAGGGATTGATGTTCACGCAGGGCTTTGACTTGGGAGTCTGGCTGGTGTCAGGGAGTTGGACAGATACTGTAGCTGCGATGAGACATTAAGGTCAAGGCTAGGACAGGTTGGAGAAATCTCACTGACAGGGCTTCGGACTGACCACCGGTCCAAGCGATGCAGCAGGTTATTGTCCATCGGTCCAAGCGGTGCTGCAGGCAGGTGAAGACTGATTCTTCTCTACTTCGGTAGTTGGCGTCCAACGGGCGGGTGCAACTCGGGGGACAAAGAAACAACAGGTCTCAACAAGGTAGTCGGCCACTTCACAGTGCTTACCTCGGCAGCAAGGAGGTCCGAGTAAGACAAAGGAAAGGGCAGGATACAAGAACTGAGTAGCAATCTACTCGACTCAAGGGAGAAGGTAGTCGGCTGGCCAGGAAGAAAAACTGGGGCATAGCTGACAGGATAGGAAGGGAGCTCGGGAAAGCGAAGACTAGCGGGAAAAGAAAAACGGGTCGTTACAACTACTCCATTGGATGGCGCGATGACAGGTATGAGAGCAATCTCGTGGCAAATGCTGGGGCCATCCAGATGAGCTGAAGAAGGATTTTATCTCCTACACCTGTTTGGATCCTAAAAACACCTTGCATATCCCAGAAAGCTCAAGCTACTAGTTTGTGGTTGTTGAGCCCATAGATCTGTTGGAAAAATAAGCACATATAGATTTAATTTATTTTATAAATAAATTATGACATTAATCGCATAAGATAGCAGAATCATCTCACCCAATCTAGACATGTATGCAACGGAATAATACATGAATAGATTAAACATGTAAAACATGATGAATACGTACCGATGATTCTGTTTAGGAGGAGAGCTCGGAGCAGTAGCACGCACCGCACGTACAACGCGTGGTACAACATGGTGACGACAATGCGCAGCGCCCGAACGTAGAGGAAGATGAGCCGTGGTGGACAAACAACGAGCAGTCACGTGGAGCGCTTCCCAAAAACCTTATTCGCCCTCGTCCGGTGCAGGACTTCATGAGGACGACGGTTTTGGAGACCTACTTTCCCGATCGCTGGTGCACGCCGACGAGCGAGATGGAGTAGACGATGTGTGGTGGCACAGTACAGAGGAGAGGCAAAACCCTAGATTGATTTCACGTGTTGCATGGAGATGGCGGTTTGGCATATATAAGACGTATGATCAGGACGCCTTCCATAAACCCGTAACCGAACCGGATAAGTCGCGGTAACCTACCCGACTCTACACTAAGTCCAACACACTGAATAATCTTGTGAGTTGCCTCGGTCCCGTGCCGGCGAGGTGAGCACGTGCGTTTCTCTAGTTCTCTCCACCATATATTACTCAAATGGCTAGGAGAGCACTCACCCTTTTAAGGAGGTCTCACTCTTCTAGAATAAGCAAGGTGGTACTAAAGTTCATATGCATGCCTTCCATGAGGTGGGTTTTTGAGATTTTTCTAGGAATTATTCTCCAATTGGGTCCTAGACCCACTAACAATTCCAACAAGATCAACCTCCCTTGTGCTCTTTTACAAGAAAGATGTGTATTATGTTATACTCTTATATTGTAACAGTAGTTGAGTTAATGACTGTAATCATGCGCAGTAAATCAAACTCAAAAGTAGAAACCTAAAAAAAAAAAGAAGAGATCACCTCATTATTCATCCTCAATATGAGAGAGACATTTTTGGCTCATTTTCTAGATTGCTAGAGTGGGCAAGGAAAACCTTGGCAACCTTGCTAGGAAAGGAGACTAGGGACCCTATTTAAGGGAGCTTCTATCCCAGATACAGTTCTCCCAAGGATCTCCAGCTTACAAAAGCTCCCCAAACAGTCCAGATTCTCACCCAGATTCTGAGAATCTGTAGTTGTAGAATTCAAAAAATGATCTAGAAGCCAGAAACTGGAAAACCTAGCTTCTCCAGATTCTCACTAGCTGCCTTCTTAGAATCTTAAGCTTCTCCAAATAGGGCCTAGGTAAAGATGGGCAAGAGAAGTAAACATGCCCCAACGAGCTCATGCACTATGGATATGAACCTATGGGCTGTGGCGTAAAATACATGATAGTATGAATAAGTTTTAATGTGGGTTTGATCCCTATGAATTTTTCTGCGGAGTTATAGCAAAAAAATTGCTAAAATATGTTCAAATATTTCTTGTCGAGGAGCCTCACGGCCTAAAGTGAGGTACCTTACTAGGATTGCTTAGTCAAACCGACTTTTTTTTTCTATTTTAGACGCGCAACATGTTCCCTTTTCTCAAATAAAAAAATTAAAGAACATGTGCTTGGAATTGACGTAGCAAACATATGATATAGGAATCAAAATGGAAATGCTAGTTGTGTCGATGTTTTATATCGGCAATAATAATATGGGGCTACTCGTGAGACCTAAACTTGATGGATTGCAAAGGAACACGAACAATTTATACTAGTTCAGGCACTTGAGATGAGGTAATACCCTACGTCCAGTTGTAGTGTATTGTCTTTAAGGTTTCTTTAGTGAGATTTTATGCTTCTTCTGCCCTCAGGGGATGCCCTGCCTCCCCTTATATATCGGGGGACAGGGTTACAGAGTAGGAATCCCAGTCGGACTCTGACTAAGGGATTTCCTTTTAGGAATACAACGTGCCCGACTAGGGCTATATCCTTTTATTATCTTACAAGGTTATGTATGCCGAGTCCTATTGTATCCCTACTTACAAGGTTAGGCCCACCCTCTGTCCGAGTAACCCAAATGCTTCTCATGAGGTACCCGGGGGCTCATGGCCTCCACAGCAGCCCCTGAGACCTTCATAGTAGAGTCACAGCTGATGCCGAGTGCTCATTCTCCACGGTGAAGAATTCCCGAGTGCATTGCTCTCGAGTACTCTTTGTCCGAGTGTTTCTTCTCCCGAGTCCTGCTTCATGTCAGCTGGCAATGAGGCTACGAAGGGATTCATAGAAAAATATAAATAGTGTGCGCCGAATAGACGCACCTATTAGGTGTAGCCCCTGACTTTGTACTTAATTGTGAAATAATTAAACATAAAGTCAAAGATTTTTAATCTTGTAGTTTTTTCCAAGTAGTATACTACACGGTATGTAGACTCTTCAGCATCATGTCAGCTGGAATAATTTTTGCTCAGGGCAATTGTTGGCTAAGCATATAAGCCGAGTGCCACTTCATAGATTTTAACACAATATGTGGTCAGGTATACTTGAGAGATACCTGTATCCCTAATTTTAATAGAGACCAGTTGTCGATCCTTATAAGGATATATCCTCAATACCTTAAAATAATCAAGATACTCGAATGTATACACCCAGCTGTAGCATGAAGCGTATCTGATTATTTAATCGGTTCTTGTAAAATAGCACATGCATCATGATTTTAATGCAACCAGCGGTCGACCCACTAGAGCATGCTATTTAAGAACTCATATTTTTGGCCTACTCCTGAATAAGCCGGCCTAAACTAACCTACCCAGCGTAGCCCTATAAAATCCGGAGATTTTAATCATTGTTTAACCATCCATCACTATGGGGGTGTATCACCGAAGCGTAGCAGATTTTCATGCCGAAATCATTGCAGAAATCTTTGAATATGCCACCCATGAACCCAGTGCGTTGTCCATAATGAAGCAATTGAGGACGCCAGATCTGTAGATCATACTCAGTATGCATTGCGTATATGATAGTCTACAACTCCTGTGCCGGTAGGTGAGTTTGCCGAACGAGAAATCGACATCCCTTGTAGGACAGGACGAGTACTTCAACGTCGGTAACCGCAATCTGCCAGAGGAATCCTTGTCTGCAAGACTTTTCGACTTATGTTCTGGATGCAACATGGTTATCACAAATGCCTGAGTGGATATATTGCAGGATCTGCTTGCCCTCCTCAGGTGCGACGTAGTGCATGAGAACTCCGGATGCGCTTTGATGATATAGGTCTTTTCTGACTACGATAAAGGTTTTGCTCTATCGCTTGATTTACTCAGCTTCGTTGCAATCTTTAAGTAGTTTATCTTCCAGTAGGAATTAAATGATTGGGGTCTTCCAGTCTTGAAAAATAATGAGCACCTCTGTAGGTTCTGGTTTTGATGCTGCTCCCGATTGAAAGCTCCAGTAGTGGCTTGTTTCCCTGTTTTGGTCAAAAAGATAACCGAATGCTGTGCTAGCGCAGGATTCGGCTGACGACCCTCTTGGGGCATACCCAACCTGGCAAAATTATAGCCGAATAAGTTACCCGAACCTCGCATTACCATAGGATTTGGCTGGTGACCTTCATGGGGCGCACCCTACGCAATAGAGTTGTAGCCGAATAAGGTACCCGATCCTCGCATTAGCATAGAATTTGGCTGGCGACCCTCATGGGACGCACCCTATCCAACAAAGTTATGGCCAAATAAGGTACCCGAACCTAGTATTAGCATAGGATTCGGCTAGCGACCCTCATGGGGCGTACCCTACCAGCAGTGTGGTATCCGAGCCCTGACTGGCGCCGAAGGTCGGTTATTAGCTCACATGGAGCGTACCAAAGTAAAGGTGACATTCGAATCCCGACTGGTGTAAGTACTTGTGTCGCACTCCAAGTGATTCTTGGAGCGTTGCACTCTAAGTGTATCATGGCAGATTGGTCTAGCCCCCGAGCGTAGGAGATAACTCGTAGTCATGAGTTCATATTACGCGTATCCGGAATTGGGCCCTGCATTATAAACATATCGGATGAGTAGCATCTGATGAAGAAAATAATCACCCGAAGAAAATTGATCTATTTACAATAGATGTAAATATGTGTTCCTCCTCTTATTGATATTAATTTTCCCGAGTAGTTGACCCCTTACGTTTAAACACTCTGCCCGACTAGTCATAGCCCCCTAGCGTCGGGAGTCGGCTCATGGCTCTTTTCCAGACACACCTTTTGAGTGACTTGAGTTCGTCTTTTATGGAGCAAAACTTCACGGATCGGAATTTATGCTACTCGAGTACTTTTGCAATCATTAAGAGCAAAAACAGAAAATACGTAGAATGTATACCTATTAGGTGTAAGCGGCTGCAGCATTGGCGAGGCCGAGTGAGGAATTGACGATCTCAGCCCCCTAGATCCGATTCCGACTAGCACTAAGCCGTATCCGAGTCAAACCATAAGGAAGTGAGTTGCCTCCTGGCCCATTTAGATGAGAATAAAAAAATATTTATTAGAAAGCGACTTAGCTGTTGGTATTGCACGAGTTGGGAGTGGGGATGCCATCCTTGGATTTGAGCTTTTGAGCCCCCGAGCATGTCGCTTGTCGTTCTGATAATCTTTAGTTCTAGGAGGTCGAAGATGGTTGCGACCGACTGCCATAATGAGGTCGTCCGTCTTGCGTTTGCGGTTCCCAGCCTTAGTCGGGGCTACGTCATCGGTGTCCTTCGGCTCCTTCTGTTGGGTGCCTTTTTGTCATCGAGGGCCTCAGCAACAACGTCGGCCGAATCAGCGTATTTGTTCGCCATGTTGAATAGAGCTTTGACAGAACTTGAAGGCTTTCGAGTGAACTTAGCGATGAACGGGATGTCCTTGACTCCTTTTCGAAAGGTGGCGATGATGACCTCATCCTTGATCTTCGGGATTGAATTCCTCTTCTCAGAAAACCTTTTGATGAAATCACAAAGAGACTCGTTCTTCCTTTGATGGCATTGATATAGTTTGTACTCGGAAGATAGCCTCTCGTACGTTCCTTGGAAATTGGCGATAAAGCGTTCGCGGAGTTCTCCCCAGGAGCCGATTAACCTCTTAGGAAGTCCAGTTAGTCATGTCCTCGCCGAGTCGGCTAGAGCAACTGGGAGGTAGTTAGCCATGACCTTGTGATCTCCTCCAGCTGCTCGGATCGCCAGAGTGTAAACTGTGAGCCATGACTCGGGGTTGGTCTTCCCGTCGTAATTTTCAATTCCAGTCGGCTTGAAGCCTGACGGCCAGTCGACTTGTTGCAGCTTGTGGGTGAAAGCCGGTACTCCTTCATCTGCATGAGGACTCCGACTCCAACTATGACGGTGAAACCGCTCATGGTGGAGGCCGAAGCGCTCATTCTCGTCTTCTAGTCGGTGACGCTTGTCTTCCTCTCATTTGTGGTGTCGCGCGTTGACGTCTTGCCGAAGATCACATCGTAGTCGGCCTCGGACGTCCTGGTTATTCCGATGGTTGTCTTGATGTCGGCACCGCCGGTCGTTATTATGGTTGCCGAGTGACATGTGACGTGACTCCGTGTGTGGTTGACTGGAGCCGGCCGCTCGACGTCATGTTGAGGCAGATGAGATCGCCGTTGGAGAAACCAACCTGTTGGTCGGTATGAGAGTATCACCCGACTGGTGACGCTGCTAACATGCAACAACAGTGATCATGGCTTTAATCCTTACTATCGTCGGGTTGGCCTAGTGATCAGGCTCAAATTGCAGTGTATCCAGTAAGGTTGCAGCAGCCACAATGTTCTGTTGAGGGGTCACAAAGACGTTATGGTCGCTGACTCGGGTTTAGAGGATCTCCCGTTGAGCAATGCACCCGGCCTTGCATAGATTGTTGTTGTGAACATCGCGCTCGGCCTGCATGTGTCTTGCGTCTTCCTCTTGTTGTTCACGTAGTCGGTGGGCTTCCTCTTCTTGCAAATCGCGTAGTCGGCATGCCTCCTGAGTGGGAGTTGAGCCCTTGGACGCCATGAAGACTTCATGTGGTGGAGAAAAGCTCGCCGAAGTGCTGTCCGACTGAGAGTCGGAGTCGGAATGGTTAAGAGGTGTGATGATGACCCCAACCTCTCTGGACTCGATCTTGAGTAGCTCTAGGCCGTATCCGAGTTGAATTCCAGAGGATTGAGTCTGCCGCATCAGATTGGAATCGAAGATTGTTGCGGCGTTGTCGAGTCCGAGTGGGAAATTGACGATCTCCTTCTTTCTTACCCCGATCTCGGTCAGCTCAAGACCGAGTCCGAGTCGAACACCGAAAGAAAGAGTTATCCCTAGACTCGGGCATATTAGAGATCGCCACAGCATGTCGCCGAAGATTGCTGCAGCATTGAGTAGGTCGACTGGCGCGGAGTCGGCTTAGTCCCTGGCCGATCGGATCGGATCTGAGTCGGACAGGGTAAGGTTGCCGAATTCGTCGATGACGAAGTCAAGGCTTCCGAAGCTGATTGTTTGCCCGGGGAAGAAGTTAATGCCATCGACTCCCTTGATTGGATCCATCAGGCATGATAAAGATGATCTCGACGAAGCCCCTACCTAGCGCGCCAATTGTTGATGTTTTATATCGGTAATAATAATATGGGGCTAATCGTGAGACCTAAACTTGATAAACTGTAAAGTAACACGAACAATTTATACTGGTTCAGGCTCTCGAGATGAGGTAATACCCTACGTCCAGTTATGGTATATTGCTTTTGAGGTTTCTCTTATGCTTCTTCTGTCCTCCGAGGGCGTCCTGCCTACCCTTATATACCAGAGGACAGGGTTACAGAGTAGGAATCCCAGTCGGACTCCAATCAAGGAATTTTCTTCTAGGAATATAATGTGCCCGACTAGGACTATATTCTTTCTTTATAGCACAAGATTATGTATGTCGAATCCTATTGTATCCCTAATTACAAGGTTAGACCCACCCTCTGTTTGAGTAGCCCAAATACTTCTCATGAGGTACCTGGGGCCTATGGCCTCCACAAGTTGACTAATAGCTAAATGACTTGGCTTTTTTTCTAATTTTCCATAAGCACATTTCCCAAACTACTAAACGTTGTGTTTTTTGTAAAAATTTTATATATAAAAATTTCTAAAAAAATCAAATTAATCTATTTTCTAAGTTTAAAATAATTAATACTTAATTAATCATATACTAATGACTTATCTTGTTTTGTGTGCTGCCGAAAATCTAAGCCTAACCTCTGTTTAGAGCTCACCCTAAGACTAGACCAATAGTTGATCTAACCTTCCTGTTTTCCATCTCGTTTGATGATGATGACTAGCTGCTGTCCTCATTGCATCTAGAAATAATTGAACTTAGTCTTTTTTTCAACATATAAACGGTAATATTGATCCAATTTTCTAAAAGAAAAAGAGTCAACCAGGAAACTAAGGCTTTGTGCCCTTGTTTGGATCGGCCAAAATCGCTGCCCATCCACCTTCAACAAGACCACGCTGTTCCGGAACTTCAACTATTAGGTGCCGTTAAGGCCTTGTTTGGATAGGCCAGGATTGGGGCCCGTGGAAACGAGGCTATGCTTATCGAGTGGGGGTTGGGATTCCTGGTGATTTTTTACCTGTGATCGCTGGGCAGCGTGGCTCAAAGATCTGTTTAGCCAATATTACGAGAAACAAGCAGTGAGATTATAAAAAAGCTGAGTTTTCTAGCTTATAAGTTCTAGTTTATTTTTTAAATTTTACAACTATAAATTTTTAGAATCTAGATAAGAATCTAAACTGTTTAGAAAAGATTCTGCTAGCACAGATTCTAGGAGAAGCTACAGAATAGGGCCAAAGTGCCTGCTACTGGCGGTGCTTTCCTCAGTCTGCCGCTACTCGATCGATTGCCGGCGATGAGCAGCACGGCGTCCCTCTTCCTGGGCATGGCCTTCCCCCGGCACCACGTCGGCCAGCGTCGCCGTCAAGGGCGCCGTCGTGCTGGCCATGTGCCATCAGCCCATGTCCTTCCTCAGCTTTGATGCTGTCATGGCCGCCGCCAACGAGTGCGTGATTGGTTGACCACTAGAAAGACAATCTAGTGTAATTTTGAGTTCGAAAATCTAAATTTTGGTTGCAGCTGATTTGGTGAGTTGCAAACAATGGAAGTCAAAACTCTACGGCCTCAGCATGCTGTTCGAGCTCACTGCCTTCGTCTGTCGTCTCCACTCCAAGCGTGTCCCGAGCAGTCAAGCTCCCACGGCCCTACCAGCCACCATAATTCATATTTAAATATTAGTTCTCAAATTTGGCTAAAATCTATTTTTAAGCCCCCAACCATGCTCGAAACCCATTTTACACTCTACACTAAACCGTTTACATTTCACATCCAACTTACAAAACTGGACGTATAACACCCAAACCATATTTTGTGGTGATGGTTTTAATAAATATGATAATGTTTTTCTGCTAGTATGAGCTTTAATAAGGTACTCCCTCTGTTCCTAAATACTATAAGAATTTTTAGTTTGTTTAGTAAATAGTAAGGTTAGGTCAAAAGATTTTTTTAGTCGATTCAGTTATTAATTTTTGAATTTTGAATTGCTTAGATTCTCTTTTCAAACATCTAATTTGTTTTGGCATTATTGAGACCATGGTAATTATGATAACCAGTGCAAGAATTATGGTATGAAATTTAAATATTAGAAATGCTTATATTTTATTAGAATGAATGGAGTATATTTCATGGTTGTGGACCTAATTAAGTAGCGTTTGTATTAAAAATGTGCATAATAAGAGCATAAAACATGAAAACCACCTCCATTTCAAACAAAAAGTATTTTTAGGGTGCTATTTTGTCTGCTTTAAAGTTAAGGATGAAAAATAACTAGTTTGAAAAAAAATAAATCTATGAAACGATTTTTTTTGCATTTAAAGACCAAGATACGAACCATTAGATACAGCTGCATATATTTATAACTGAGTTATATAAATTTATAACTAAAGTTATATAAATCGATAATGAAAATTACAACAAATTAAAAAATACAACTATAACAAGTTAAAAATGTAACTTATAACTCGCTTCCTCTACTTCAAATCTTAAAGTTTTATCTAACAGCTAGTATTGTTATTTGACTTAATTAAAAAAAATCAAAAATTTAATCAATAACAAATCTGGTTATATAGATGCCGAGGAAAGTGAACTACAAGAAGGATGGAAAGGCTAAGAATTGAACTTTACCCTTATAATTTTTCCGAACGAGTCTCGGGTACCGATCTAGGAGTAAGAGCATCTCCAGCAATAGCCTCTATTTTAGAGCCCCCAAATGTTAAATGGGGGCTGCCCCTATTTTCTTTGGACCCTAAAAATGGTCCGAACTCCAGCAATAGCCTCCATTTCTCAGCCCTTACTTCTTTTTCTATTATTTTTCACCGTATACTATATGTATATGTCTAGTTTAATACTATAATTAAAACATAAATATTTATAAGAATTTAGAGCAGGAGAGCGGCGCGCGGGAGGCCAGGGCGCAGGCCGCGCCGGCGGACGGGAGGCCAGGGCGCAGGAGGGCGGCGTGGGAGAGGCGGGGCGCGGGAGGCCGGCGCGCGGGAAGCCCCGCGCGGGAGGCCGGGGCGCGGGAGGCTGCCGGGGCGCGCCGGGAGGCCGGGGCGCGGGAAGCCCCGCGCGGGAGGCCGGGGCGCGGGAGGCTGCCGGGGCGCGCCGGGAGGCCGGGGCGCGGGAGGCCGGGGTGCAGGAGGGCGGCACGCGGGAGGCAGGGCGCGGGAGGCCGGCGCGCGGGAGGCCGCCGGGGCGCGCCGGGAGGCCGGGGCGCGGGAGGCCGGCGAGCGGGAGGCCGGGGCGCGGGAGGCAGGCCGGCAAGCGGGAGGCCGGGGCGCGGGAGGTCGGGCGGCGCGGCGCAAGAGGCCGGCGGGCAGGGCGGCGCGCAGGAGGCCGGGCGAGAGGTGGCGGCGCAGGAGTTCGGCGGGAGGCGGCGTGCAGGCAGGAGGAATTGTTATCGCGCCAAAAAAACGTCGATAGGGGCCGTGGTGTAGAGCCCCAAGGACTGGGGGCGGGCTGGATTTGGGGGCCTCCTCATTTTAGGGGCTCTATTAGAGTCCCTGCTGGACCTAAATTTTTTGTCCCACCACCCAAAAACTGTTTGGGGGCTGTATTTAGGGTCCCTGCTGGAGATGCTCAACCTAGGATAACCATTGATCTGTGAGACAAGAATTAGAGACGATAGAGAGTTTAGAGACACAGCAGGCACAGGCAGCTCCGTATCTCAGAAAACAGTAACGACAGGTCGCTCGCCGTCCATGCGTACGGCCGGGACGGTGGCGACCGCCGGATGCGCCGGCGGCTACGTTAGTTCACCATCAGCGGGTCCTTTGGAATACCAAAGGTCATTTGAAACGTAGGATAGGAAAACCACAAAACAGGAAAAACACAGCTGAAAGTGACCCGATATCTTCTAATCCTATAAGAATTTAAAACACGGAATGTTATTAAAATAGATGTAAATAGACATACGAATTTTTACGTAAAAAATCCTTATGAGAAAAAATCACATGCACAGATCGATAATGATTACTATTGAGGGTTTGATACAGAACACACGGAAACAATGGACCGTCGATTAGTTACCATGCAGCCTATAAAAAATATATAAAGAGAAAAACTAAGAATCCTAATAATAGAAAACTAATTCAAATATATAACATGTAAAAATTCGGATAATATATTTAATACAACAATTCGGATAATAAGAGGAACCCTTTAGTTATACCACAGGAAAAATTGAAAAAAAAGTTTAGAAAATTTTCTATCTTCATTTTACGAATCAAAGATGTCTATAGAAGATGTGTTGGGACCTAATAATCAATCTGCAGGTACCTAGACAGTGCCAGCTGCACGATGTGCACAACAAAGCATTATTGGATACTCCTATATGCTATAGGTGAAATGCTCGTGTGCGTCCGTTGATTAGTTGTTGACTGCTGGTGCTAGCTTGATGCTACACGTCACTTGACTTCATGGCATTGGCAGGCAAGAAGCAGGCTGCATGATCAACAGTCTGCTGCAGATTAATTATTCCAGCTGCCCGGCTAGGGCATGCACTACTGGGATCCATCCCATGGTGTGAAAATGACCCTGAACTATCATCATATCACTGCGGCACAAAACCTCATATATGAGATGCCCACGGTTTCTTGAAACCATCCTTGGTAATCAAATGCAACATATATGGTTCTCACCAAAATGCGTTTGTAACTAGGCGTCCCGCATAAACATAAATGTATATATTGTTAGCAGAGTATACTATAAGCGTTTGTGTTTATACTTGTGCCTATTTATATAGGGGTAAGTGTAGACGTATGAATACAAGTGTTTTTTGTGTTTATATGTGTATCCGCTTATATAGGGATATAATGTAGACATATGTATATGAGCGTTTGTATTTGTTTTTTACTGTGTTTAATAATTTGCAACTTCAGATCTAAATGGTACGATTCGAAGGTAAAATTTACAGTGTTGAATCTCACTCTTCAGATAAAAGATATATATATTCAAATATCACCGTACGTATATGTAAAATCATCTAAATATTACAAATACTTAATTACTGATTGTTAAAAACTTTTAAAATTAATTACCTGGTGGTCCTAAAACATCTATAGTTGCGGTTTTACGTAGTAGCAGTACACGAGTTTTACCATGTGTTGTCCCTGACTGATGGAGGTCCCCGGCCAAGTGATGATGATGTAGTAATAGTAATATAAAAACCGTGTTATTATGGGTCTGTTTGATAGAGCTCTAACTCTTAGATTTATCCTCGATCAAGTTAGAGCTCTATCAAACGGTTCAGATCTACAAAAATTTAGAGCGGAGCAGCCCAAAAATTGATCCAAAAATTTGTATAGACGCAGTGGAGCGATATCCCGGTGGCTCCACTGCTCTAACTCTAACCGTTTAATAAAAGTACCCATGGATTTGTAGTGACATTACTTACAAATGTGACCGCACTATCCCTACCCACCCTTCCTCTCTCCCTGTTCCGATTCAGAACAGATCTCGCGAACCCGTCACTGTGCTCGCGAACAAGAGGGATGCCCGGCTGCGCTCGCGAACGGGGGGGAGCACGGGCGGCGGCGCGCAGGTCCCTCTTCCCAGGCGGCAGCGCACCTCCGCGTCTTTCCCATCTCTTCCCCCTCCGGTCCCTCTTCCCAGTGCGGCGACACACGGCGGCGGCGCAGGGGGTAGAGTCACACGTCGGCGGAGCAGTGGGCTACGGCGGCGGCGGCGCAAGGGCTGCGCAAGGCGGCGGTGGGTCGCTAGGGTCCTGAGAAGGTAATTTTTTGACACCCTAAAATTTTCCCTACCTCTTCCCTTCACTTGTTCCCAATTTCTGTGAGAATGAAGCTTTATTTTGGTTGATTGGTTGCGATTTTGCAACGAACAAATGGAAAAAATGCAGATCTGAAATTATCACCCTTGAGGCTACTATAAACTTATTGAACTTTGTGAATATGATTGTTTTACATGTGAATGTGATGGTTAGTTTAGTTAATTAATTAGAACCCCACACCAATACCAAGGATTTACATCGATGTTTATAAACTACCCGTTCAAGTCTTTAGTTGTTGTTGTCAGCTTAATTTTTTTTTAACTGGTTGGTGCATAATACATATATATGTTTGGATCCTGGCTGATGCAATAAAGAAAACAGTTGCGATCTGCTTCTTTTGGGTTGAATTGACTAGTGCATATGCAACTTATCGATACTCTAATTAACATTAACTAATATGCATCATATTTTGCCCGATTGGTTGCGATTAATCTGTGAAAATGAATGAATATTTTGTCCGATTGCTTGTGATTATATTTTGGGGAAAGGATAGCAGTTGGCATAGACAGGTTGGAAGATCTCTTGATTAATTTAACTTTTGCATTAGCAGGGTCATTATCCAGTTTGCTAACTATTGTTGCCACACCTTCTTACTGTCCCAACTATCAACTGTAAAAAAACTGATTATCTACATTGAATGAACCATCACTGTTCAGATTTTTCCCCATTTAATTGAACTGATTGTGTATCTGTAAAAAACTTACTCAACTATAGGTTTGTTCATACTGTTATCTACATTATTAAATTGGAAACACCATAAATGAACAAGAGTATGAGATATGTCTTGGGCTCTTACATTACTTAAAATAGCTAATGTAAATGCACTATTTATGTCTTCCTGCATAATAGTGTGTAATTTTGTCTGAAGCATTGGTATGCAAGTGCGGTATGTTGCCAGTTACATCGCCACAGTATTGGGAACTCCAAAGAAGTTAACAGCAGGACCCAATGTTCTCCAAAGAGCTCTTCGAAGACTGGAGTAACCACAAAACCCAGAGTGACCAAGGGTGTTATGAAGAATGTGGGACAGAGAGGTGCTGCGAATGTTGCTGTACAAACCTAACTCATGATCCATTCCCATTCCCATGTGATTTTTCGATTTAATTTATACCTCACATCGTCGATGATGGCATCATGTCCCGACAATAGTGTGTTTGTTGCTGGATTATTTTTGCATTCTCCTTGTAAGAACCTTGGTACAGTGACTATGTGCTGTTGAGCTGTTCTATATATATATATATATATATATATATATATATATATATATATATATATATATATAGAGAGAGAGAGAGAGAGAGAGAGAGAGAGATGGGCTATGGTGCTTCATGAAGCACATCCCTATTCCGTGCGGCACAGTGCTGTCCGTTGGATGGATTGCAATCGTGCGGCTAGATATGGATGGACGGAGCGCTCTCACGGCGCACTCACTTAACCTCACCTAACTCGCACACTCACCTAACCTCACCTAACTCGCGACGCTCTCTTCCGCTTGCGCCTCCCCTCAGCCGCGCCGCCGCCTCCTGCTCGCCTAGCGCCGTCGTTGTCCTCATCGCCGTGGCCGTCGCTGAAGTCCCTAGCCGGCATTGGTCGCCTTCGCCTGCCGCCGGTGGGCACCCTACCGCGCCGCCCTCTCCTTTCTTTCTTCCCGGTGCCCCGATGTTTTTCTCCCATCTACCGTGCGCCGTGCCTGCCGTCGCCGCCGTGTTTTGCACGCCGCCGCTTCGCCTGTGCGCTGCTGCCTCCCCTCTGCCTCGGTAAGCCCTAGCCGTCGCCGCCTCTGGCATCGTCGTCGTCGTCTCCCCTACACCCGAATCGGCGCCTCCTTTCCTCTCTACCGAGCGGCTGACTCCGGAGAGGGAGAAGGATATGGAGGGCAAAGGGCACCGGGCGGTGCTGCTTCCCCAGCTGCCGCTCTCGCTCTGCGCCCTATCGCCGTCCAGCCATCCAGGCGCCGTCGTCCCTCCTCTACCGTGCGCCGCCCCTCTGTTGCATCCCGAGTACGCCGTCGCCACTGCTCCTGCAAGCTGTCGCCGGTGGGCATCCTCGTCGCCAGAGCCGCCTCCTCCTTCCTCATCCCATGCCGCGCCGTGGCACCATCGTCATCGTCTTCGCCGCGTCGCGCCGCCCCGGAGTTGCTACTCCTGCCACCGAAGCCGTCGTGACGTCGGGTCTCCTCTCTGCCTCGCCATGACCGTGCCCCGTCGCGCCGGCCGTCGCCCGAAATGCTGCTTTGTAAAAGAAAAGGCTAAAAAGCAAGAAAATACCAAAAAAAGAAGAAAAATAAGAAAAGGGGAGCGAGCGAGGGGCGTGGGCCTGGCCTGTCAGTGGGAGGCGCGCGAGCGAGGGGCGCGGGCGCGCGGGGAGGGGCACGGGCCCGGCCTGTCAGCGCGCGGGCGCGGGCGAGGGGCGTGGGCCCGGCCTGTCAGCGGGAGGCACGCGAGCGAGGGGCGCGGGCGCGCGGGGAGGGGCGTGGGCGCGGGCGCGAGCGAGGGCGCGGGCTCGCGGGGAGGGAGGCCGGCACACGAGAGAAAGGAAAAAGGAAAAATATTTTGAGATGGGCTATGGTGCGGCATGCCGCACGGAGGAGCCCGTGCGGCATGCTTCCCGAGCCCGCGAGCCCGGGAACGCCCCCGGATCGTCGATCGCAACGATCCGACGGCCCGGAGCATGCCGCACGGGCTCCTCCGTGCGGCATGCCGCACCATAGCCCATCTCAAAGATTTTCCAGGACGATTTAAATTCCGATAAGCGTTTTTGATTTATTAAGAATAGTTCCCGTGTTCTGAAAATTCCACTAAAAATCCAGTTAATATATTTTGGCACAGAGAATACAAGAAAAATATTCCCGGCCACGATGACAGGCCGGGCCCGCGCCCCTCGCCCGCGCTCGCGCGCTGACAGGCCGGGCTCGCGCCAGAGGGGCGCGGGCGAGGAAGAAGCCGGGGAGGGGAACCGGCAGAGCGAGATAGAACTGACCATATTTACCAGAGACAGGTGCAGATTCCCAGAACATGGCTATCAAAATGTCACATACAAGACCACAGGTTGTGCCCAGTCGTTCATTATCTACTTTCATTTACCAAAAATAAGTAATTACATGAAAGTCACGGTAGCATTAAAAACTAAACTTCAAAAAAGCACTTAGGCATTAGGTGATATACATGCCATGTCTTCCAACTTTTTTCACACTAATTGTAGGCTAGTCTTTCTAAAAGACCGAAGTGCCTCTGTTTGGCCCAATTCCAAGCTTCTCTCCCCAACAGATTTCTTTGTATTAGCATTGGCATTCTTGCATCATCTCTTTAAAATGTAATTCTTAGGTGAATGTTCAACCTCCAAATAAATCATAACCTTAATGGTATGTTGGCAAAGAAATCCTTCAAACTCGAATCTTTTGCAATTGCAAGAGAACATCTCATTTTCCTTGTCAACCTCAACAACATATGATTTAGGAACCCAATATTTGAAAAGAGGATTTTGTTTTATTGCCACACAATAAAGAGTACCTTTTTTCAATCTCAATGACACTGCCTAGAGTACTTTCTTTGAGTATATCCTTGAACAACCTGAAGTTCTGTCTTGTGTAAACTTCACGAGCTTGTTTCTTTAGCTCATAATGGGACCACAACTAAGGAGATTCATTCATACTCTTAATATCCTCATCACTTTCTTTGTGTCAAATTCTCTCAATCATATCATCAATTTTCTGCGCAAATTGATAAATGGAGGTATGACTGCTCAACCATAATTTCATCATTGCATTCATGCTTTCGCTACGTTGAGTGGTGCTCATATCCGCAAAAAAGATACCACGAAAGTACGCTGGTACCCATTCTGGAGCTGATTTGAACATGACATTTAAGTGGTTATGATCTGCAAGCCCATTCTTTTCAATCAGCATTTTCCATGAATCCTCAAAATCTAAAACTGTAAGGCTATGATTAATCACAGCTTTCAGCTTCTTCTCAAATCCATCTATTGAACTATACTGTTTCACAAGATGCTCCCTTGCTTTTCGCATCACGTGCCATTGACAACACCGATGAGTTGTGGTTGGAAATATCTTCTTGATAGCCACTCTCATGGCAGGATCTTGGTCTGTAATGATCGCTGTTGGATGCTTTCCATACATAGCCTTCAACCATGTTTTAAACAACCAAGAGAAATTTCTAACTTTCTCAGATCTAATAAGCGCCATACCATAAAAAATTGATTGTCTATGGTGATTAGGCCCAATGAATGGAGCTAATGGCATTTTGTACTTATTAGTATTGTATGTCGTGTCAAATGTAACCACATCTCCAATTTCTAAAAATGTCCTTCGAGCCTGGCCATCAACCCAAAAAATCTGTTGCACCACATTCTCATCAGCATCAACTTCAAAAAAGAACTCTGGGTCTTCTTGTTGCTTCTTTCGAAAATATTCCATTGTTGTTTTCACATCTACCCCAATAAGCTTTCTGTTCTCCATTGCAATTTGATTACTCACATCCTTTTGCTTTAGAGTAATATTTTTCTTTCCACCATTTTTTTAGCGATATAACCTAGTATTTGTGAGGAACCTACATTTTCAGAATTCAAATCCAATATTATCTCCTTATCTTCTAAGCTCAAAAATTTTTGTGATCGAATGTTTCGTTTCTTTGATGGAGAACCAATAAGCTCGTGGTTATGTTCCTTGTCGAAAATTGACACCTTCCAAACCACTCCATTTACTAGCCTTATTCGAACGCCAGCTTTGCAACCAGTTCTACTATAACCATATTCTCTTTCTGGTGTTTTTTGCAAACATAATTCGGATTCCAACTTCTTTTTCTCATCTAGTTGTCTTTTAGAAAATCCTTCTTTGTTGCAAACAAACTTAACCGATGACAAACCTACCCTTGATCTTGCCTGGGTGCTTTTCCTAATGCCAAATCCTACATTACAACCATATGTGTTGTAGAAGTGGTATGCCTCATCAACTGTTGCAAACTCCATGCCAACATATGGTTCCAATTTGTCACCTGTAATAACTCCTTCCTTATCTGTTTGTTCCTCTTCATCTTTTTCATCTTCCTGATATCTTTGTGTCTCTTCTAGATCCAAAAAATTTTCCTTACAGTCAATATAAGGATCATTTTCATCCATCTGTTTGACAGTAAACAAACTAATTTTTATTAGCACCATTAATTGGGCCAGTTATTAGCACCCAGAAAATTTTCCTCACAGTCAAGTAAAACTGCATCTGTCCAGAACTCATCTAACGGTCTGGCCCTTTCGACTCCCTAGCTCTGGCCCTTTCGGCGCATCCAGCGCCTCCCCTCTGCTGCATCCACCTCGGGCCCAGGGCCCGGTGACATTCATTCCCAGGCCCGGGGTCTCGCCCCCCCGGTCTTGGGACCCACAGACTTGCCCTCGGAACGCGCCCCGGGAACGCGCCCCGGCAAGTCTGTGTCCTGGGCCCCGAGCCCGAGGTGGATGCAGCAGAGGGGCGGCGCACGGCAGAGGAGGGGCGGCGGTGCCTGGATGGCTGGACGGCGAAAGGGCGTCGGCGCTAGGCAAGGCTCACCGGCGGCGTCTTCTAGAGGCGGCGACGGCTAGGGCTCACCGAGGCAGAGGGGAGGCAGCAGCACACAGGCGAAGCGGCGGCGTGCAGAACACGGCAGCGACGGCGCACGGTAGACGACATCGGGGCACCGGGGAGGAAGAAAGGAGAGGGCGGCGCGGTAGGGTGCTCACCGGCGGCAGGCGAAGGCGACCAATGCCGGCTGGGGACTTCAGCGACGGCCACGGCGATGAGGACGACGACGGCGCTAGGCGAGCAGGAGGCGGTGGCGCGGCTGAGGGGAGGCGCAGGCGGAAGAGAGCGTCGCGAGTTAGGTGAGGTTAGGTGAGTGCGCGAGTTAGGTGCGGTTAGGTGAGTGCGCCGTGAGAGCGCTCCGTCCATCCAAATCTAGCCGCACGATTGCAATCCATCCAACGGACAGCACTGTGCCGCACGGAATAGGCTATGCTTCATGAAGCACCATAGCCCATCTATATATATATATATATGTGTGTGTGTGTGTGTCAAGCATCGACTTGAACTTAAATATTAGTTATATCAGTTTTGTTATTTTTTTTACTTTGCATACTTATGGTGTTGAAATTTTTAAGTACAATTAGAAATTTCAAACATATATTCATGCCTTATAATTAATAATTAATAATTATACATCAAGTAAAGAGCAAGAAAACCCAAGGGTAGTATGGTCCATCCTTTTCTCTTCTCTCTTTCAGGATTTCTGGAGCTGTTCAAATTAGCCAAACACTTTTCAGGTCATCCTATAGGAGCTAGCTCTAGTTAGAGCTGAAGTTATGAGTTAAGGAGCTAGAGCTCTGTCAAACAGGCCCTATCTTGTTATGATCACAAACTTTTTTTTTGAGACAGGGCTGATTATATTAAATACTAAATAAGACGAGAAATTATAACCCAATTGTTACAATTAAAAGAGAAAAGATCAGCCAACAAATAAAAAAATTGAGGCACATCTTAGAATACCGCAACAAATACGAGCAAATGAGCAATTATAACACTGACCAACTCCGCCAACCATAATCTTAATTACTTTGGGCACCTACTACTACTCCATGCATAGATTTTTTCTAAGTCGTATTTTAATGTAAGAAAGTTATATATATTTTCTTAACTTGAACTAACAATTACTCAAATTACAAATACATTTAGCTTATAAAACCTACACTGGTATATTCATATTTCGAAGTACTTTCACAAATGTTGGTTTTATTGATATTAAGGGGATAATTTATGAGAAACCAATGGTTAGAGTGTGATCTTGAAGATTTTTTTTTTCAAAGTAAAATACGTGCTATAAAAAATGTGGAGGTGGTACTACGCAGTACGTTTAAAAGTAAATGAGAGAACTAATCTAATTTCTGCCACTCGTGTTCACGTTTCAGTTGAGTAGTGAGAGTGATGCGTGATAGTCTCATTCATGGTTCCGCTTCCGATATTTATTTACAGCATTGCTGTTTGTTTTTCCAATTTTGGAGAAAAAAATATGGTTTTTAAATATTCTTCATTTTCCAACCGATTCCCATTTGTTTTGAAGGGTTGCAATTAATACCAACAGTCTTGCCGAGGAAGCAGAAAAAACACAGTTGATGCATACTCACCAACAGGACATCTGATGGAAGCTGTTAATATTCATTGAGAAGTCATTGGTTTAGGCACTGTTTAAATCAGTTTATGGTTTAAGTTTATTTTTTTAGTTTTTAGCACGCTTTACGAGCTACTGAACTGTGTGTCTTTTGTAAATACTTTCTATTTAGTTTCTCCATTCCAAAATAATTGTTATTCTAAGAGGAAGTGGACGAAATTAGTAATAAAGGAAATGATCTAGGTAAATGAGGAATGTTTGGGATTACGAGATGGTTGGGGGTAAGATGGAGGGAAATTTAAATAGAAGGTGATTGATGTGATAAGTAGTACTCTAAAGTAATGATTCTTGTGGGATAAATTTTAAATGCTAGAGTGCCAATAGTTTTAGGGCAGGGGGAGTAGAAGTTTCTTTAAAAATTAAATAAATCTATTTTTTAAATTTAGAATAGTTAATACTTAATTAATCATGTGCTAATAACTTATCTTATTTCATCTGCAGCTAATAAGTTCAAGCCATAAGCTACCTGAAACGGTGTCTTACAACAATTATCATCAACATTAGACATATGGGTGAATACATGGCAGATAGTTACGCCCTCCGTAAAAAGAAACCAACTTTTATGTTTCACACTTTATTTCAAAATAAATCAACTTTTGTTCTTACTTACCCTCGATCCGCAAATCGAGAATTTTTATTCCTTTAATATATCTCATCTACTTATTCACCAATACACTTTCTATTAATAAGAGATATTTTGGTCATTTGTCTTTCTTTTTAATTTTCTTTCCCGAGAATCTAGGAGTGGCTTTTTTTATTTTTGATAGAGGGAGTAGCTAGCAACTGCAATGACGAACGACGTTTGTTGCCGAAGAAGAAGTTTCCACCTTTCTTTTTTTTTTTTGCTGGAATGCAAATAGAGCAGGATCTCACTTTTGGAGATGACTGCATAAGGTGAAGCATCGCTTTAAGTGTGGCGCCTCCAAGGAAGAATTACCTAATGGTATGCAAGACAAATTTTTGGTATGATGAGTGGCTGATAAATGACAACAATTTTTCAGAAATTGTCTGATATTTGTTTAAAGAGAGAAAATTTAGTGGTTAACTGTTATGATGGAGAATACTAGTAAGATATTTCCTTTAGGCGATATTTTCATTGGTAGATGTACATGAATGCAAGTACTCAACAATTTTTCAGTTTTCAGACGGTGACGACAGGGTTAATTGGACATTTGAGAAGTCCGGGTGCTTTTCAGTATAGAGGGGGTACAAGATGTACAAATGGAAAAATTATGGCGATGCAAGGTACCAACGAAAGTTAATTAAGGTAATAATTTAATGGCATATTTTTCATAATACAACTTTGTGCTGCACAACAATTAACTTCAAAAAGAATCGGGAGAACAGCCATTACGGTCTGAAGTTTTGCTCCGAGTTAATATAGTTTATGATCTTTCGTAGTAATTTCCAAATGAGCCCCAGAGCTTATCATGTGGATGAACATATAGTCCTTGGACCCATCGAAATTGTCACGTTGGCATATATAACGCCACATCATCATCCCATAGAAATCTACGATGAAATGTCCTATTTACCCTCATATATACCATAGGAAAATGGAGAAAAAATATAAAAAACAGAAAGAAAGAAAAAAGAGATTTATGTATTAAATATTTGTTTGAATTTTACCATTCCAACGGAGCCATATGGAGTACATGTCAATCATATATTTACATTCTACGGCTGGCTTATAAACTACATGTAAAACGAGAAATATTATTAGCACATGATAAATTAAGTATTAACTATTACAAACTTAAAAATGGATCTATTTGATTTTTTAGAGATACTTTTATATAGAATTTTTTTAAAAAAACATACTGTTTTACATTTTGAAAAACGTGCTAACAGAAACCGAGAGAAGAAGCCAACGGCATAAGCTGTTCCGGACGCCCTCTTACCATGCTTATTATATATTAGGTGTTTATAGCTAATTTATCTTTGTATTTCCATAATGAAGTGAAAAATGTGTCGCATATGTCCATATAGTCACATTTGATTTTTTTTTTTTATATATAGAGGCTGGGTACAAGATGTAAAAATAGAAAAAAAAAATGGAGACGTAAGGTACCAACGAAAATTAAGGTAATAATTCAATGGCAGTTTTTTCATGGTAAAACTCCCTGCTGCACAGCAATTGAGACTTCAAAAGGAATTGGAGATCTAATAAATTATGTGTGTTATGCAAAGAAGTGGAGAATGTTGATCATCTTCTTTCACCTGCTCTTTGGACCAATTTTGTTTGTATCGGGGTGACCTTCAGTTAGTGATTTTTACTTATTTTGCTGCTTTCCTTTCGTCCATCCATCGAATTTGAGAAAAGGTGGCAAAATAAAAACATTTTCCTGAACAATCTAAGCGCTTGATATTCAAGCTTTTTGCTCAGATCGTTTGATGAGCTTAATCTTGGCCAAGACCCTAGAAGATTGGATGACGAAGTCTTTTTTGTGTTGTTAATTACTCCCTCTGTTTTAAAATATAAGCATTTATGGTTTTATTGGAATACAGGGTTGTGAAAAACAGGAAGAGGAAAACCATACGAATATTCCCATAAGAATTCATTACACATAAAATTTTTAAAACTACCATTTGGATGACGAATGGGAAAAACACAGGAACTTTGTGTCATGGGAAGAAAAAATATGAGGTAGAACCTCATGCTAGTTTTTCTCTAAAATTTCTATGAAATGGTCCATTTTATAGGAATTTCAAAGAAATTGAGGAGAGTCATTCCTTTGTTTCAAATGGTCATATAGAAATGTTTTCCATAGGAATTCAATCCTTCAAAATTCTTCTAATTTTCCTTTGTTCCAAATAAGCCCTTATAAGGGTTTTAGCAAAGATTAATATTGAGTAGAAAAGACTATAGTATCTCTCATTAAATAAAGGATATTTATGGATGGAAAGATAATTGGGGTAAGATAGAAAGAAAATTAAACAAGAGTGATTGATGACACATATAGTATCCTATAAGTGCTTTTATTTTATTATAAATTTTAAATATTAAAAGTGTATATTTGAAACGGAAGCAGTAGCTCAGGAGATTCTAGCTTCTCTCTTAATTTTCCGTAATCCCTGATCATCAAAATATAGAGGTTGAAAAACTGTGGTAAACCCTTAAATGTGTTCGATGCATTTTCGTTATGAAAAGAAACAGATTGTCCCATCAAGCAAGGTAAAATCACCTATCTAATCAATTCCTAACCACGAATCAGATATAGGGATTCGTAGCCAGAAATTCTTTTTTTAAGGAAGTATCCATTTTGTATAAGGTAATTGTACTCGCTCTCAATATAATGACGATTGAGCAACATTTTTTCTGCCCCACAGAGACTCCAAATTTAACTATTGGTTGATAAATTTGTCATAAGAATAAATAACCAAAGTGCATAAAACAGTATTATGAAGCGGTAGGTAAGGAGTATTAAAAAAAATAAAATTTATCGATTTACGAATTCATGGTAAGTAGTATCTCTATCCCAAAATAGTTTATCTTTCTACTATACAAAATTTATCTAAAATAGTTATCACTGTAAAATACTACCTGTCTTATTAATCACCTTCTATTTAAATTTTTTTCTATTCTAGCCTTAACCGTCCTTTCACTTCCAACTATATATTATCTAATAAGACGTATTATAATTTTTTTTAAACCTTAATCTATTCTAAGTAATCTAGAATTATAACTATTTTAGGATCGAAAAAGTAAAAAGATAGAAATAAACTTTCCTAGGACAAAAAGAAAGACAGTACGATTTGAAGCTTGAGAAGCACGGAGGGTGGCAGTTGCTTCCATCAGCACCCCGTACAAGTGCGTCGACGCCAAACACGCGCCGAGTAAATGAAAGGTCATTAATTTACCGATGGCATCTGTTTTTTTATGTGTATATGTTTAAGATGAGTCATACTGACGAATTAATATATATACATGTGATATGTGCATTGCGGTGTGTTCATGTCTTTCTTGCAATCGAGAAAGAAAACAAGCATAAATAGGACAAAATAATTCGGGCAGCAAAAGGAGAACTTGCTTTAATTTAAGCTCGCAGCAAGCAGCCAAAGAATGGCACTAGCAGGTAGCAGACAGCAACCATTCCAACAAGGGCAGGGAGAGTGACAGCGTCAGGTTTATCATCTAGCCAGCATTGGTCATTGGAGTTGGGCCCTATCTGGTGACACAAGCTAGCAAGTGCCAGCTTAAGGACAATATGGTTGCGTTAATTTAACTCATTAATCTGGGCGTCAGATCACATTTGGTGTAAAGCATACATGATAAGCTAGCTTATTGCATGCAGTTGCTCTTGATTAGTGGCTAATTTTGTTGCCAAGGAGTAGTAAGAGTGATGATTAATTAACAAAAAATCAGATTTTTTTAAAGATAATTAATAAACAATCAGATTTTTTAAAGATAATTAAAACAATCAGATATGCGGTGGCGAGCGTATCTCCGGCGGCCCGTCCGTCCGTTTGCAGGTATAGGCGGCGGTGACGCGCACGATGAACTACTCCAATAGTAGACAATCCATGCGCTAGCCGATTGAAATTAGACCTGCTTAGTACAGTTTTTAATTCTCTCAGCTCTAGAAATGTTTCACGTTTGAGTCACGAGTAAATTAAGATTGTTTAAATATTAAATCATCATATTAATATTTTAGACTTGAAAGTCGCCACTCTCCGCCGTCCACCGACTAACCGATACTACCACGATGATCTACCTTAAAGTCCGGGGAACTACCCCCTCTTCCACCTCCACTCGCCCTCTCTCATCCCTGCCCTAAACCGAAAACAATTCATGCCCTAAACCGAAAACATTGAATTGTTAGAGCTCTCTTAGAATTTGTCAGAGATCATGGTGTATAAATGATGGAGCAGATATAAAGATCATGAATGATCATAAGATTTTGCATTTGTTTCTTCTGTCAAATGTCATTTAGCAAATCCTTTTTTGGGTTATAAACATCAACCTCCGCATTTCGTAAGAATCTATAAGTTAAAACGGTGGCGATTCCTCTAATTAATTAACGTGTGGTGTATGCAACGTGCATGGTGATTCGACGGGAATCGCACTCCGACCCCGATAGCTCGCACTTGTAAACCGTGCTCTGTATTTGAGTGTAACACATCTGAATTGAAACAAATTCGATTCAACAACGGTGTCCAGACAAGCATTGCAATTTTTTTTATCTCAGAGCTTGCCTCATCATCTGGATTGTATTTTCTGACTCATGTGGCTCAGGTTTGCCCAATCCCTTGTAAACACCATTATTCGTCCTGCTGATTTGAGTTCAAAGTTGGCATTTTACTCTCTCCGATTTAAATTATACGAATTTTTAGAATTCAAATCTTGTTTCATAATATAATTATTTCTATCACTATTTAGAGTACTACTTGTTCTATTAATCAGTTTCTATTCAATTTTTTTCTATCTTAAGTCTAATCAACTTTCCACTCTTAACCATCCTTATTTATTAAGGAGTATCAAAGCCTTTTTTCTCAACTTTAATATTTACTAAATAACCTAAAAATATTTATATTTTAAAATGAAGATAGTATTTTATAACTTTTTACCAATATCACTTTTATCTACCTTACTCCAGTATATAAAATTCATACTACCATTCAATACACGAACTTATACGTTAGGCACAGATAAGTGTAACACCATGCAAATTGTTCGATCTATTAAAATAACGTTTTTTTAACCCATACGAATCAGGACCAAAATACGACACACAATCAAAATGAACCAACCGTGGCACTAACATGGATGTTGCGTTGGCTTTGATTCCAGCTGACACAGTCCGATCACTGTATGTTTTTTCATGAAGAAACACTTTCTTGGTGATGGCCGGCAACCTACAAAAAGTTATGAGACAATCGCTCCCTCCTGTTATAAATAAGTGACATTCCAGACAGCCATAAAGTCACCAAGGCACTTGTTTGATTACTAATTACCAGTATAAAATATATAAAAACATAATAAAGTTATATTATCTTGAAACTATTTTTATTGACAAATCTAAAAATATCAGTTTCAAAAGTTAAATTGAATATCGAAATATTCAAAGAAAAATCAATGATCAAAGTTAAATATATATGTTGACTGCACGCTTTCCAAAAGTTCACCGATTTGTGACCAGATATTATTCAAGAATATACAACAAACACAACACAAGCACATAAGAAAACGGCTTAGTTATAAAGTGACAGTTTTCGTAAAAGCACTTTCTAGCAAATTTTACCACATTTTTTTTGAAAGAAAGGCAAAAGCTTTGCCTCTATGTATTAACAGAGAAGGAGTTTTAACATGAGCCTTATAAATATGTATAGGGTAAAGTGGTCATGCTCGCAAAAAAATAAAAGAACTAGGGGATATATCCTAAACCAGATATCTCCCTCAAATTAATTGCGCCCGCTTTCGCCCAGGCCCTAGCTTGTCACACCCCGATCTGGCACCATCATACAACGGTAACAAATAGGACGTGCCGCCAGAAAACAACGTGAACTACTTCCCTGCGGATCCGCAATACCGATACCAATCCCAGTACACAACGCTGGTATCCATAGAATCAGACATGTATCTTTGCAGTACCTTAAATAAATAATAATTACATAGACTTATACCTTAACTTACATTACAGTTTCGGAGCAAGCCGGAGACAGCAACGAACAATATAGAGGCAGCGACAGCAGCGGAACAGCGGACTAAGTCCCAACACATAGGCAACGGTGGGAACCAGGACAAAACCCTAATCTTCACTTCATAGCAACTCCTGCTTTAGCTCCCGGCGGAGAACTATATATATATACAGCAAGGGTGAGTACTCGCGTACTCAGTAAGCCAGGGGAACTTAGATGGTTGTTGTAGGCTCCAAAGAAAGGCTGGTTATTTTGTAATTCCTTTTTGTTGAAATCTTTTAAATCTGCTAGTGTGTGCTTCTCAACAATCAGGGCGAGGTGAGTCTCGCCCGATCGGAGTGAAATATGCATCAATCTTTATTGCTCCAGTTTTCGCAATCAAGAATTCACATCAAACGACTTCCCGATCCAAAGCATTTTCCCGGACTTTCCGAGTCCTGTTGTCCATGACAGCCAAGCCATTTCATCGGACCTCCCGCATCCTTATAGCACTTCCTTCTCACAGTTCCCAAAACCACACACGCATTTGCAAACAAGGTAAGGTAAAACTACGCTAAGGAATCACCTCACATCCGCCCATGACCGTGAGCACGGCTGTTCAAACAATTTAGACCTCTGCAGAGGGGTACACTTTACCCACACGATGCGACTCATTCTAGCCACCAGCTCCCACTGAGCAGGCACGATCGGTGGCCTAGAAGTTTTTGTGACAAGGAATTTTCCTAGCCCTCTTAGGTTACCCCATGCAACTGGAGGGGTCCTCAAGACCAATCATAGGGGAGGTCCACGACCATGTTGTACCAGGAACCCAGGAGGCAACCCCGATGCCCTTCCGCACGATCTACAGTCCAATGACATGCAAGGCGTCCCTGAGAGTCTAGTTACTTGGACAGGGGCTTTCTAATTCACCCATGTGGTTATACTGTCATATTCTCAAATGAAATTTCGAAGGAATCGGTCCTTATAGCGACCACACAGGCATCACACACACCAGATCGGCCTTGTGTCACGAATCTCCATTTTGAAACTCATTTTTCTTTCACAAGGTTCCGACCCAGGTGTTGGGTTTTCCAAACGTTTCGTAAAACCACGTTTTACCCAAGAAGTTGCTCAAATTTTAAGTTATACGTTTTACTCGTACAATAGTGCACAAATACCGGGGCGCGGCTACGGTGGTTAAAGGGAACAGGGTATTGCAATCATCAAGGAAGGATTTAAATGCAGTAAGATTGGGTGGGTCATCCGGTCTGACTCGCAGACGGGACCAAACGACTTAGTGCACGCATATCGATGCAGTATTTCGCAAATAAAATAATTAAAGTTCACATATATGCTCAATTGATCAAAGGTGACTTGCCTTGCTCTAAGTCTTCACTGGTCGTCGAGAAATTGTCGTGAAATCCGCTCCGAAACAAATTTCCGACGGTCGTTACTATGCGCAAACACACAAAAAAAATCTACACAAAGTCTAAGAAACAAATCCTATTTAGTACTACTAATAGTGCCATTGGATAGATCTCAATTTTAGAAAATTACTGGAGTTGGAACAGAGTCAATCGGAGTAACAGATAAAAAGATATGATTTTTTGAAGTTCAATTGAATTTTGGAATAATTGGAAAGGATTAAGTTAATTTCCCAAGGGAATATTCCTTAGAATCTTCCATTGGCCTACTGACAACCGGGACCATCAGTAACCTGGGCACTGACTAACCTGGGCCCATGAGTCAGTGGAACCAAGGGGAGGCACTCGAGTGGATCACGGTGGACCGGAGGAGGCGGGCCCACATGTCGGTGGTGGAATCAAGAGACCGGTGCACGGGATTAGGGTGCGCCGTCGCGGTCTGGTGTGGCCCAGGAAGGGGGCCCACATGTCAGCGCTATGGGCGGCTCTCAATAGACAGACAGGGCAGGTCCACACGGCAGTAGGAGCGACAGAGAGAGATTCAGCCCGAGCGGGACGGCGGCGAGGCTGCGAAGATCGACGGCCGATGGCGCGCGAGGCAACTCCGGTGAGCGACGGCGGTCTGCGGCAACCGGCGGTGCCTACGGGGGGAGGAGGCCACGGCAAACCAACTGAACGGCTTGGATTGGGGATATTGAGTGCGACGGCGGCCGGCGACGGGATGCCGAAGCGGCAGGTAGAGAGAAGAGGGGAAGACGACGACGACGGCCGTGGCGGCGATTCGGGAGGCGAGGGCCGGTGGCCGCGGAGTCGGTTAGGGTGAGGTCGGGAAAGGCCGAAGGTGGCGTGCGGGGCGCCGGCGGTGTTAACAGAGCCAGGTGGCGACGAAAGGGGAGACAAACTTCTCGTTTGACGGACAGCGATCATACATGCGGTATGAGGTCCTAGAGGTAGGAAATGGGAATCTTGCAGAGGGCTCACCAGCGAGGAACCAGCATTGATGGCGGCGAAAGGAGAACAGATGTGGGGCCATGGCGTTCATGCTCCGAGGGCGTACACCGGGGCGAGGACGCAGTGTTCACGGCCGCGACATGGCCGGCGGCACTAGGTGGCTTCGAGGCGAGCGCAGCCGATGGGCGGCCGAGGAAGGGCCAGTTGGTTCTGTCTTATGGAAGAACGGAGCCAAGGGGGAGATTGGGGGCTCCCGAGGGATATTTATAGGCACGGGAAGCTCGGGGTCTAGGTCGGGAAGGAGCTCCAATCATTGGAGTTCACTGATTGGGGCGAGAGGTGGGAGAGAAGGCGTGGTGGCAAAATCTCGCGCTGGCGGCAATTTCAAATGGACGGCCGTGATTTGTGAGGCGGCGGACGCGGTCTATCGGGCGGCCGTAATCGAAATCGTCGCGAGGCCAAGCGGCGGGGCGACAGTGATGCAAGCGCAGGGCTGATTTGACTGACCCGGTCGGGCGGAGAGACAAAAGGGAAAAAGTGGAGGGGACAACAGAGCGGCAAGGCGTGGCCGTGGTCGTCCTCCGATTGGCGTCTTGCGGCGCATCACGGCGCTCCGTCATTTGACCGAACAGCTTGCGCGCAAGAGCGGGAAAAACAGGGGGGAGGGGGGGGCTATGGAGGTAGAAGAAAAAACAGTGCCGGGCAATTGACGGCCGAGCGCGGGTGTCGAAGGATGAAACTCCGACGGCGGGAAGTCAGGAGACCCCCCTTTGAGATTCGGCCAGGGGAGTAGTTCTCAGGCGAAGCTGACGTCAGGGTGTAGAAGAAAGATACGCAAAGGAGACGTAGAAGAAACTGCGGGGTTCGGACCATCCGAAGCCGGTCCGGACCGTCCGAACCGTGGTGAAGCAGAGAACGAAGGCAGAAGGGTCCAGACCGTCCGAACCGGGTCCGGACCGTCCGAACCGAGGAGATCGCGCGGGGAAGACGATGAACAGCGCGCACAAGGGAGCCATGAGGATTATACAGGTTTGGGCCGCCGGAGCGTAATACCCTACTCATGTGTGTGTTTGGCTATGAAGTGGATGAATGCGGAATTGTGGTTACAAGGTGGAGCCCCCGGGGAGCTCGGAAGCTAGCCCGGGAACTTGAGGCTGAGAGAGAGAGAGAGAGCTTAACCCGGAGGTGCTTAGGCCGCTCTAGCAGCGGCCGGACGCAAGGAAGAAGAAGGAGGCCCCTGTGGTGTCTAAGGCTGGAGCTAGCTAGGGCTTAACCTCTGCCTTCCCTGTGGCTTGGTCCTCCTTTTATAGAGCAAGGGGATTCCACAGTGCCAGGCATACGTAGCGAGAGAGGAAGCGTCGTCTTGTCGCGCGTCTCCGCCTGCTGCCGCCTGCTGCGCCCACGCCGGAGTAGGTCGGCTGCGGGCGACCTAGTCTTCGGGACGTGGGGATGTGACGGAGCGTCTGGTCGTCTCGGTTGTCGCCTCCCATGTCAGCTGGAGTACAGAGATGTGACAGAGGCCGTCGCCCTCCGCTGCCATAGGGCAGAGAACCGAGGTCCTCTTAGTCAAAAGGTTCTGACGGTATTGATGGGTGTTCACGGGGGGCCGTCCTGGGACGTCCACGCGTGGCAAGGTAGGCGACAGGGGCGACACTCGTCATTAATGTAGGTAGTTGGGGACTGCTCCGCCGAGTCTCTCTAGTGAATCGGCATCGGCAATCGGTAGTCGGCATCGGCAGTCGGTAGTCGGCATTGGCAGTCGGTCAGTCGGCCCCGGGCCTGGGCGTCGGCACCCAGGACCGGAAGGATCGACACCTGGGCACCGGTAGGATCGGCACCCGGGCACCTGGGCAATCGGCACCCGGCCGTCGGGCCCGGGCATCGGCGCCCGGGGCCGATGGAGATGGCGCCCCGGGCGTCCAACGGGACATTGACCGTAGCCGGCCTTCTCTTCTGCAGAAAGTGGGCCCGGAGGAGCTGACGTGGCCGGAGATCCACGCGTCCCCGCAGAACGTGGGACCCCCAGTCCCATTTCGCCGACAGCGGGCGATCGGGACGCGTGGCGAAGATCGGAAGGTGGGGCGCGCGCATCCGTTATGCGGATCGGATGACGGCCGAGTGAGGTGTGGGGCACGTGGCAGCATCTGAGCGGCTGTGGCGTCGCGTGGGCGAGCGGAGGTGATCGACGGCAGCCGAGTGAGGCGTGGGGCACGTGGCGGCCCTCAGCTGCCCACCGGCAGGGGAGCGCCTTGCGCGTGCTCGTGGGCCGTGCGGCTGGCAGGAGCGAAGACGGGCCGAGAAGGAAGGGGTGTTGCGGCCCAAAGGCACAGTAACACCTTTCTTTTTTTCTGGGATTTATTTGGAGGAGTTTTGAGAGACTTTCAAAGGGATTTTAAATTTTAAATTTATTCTTGAACCCAGGAGAATTTGAGGAATTCACGGAGGGATCTAAGGTGGCAATTGTTGGTATTTTGGGATTAATCTTTTTCTGAGGATTTTTGCGGGGGATCCAAAGAGAGAAAATTCAAGGAGGGAGGATCAAATTCAAATTACAATATTTAATTTGAATTTTTAGGGGAAAGCTCAAGGGAGTTTGAGGAGGGTTGATACACGTATATACACAAGTTTATATACGTGGGTGTATACTCAGGGATATATATATATATATATATATATATATATATATATATATATATATATATATATATATATATATATATATATATATATATATTGTTGTACTGATGGAGAGGGTTCGAATAGAGGTTCGATACCCAAGCTGTATATTTGTAACACCCTAGCGTTTAGGCGTAAAACTAAATTAATAAAAATCCGTAATTGCGAAAATCGGTTTTATTTGTCATGGTGCCGTGTGCCGAGATCTCTTCTTCTTTTCCTCTCGTCGGATCGAATCTCGCAAACCGCGATCCCCTCCTCCTAAGTTCCGATTTCGAGAAAATTCTCTGACACCCTTGAAATCTCCCAAAATCCGCAATCAAATAAATTATATTACTCTGCCAAATAATTAATCCCAAAATTCTATCTCTCCTTTAGGATCAACCAAATAAATTCACAAAAGACAAAAGCCAATTCCTAATTTTAAACCTTCAAATAAACCCCTTGCTTTCATCCCTTAAGAAATCACCAGGAAAATGCTAAGGTCTACTGTTTCCCCGGGCCGAATCTCCCTGGCCCATTACTGTGCGACCTTTTCTCCTCCGGCCAACACCGAACTCATCATCTCCTCGGTGCCGACACCTGTACTCCCACGCGTCAGGATCTCGCGCGCACGAAGGAGCCAACACTATTCCTCTTCCTCGCTCGGCTCTGTTTTTTTCCCTCTCTCTCTCTCTTCCTCCCTCACGACCTCGCTCGCCGCCCAGCGTCGCCGTTTCAAAAATCCCGCTCACTGAGCCTCGGATGCCTCCTCGTTCCTGCCCGTTGCCGACAGCGAGGACGCCACGGTCACCCCCTCCCCCACTACCCCAGGACCGCCCTGTCCCCGCATTGCTCCAATCCCGCTCGCTTCTTTTGCCGTTCCTCCCCGTGCGTCACCCCCGGTCCTCCACTAGCAGCCAGAGCAAGGAGCTACTCCTCCAACCTTGTAGCAAAGCTTGCCCGAACGGGTAACTCTGAGACCCCCTTTCCGTCGCTCCCTTTTTCTTCTTCCTCTCTGGGCCGGGCAGTGCCTCGCCGCCGCTTGGCCGCAACTGCCGTTGGACCGAAGACCGTGACGCCGCCACGCCAATCCTCGCTTTACCATCGCTCCACGAGAGAGATTTCCTTCCCCTCGAAGCCTCACAATCAGCCAACTAAAAAATGCCCCGCGCCTCCCCCTTTCAGAGACTCCATCTCCGCCACCGTCTCTGTGAACCGCTCAGCATTCGGCCGTCGCCCTTTTGTGCTCGCGTCTGAGCGCTGGCGGGGGACCTGAGGCCTGCGGTCGCCATCGTCAGTTGCCTTTTCTCCACCCATTCGCGCCGAGGCACGAACGATCACATTCGTGCCGCCGGCGGGTCTTCACGGTGCCCCTTCGCCTCATTGGCCTCTCGCGCCCCGTTCTCCCTCTTAGCTCCTCCCCTAGTGTCCGTATAAGTTCGCCGGAGCCCCTTTGGCCCCGTGCGCTCGCGGTAGATGCCATCTCCCTGATCGTGGCGCCCCACTTGTCCTACTTGCCACCGCGCGGCGTGGAGAAACCCCTATCATCCACCCTCGCCCCGAGAACCCTCTCAGGAATCGTCTAGGGACCTCCCGCGTTGAGGAATCGAACCCCGGCGCCTCCCTAGCGAAGTCCCCAATTCGTCGGCACCTCGCCGTCCGTCCAAATTAATCCTTCGTTGACTGCCGCTCGGCGGATCCGAACCGTTGGACCTCTCCCTGGTGCTCCGCCCTTTCCACCGGCACCCTGCCACCGCTTGCTCCCCTCTGGATCGCCCAAACACGCGCCGTCGTCGCTCGCCATCGGATTTCCGCACTGTTCTTCGTCAAGCCTTGTCGCGCGGCGTCGGACGAAGAACGCCTCCCCGTGAGTTTGCGTACACGCGGTCCCGGTGGTCTGATTGCCTGCACGTGGGTCTGCCCCGGGCAAAGCACCGTGTTAATACCAAAATTTAGTACGGTTCGTTATCATGTTTGGTTAAGGAAAGAAGCTATATCAGCCGATGGAAGCTAATCCAGAAGAAGTTGAATTCAGGAAGGAATCGTGAAGACTACAGCATGGCAGTTAACTATTTTATCTATAAATTAGGTAGCTTTAATAAGTTTTAGGAAAACCTGATCACGTGTCCGATCAGGGCTTGTTAATTTTGCTTTTATAGTTAGGAAACTCCTGTTTCGTATCCGATCAGGACTGTATCAACTCGGGGTATAAATACGTATGCCCGGGGACCATGTAAATTATCTCTCAAATCAATACAAATTTGACGCATCGCCACCCTTTTCGAAGGGTTTTTGCTTCTCAAGCCGGGCTGCATCGGTTAGGTCCGAACTCCTACGAGAGGGTAAGTCTTGTTACCCCGACTACCTTACCGGCTAGGACTTTCTCAGTTAGGTCCGATATTCTAGCTGATCTACGGTAGTCGGCTTACCACGGTGTATCTATTCTATCTACGGCTGCATCAGTTAAGTTTGATCTCTTAGGCCGAGTGGATATATCACATCACGCGTGCATAGATTTTATCGGCTTATTGGAGATAATTTATCATCAGTTTGTGCTGCATCGGTTAGGTTCGTCCTACTAAACTGCCTGCGATAAGTTATTCCTGCTAGGTTGATAGATTTTATGCAAGCGTCTTATCGGGATATATAGCCGATAAGTTATCTTTTACTAGATAAAGCCGAATGCATTGTCTTGATTATTATTTTGATTATCTACACTATTATCGGCTTTCCAGCCGATGCACATGTTCTATTGGTAGTCGGCTAATTTATTTATTTATATCATTATCGGTTTTCTAGCTGATACCCAAGTGCTGTCGGTAGTCAGGCAGTCGGCTCGAGGGAAGTCGACTGGTTTTATATCTTTTATATTATCGGTTCTCTAGCCGATGTACAAGTGCCATCGGCAATTGGCTGGAAGGAGTCTGTATCGGCTTGTTGGCCGATTGGATCAATGATCTAATTTTTTTCTATCTCCTTGTCAATTGCTGGGTCAAATTGACTGGCACGCCCACGAACCTCAAATTTAGGACCTGCACTGGAGCTAAGCAGATCTCCTAGGCCTTCACGTGTCTAGTGTACCGAACCAGATCATCAACTCGTCTTCAACGCTGATCGGTGATTTTCGGTGTCAACACGTTTTTGGCACGCCCAGTGGGACACAAAACTTCAACATGGCTGGAAAGGAGGTCAGCACAGACAATATAATCCCAGTCACAATGGAAGACTTGACCGAAGAACAAAGACAACAAGTGGAGCAGAACATTGCTGAATTTCAGAAGCTTTGTCTAGAATCCTTCGGTATGACAGATCAAGGGCCGATTCAGAAGTCACAATTACCAAAACTTGTTCTGGTTGGCGAATCGAGCCATACATCGCCTACAAGTTCACAGAAGCCACTTCAAGAGATGATTAATGAAGCAGTTCACCATGCATTGATCAATCAATCTGGGATATTGGTGAACACATTACAGAGCTTGATCAAGAAGGCGGTGGAGCCGATTCAACTGGTTGGGGGGCAACAAGATGTAATTCCTCAAGGATATCATCAAACTGCATACTATGGGGGGCATCAGCAAAGTCATCCAGGAGCTGTCCCTGAGTATAATTATCAGAAAGAATATCAGTGGCAGAATCGGCTACCAATTCCACCTCTGTATTATCACGTCGAAGATCCAAGGGAAGAAGATTGGACAGTAAGAATCACAGAGGTGGTGAGAAAACAATTCGGCCTAAAACCAAAGGAGGAAACATTTATGTATCGGCATCCATATCCAGATTGGTTTGATATAGTTCCATTGCCGCGCCGATACAGAGTACCAGACTTCTCCAAATTCTCAGGGCAAGATGATGTATCTACAGTGGAGCATGTCAGCCAATTTTTGGCTCAGTGTGGGGAGCCATCGGCTAAAGAAGCTTTGAGAGTTAGGTTTTTCCCGCTATCATTGTCCGGATCGGCCTTCACATGGTTTTCTTCGTTACCACCAAATTCAGTTTGGGGTTGGGCCGATTTGGAAAAGCAATTCCACAAATATTTCTTTACTGAGATTCAGGAGATGAGTTTAACAGATTTAACATCGGTAATACAGAAGCCGAATGAATCAGTCGCAGGATATATCCAGCGGTTTTCGTGATGTTAGAAGCCGATGTTATAGTTTAAGTCTAGATGATGCACAGCTGGCCGAGTTAGCGTTCCAAGGTTTGTTGGCTCCGATCAAGGAAAGATTTTCATCACAAGACTTTGAAAGCCTAGCACACCTAATACAGAAGGTATCAGCTCATGAAAGCTGATTTCAAGAGGCCATGGAGGAATTGCTGAAGCCCAAATAGAAGAATTTTCAAGTTCGATAACAAACTCCGAAATTGGGGGGCATGTGTTAACACCAAAATTTGGTACGGTTCGTTATCATGTTCGGTTAAGGAAAGAGGCTATATCAGCCGATGGAAGCTAATCCAGAAGAAGCCAAATTCAGGAAGGAATCGTGAAGACCACAGCATGGCAGTTAACTATTTTATCTATAAATTAGGTAGCTTTAATAATTTTTAGGAAAACCTGATCACGTGTCCGATCAGGGCTTGTTAATTTTCCTTTTATAGTTAGGAAACTCCTGTTTCGTATTCGATCAGGACTGTATCAACTCGGGGTATAAATACATATGCCCGGGGACCATGTAAACTATCTCTTAGATCAATACAAATTCGGCGCATCACCACTGTTTTCGACGGGTTTTTGCTTCTCGAGCCGGGCTACATCGGTTAGGTCCGAACTCCTGCGAGAGGGTAAGTCTCGTTACCCCGACTACCTTACCGGCTAGGACTTCCTCGATTAGGTCCGATATTCTAGCTGATCTACGGTAGTCCGCTTACCACGGTGTATCTATTCTGTCTACAACTGCATCAATTAAGTTTGATCTCTTAGGCCGAGTGGATATATCACATCACGCGTGCATAGATTTTATCGGCTTATTGGGGATAATTTATTATCAGTTTGTGCTGCATCGGTTAGGTCCGACCTACTAAACTGCCTGCGATAAGTTAATCCTGCTAGGTTGATAGATTTTATGCAAGCGTCTTATCGGGATGTATAGCCGATAAGTTATCTTTTACTAGATAAAGCCGAATGCATTGTCTTGATTAATATTTTGATTATCTACACTATTATTGGCTTTCCAGCCGATGCACATGTTCTATTGATAGTCGGCTGATTTATTTATTTATATCATTATCGGTTTCCTAGCCGATACCCAAGTGTTGTCGGTAGTCAGGTAGTCGGCTCGAGGGAAGTCGGCTAGTTTTATATCTTTTTATATTATCGGTTCTCTAGCCGATGTACAAGTGCCATCAGCAATCGGCTGGAAGGAGTCTGTATCAGCTTGTTGGCCGATTGGATCAATGATCTAATTTTTTTCTATCTCCTTGTCAATTGCTGGGTCAAATTGACTGACACGCCCACGAACCTCAATTTTAGGACCTATACTAGAGCTAAGCAGATCTCCCAGGCCTTCGTGTGTCTAGTGCACCGAACCAGATCATCAACTCGTCTTCAGCGCTGATTAGTGATTTTCGGTGTCAACACACCGTGAGCGTCGAAGTGCTCCCAGCCCACCGCCCTGGCGCCAGCTCCTCCGTAGACCATTTCTCCATGGACCAAAGACCGACAAGTGGACCCCGCTCTCCGGCTGGGGCCCGCCTATCAAATCTCCCCCGTGCCACCCTAGTCAGCTGGGCCACTTCTCTTGGGCCGGCCCATTTCCGCCGAACCCTAGTGCGTGCTCCGCTTGCTCCGGCTGGCAGCTGGGCCTCGCCCGACAGTGGCCCAGAAGATGAGAATCAAAGAAAAATCATTTTTAATCTTTTTCCAATACACCAGAAAATGCCAAAATCTTCTAAAATCAATATCTTCTCCGTTCGTCCGATTGACTCCGTTCCAGTCCCAAAAATTTTCTAAAAATAAGATCTTTCTGATGGCACCCTTAGAAGTCTATAATAGGACTATTATACTAGTCTTTTTATTTTTTTGGTAACATGTGTAGTTTCGGAACCTTAGGAGTCTCCGGACGTGGATTTCGAAGACGAAGCTGCAGGCCTTGAGCAAGGCAAGTCACCTTTGATCATCTCGAACCCATAATTACGGAACTAAGTATTTTAATTGATAAATCGCATAAGTTAGGTTACACCGAAATTCTCGGCCGCGGCCACGAGACAACCGACGAGCCACCGACCCATTTGCTGCATGACTCCCTTGATTGATTGCGATACCTTTAAACATCCTTGTCACCTTCCTTGACAGATCCCGGTATCCGTGCCGACGGGCGTGGTACCGGTGATCGCCTACCAATTTAAAAATGTCTATGATGGGTAAAATTGGGTTTACGAAATATTGGAAAACCCGACACCTAGGTCGGTGCCTTGAAAATAAAACGATTTGCGAAAACTGCGGTGCGGGGATCGTGCCAGCATGATGAGTCTCCCGCACTGTAGCTAAGGACTTATTCCTTTGGAATTTCATCCGAACATACAACAGTACAACCACATGAGTGATATGGGACAACTCCTGGTGGAGTAACGAGTCGCCCAGGGACGCCTTGGGTGCCAATGGACTGTGGATCGTACGGGAGGGCGTCGGGGTTGCCTCCTAGTTTCCTGGTACAGCATGGTCGAGGACCTACCCTGTGATTGGTCGTGGACCCCTCCAGTTGGCATGGGTAACCTGGGTGGACTCTGAAAACGCCTTTGTCGCGAAACTAGTCGCCATCTGTTCGTTCAGTCGCGAGTGGGCAATAGGTAAGTCGCGTCGTGGGGTAAAGTTGTACCCCCTCTGCAGAGGTTCAAACTATTGTTGGAACATGTCGTGCCCAGCGGTCACGGGCGGATGTGAGGTGATTCCTTAGCTAGTTTGATTGACAATTATTTGCGAAGGATGTTTGCGGATTGGGGAATTTGGTTTCGGAAATGGTGTAATGCTATCAAGTACAGCCGGCTGTGGTGCCCGATTAATGCTGGATCAGCTGGAAGCTGGATCCCGAGCCAACTCTTGGGAGTTGCGCCAATTCAAAGATTGAAACAAATCACTCCAATCCGGGCAAGACCGCACCTTGCTCCGATTGTTGAGAAGCACACACCTAGACTATTCTGAAAGCGATTCAAATGAAACGAATTGCAAAACAACCAACCATCCCTTGAAGCTTGCAATGCAATATCACCTATTCCCATGACTTGTGAGTACCTATACTCACCCTTGCTCTATACATGTATCTACCCACCCTCCCCAGTGCCCGGAAGACGAGCTGGATCCAATTGACTGAGGATCTTCCAGGAGCAGGTAGCTTCGAGGAGTTTTAGGGTTCGGCTTAGTTCTCGAGTCACGCTTTGCTTTGGCTAGTTCCCCGCTTTCCGCTATTTTGCTAATGTATCGTTGTGAACTCGGGGTATGTCCATAGTTCCAACTTGGATGTAAGACTATGTCTATTAATAAAGACAAGTTGTGCCATGATGGTTCCATCGCATGTCGTGTCAGCACTATATTCCTGGGACTGATATAGGTTTGCAGGTTAATTGCACGATCCGAACTCGTACTTCCCGGAAGGTCAGTTTGGGGCGTGACAATATTTAACTCGGGATTTTTAGGGATTCAAGAAAGGATGTTTAGGATTCCGACATCGGATCTTCGGAACAGATATCGAAGCGGAGATTTTGGAACATCGGTTCCAATAGCAAAGCAAAATCTTTTGCAGGAGAAGATCGAGGAATTCGTCATTAGGGTTTTTTGGAGCAGAGTTTGATGACAGCGAGTCGAGATCGAAGTTGAACGGAGGATTTTGAGAGGAGGAATTATTGAGGTCAAGGACAGAATTTTAAATTGAGATCTAGGCACGACATACAACACAGCACACAAGATCGAAATTTTCATAGGTAGATTTTAGCAAATTATCGTTTAATGTCTCGCTGAAAGCGGGGCGTTACATAGCTTCCTCTTTGATCTTGGCTATTATGGCGGTTGGTGTTGAGGCAAAGTGGTGAAAGATCCATGCATTGCGTTCGCACCATAGCTCCCATGCGATAAGGATAATCAGGGTTTTAAGGGGCTTTTTAGGGACGAGCGGGGTGGAGAAGAGACATTGCCACCACTCTTCTATTGTTACGCAGGTGTCCCACTCGCGTACTCGAAGGTCTAGGTTTGTCCACTGTTGAACCGCCATACATACCCTTTTGGACAATCTACACTTGATGAGCAGGTGTAGCGTTGTTTCCTAAGCAGCACGGCACAGCAGGCAAAATTGTTGGTTTGGCCATCCCCTCCTCTGGAGTCTATCCGTTGTCCACACCCGGTCTTGAATGATCAGCCATGCGAAGAACTTACATTTTGGAGGCGCCCAACAAGTCCAGATCATCCTGCAGAAGGCCGATTTGATTGCTCCTTATGAACTGTAGTTGGTAGGCTGACTTAGCCAAGTATTCCCCGTTTGCAGTGAGCTTCCAGCGGATTGTGTCTCTCTGCGAGCTCAGCGGTTGAGCTTGTTGGATCAAGTTCCAGAGCTCGGTGTACTGGCGAAGATGCTCGGCCGTCGTGATCCTTCAAAGTTGTATGTCTTGGATCTAGTTGTTTGTTGTCAGGGCCTCATTCATCGTTCCACTCTTTCTATTGGAAGCTAGAAAGATTGCCGATGCAATTTTTTTGGGGGTCCGGTTATCCAGCCAGTGCGAGTGCCAGAAGCTAGCAATATTTCCGCCTCCAAGGGTGATAGTGGTGGTGGTGGTGAAAAGGTCTCTGTCCCATTGGTCGCAAGGTATTGGGGTGCCTACCCATGCCTTGTCTAGTGTCGTCCATTCGTGCCAAAGCCATCGCCAGCCGTAGCGCCTAGCGAAACGTTGCAGATCTTAGGACACCTAGGCCCCGAGATCCTTCGGTCTGCAGACCTTTTCCCAGCTTACTTTTCATTTTTCCCCTGAAATATGCTCCCCTCTAGCCCATAGGAATTTGCATCTGATCTTGTCATTTGAGCTTAAAGTGCCAGCCGGTACTTTTAGCGCTGTTAGATGGTAGATGGTTGCGCCGTGAGCACCTATTTCGTTAGAGCTGTTCACCCTGCTGTTGTCATCATTCCCCCTTGCCATGGGGCCAATTTCGATGTTATTTTGTCTAACATAGGCTGGATATGCACCTTTTTCAGCTTGGAGATGACCAGCACAGACTGAGATACTTCATGGGGAAGCCTGTGATGCTTGCCAGGAAGTTTGTCAGTATAGCGCCCAGGTCTAGGTTTGTGCAGCAGATTGGTGCTTCTTGGCTCTTTTCCATGTTGGTTCGCAGCCCCGTGACTTCTCCGAACAGCGAAAGGATCCGGGCGAGGTTCCTCATGTCCTGTGTAGTGGGTCGGATGAAAATTGCAGCATCATTTAGCCGTAGAGGAGGGTTTCTTTGGTCGTGTTGTTCTGCCGTTAAGGGCGGTGAGGTATCCCTTATCTGTCGCCTTGTCCAGGATTTGGTTCAGTGGGTCTATTGCGAGGATAAAGAGGAGTGGCGATAGATGGTTGCCTTGTCTCAACCCCCTCCCATGTTTGATAGGCTCTCCCGGGTTTCCATTGAGAAGGATGCGAGTTGAGGAGCTCCGGAGGATGTTTGTGATCCAGTTTCTCCATCGGGGCAGGAAGCCCCTCTTGTGCATGAGGTCCAAGAGGTAGTCCCATCTCACAGTGTCAAAAGCTTTTGTAATGTCTAGCTTGAGTAGTAGTATCGGTGTATGTGTCTGGTGGAACCTTCTCGCCATGTTGTGAACATACGTGAAGTTATCATGGATGCTTCTTTTCTTGATGAAGGCACTTTGCGCATGGCCAATGAGGGTGTCCATGTTAAGGTTGTAACCGCAGGGCCCAAAACTTTGGAGATTAGCTTTACCGACCCTGTGGATCAGTTATGGGTCTGTAGTCCTGTTAATGTAGTCAGCTCCATCCTTCTTTGGTATTAGCACTACATTTGCCGAATTGAGCAGGCCTAAGCTATTGCATCTCTAGGATGTGAAGTAGTGTATGACCGCCATAATGCCATGCCGCACGATATCCTACCATGCCTTGTAAAACACCCCAGTGAAACCGTCCGGCCCCGGTGCTTTGTCCGACGGTAAATGGTCCATGGCCGTTTTAACCTCTTCCTCTGTGATGGGATCATCAAGAGCCGAGAGATCTACAGGCTGCGACGGGATCGAATCCCAATCGAGGTCCATTGCGCGTTCTGCTGGCGCGGACATGATGCCTGAGAAGTGATCCTTTATGATGGCAGCTTTGTCGTCGTGTTTGAATTTCCACTCTTGCCCCTGTCGTAGTCTTTGGATGAAATTTTTCCTTTTTCTCCCGTTTCACCCTCGGGTGAAAAATACTTTGTGTTCGTGTCGCCTTCTTTTAGGTTTATAATTCTCGACGCCTGTCGTTTGCGCGCCCGCTCGACCACTGCCAATCCAATCGCTCGAGCTTTGAGGCTTCTCCTTAGGTGTGTCTCCTGTGTTGTGAGCTATCGTTGCTCCTGGGCTATATCCAGGCGTAGAATTATATCCAAGGCCATGTGCAGTTGTAGTCTCGCATTGGACATAAGTCCTTTACTCCATTTCCCGAGCCTGCTCGCCATGCATCCGAGATGGTAATACAATCTGTGATACGCCTCATGATGCAGTGATCGTGTGCTCCAAGCCTCAGCCACGATCTCTTTGAATCCTGGTAAGTGCAGCCAAAAGTTTTCAAAGCGGAAAGTCTTCGCCTTGGGGGATTTCTCCTTGGTTGGTTAGAAAGTAAGAGGACAGTGGTCTAAGAGCGAAGTAGAAAGGGCGTGAAGTAGATTAACGGTCAATTTGAACACAGCTATACACACATATGCAGAGAAAAGGCTATAAGCTCACGCATTTGTTAGAAGATCGTGGTGAGAAAGGAGGTTGTGTGATCAATTGTATGACATGTAGTCGAGATGGTGGCATAGCAAAGCCGATTCTCAGAGAAGGTCGTAAGAGAAACTACGAAGCTATCAACAATGGCCAAGGCGATGCAAACCAATCTATATATTTCATATATTAAGTGCTAAAACCAGTTTGTATCAAGATGGAGGCAAAGGAAATATATATAAATAACTTTTACGTACGACTAGAAAGGTAGCCCATGAGAATGCGCGGGCATGTATCTAGGATGTGTTTTGGAAAGCTTATAAGAGCAAAAATATCAACTGGATTATTCATGCTCACATTTCAAAAGCCACGATTTGTCCAAAAACTTTCTTTAACGGCATTGTTTAGATGACTTTTTCCATGCTATTTGTTAGTTTTATAGTATGCCCTATTTAGTTCATCCCTATAATCAATTATCTACAATCTGCTTCCTTGTCTAAAAAGAAAGTAGACCTTTTTTTTTTAAGAAAACAGGACGCGGCTTACCAAAACTTAAATGCAATAACTAAAAGTTTAAGGTATTGTCCTTTTTAATCTGGATGAATGTTTAGGGGCTCTTTTTTTCTTTAATGAATTTTAAAAAAATTAATTATGTTGTACGTCCATTAAAATTCCAAAAAGACCCTAGAACATCTTTATGTTCCCCCAAGACTAAACAAATCTTTTTTATAATTTTTGTATTTCTAGCTGTGGAAATTGTTTGGTGGCTATGACAATCTTTTACAGCTCCTAGTCAAATATACCATATGGCTAGAAAAAGTAAGGACTGGCTAAATTCATTACACCTTCTCCCACCTTCTATTCATGCATTATTTTTAGCTCATCAAGATTGGTCTACTCACTCTCTCTCCACTTCTCTTTCTCTCACATGTGCATGTTTGCGCAAAAAATCTTTGGGTTCCAAAGTCTAAATAGATTCACTATAATTCTTTCTGTCTATATAGTATATGACAATTGTTTGGTGACGACGGTTTTCTTACAGCTCCTAGTCACCATACCCCATGGTTGCAAACTTGTGCAGATGCTGAGATGTGGTGGTTGCACTTGTGGAGTTTGTGATGTGATCCATCACAGTGGAGTTTACATTGCCGATCAAGTTTAGTTAATCTAATTTTTTTATGTCATGGTATATCGTGAAATCTAATTGTATTCCAAAGTTAATCCTTCAAGTCTATATATACTGGATTAAAAATGTTTATAGCCTATTGGTGTTCATATATTGGGATGATTCATCTTTTTAATGGTTTGTACAAAAAGAAAATAAACAATTTTGTGTGCATACTCGGAATGTATATATAGAAGCCCGTAGCCACACGCATGCGCATCTATCAATGATATACTAAAAGTCCATTAAACACTATCTATATAAAGTCGACTTAATGGTAACATAAAATATATTTTAAAGCACTTACGTGAAAGATCATTCAGCTTGCTCGGATTATTGCACATTTCAAAAAAAAAAAATCAGTAAGTGATTAGATTGTTTCCCATAACTAAAGGCACTGGATTTTTTATGTGGTGGCCTAGACTATCTGCATTTAATTTAATTCTTTTTTCTTAGATAGTGTGTATCTAATAGTTATGTATGTTTGCAAAATATTGTACGATGGTGCAACATGTGTTGTTGAATTATTTGATAATTTTCTATAGCAATTTAGATGACATCTAAAAGGGTAGGGGTGTTGTCCCTCAGTATAAAATATCTTTTCATAGTTGAATTTATAATTGTTTGCTTCGATACTGTAGATTTAATTTAGCTATGCATATTTGTAGAATGATGTATAATGATTGTATTTCAGTGCTATTTTGATGACATGCCAAGTGCATGGGTCTGTTCCAAATGAATATTTTATATTAAAAAATATAGGCATTATGGATCTTAAATTGTTGATTTAATTATAAATAGAGCGACAGTTTAGATACATTATAATCAAATGTGTAGCTTAAAATTATGGTCGTTTTAGTATCTAAAATTATTGTTGGTGGCTTTTCTTTTAATTTGATAGCTAAAAAATAGGGAGAGGAGATATACAGAGCCTAAGGGAAAAAAATTCTACGGCACCCCTATCCTATATAGCATGTATAACATTCATCTTTAAATTTTGTCACCTAGCAAGCATGAATCTTGGGGCAACCGTACCTTGAAATATTTCTAGCTTCATGCTAAATTGTTCATTCCCTAGAAAAAGCTCGTAAAACATGTCATGAACACCATATTGAGTAACCAACGACTTCAACTGATATTTTTCCCGATGTGTTCTACAGTTGGCGTGCTGATTTTATGTGTGCCACTGCCGCCTCCTTTCTTGCGCACGTAATTAGCGATGCCTGATCGATCTATTTTATTTACAAGAAATCACGGCCGCCATGTAAAATTTCTCTCATGAGCTAAACTTTATATCGTAAACTTCATGACTTACTTATTGTTCATATAAGTTGCTTGTGAGAGAAAGAAAAGGAAGCGAAGAGGAGTCTCAGGAGTCCGAAGAGGACATGGATATGGATGTATGTACGTATGTACACGATGCACGGGGTAGGGCCTAGCTTTTTTCAAGATTACGATTTATAACACTGGGCCCGTGTGATTAAGTAAATACCAAGGGTTAGATGTTTGTTTTTTTCTTAGAATTTCTAATATTTTTCTAATTTATTAGAGGTGACACATGTCAGCTTAGGAGCAAAGTTGTTTTTGTTACTTGATATGACACGATGCGGCAAAGTGCCTACTGCTCGTGCCGATGCCAAGCCAGTCATCCTCCGGCATGCGCGACGGCCGCTGGCGACACGACCGACTGAACGGTGTTTGTGAGACTTAATCTCATAGCAGAAGGCTCTAGCTTTTTTCCATATTAATCTAATATAACGATATATAATGGTGGATCCATCTAATTAAATGAAAACCAGTGGTTAGATATTTTGCCTTTTTTATAAAATTTCTAGGGTTTCTCCTAGTTTAGAGAGATGACATGTGGCGGCCTAGGAGTACACTAGAGAATATTTAATAGATCTTTAATATATAATAGATATACTGCTCCATCTTGATGCAAAAATATTGAGAATGGCATTTAGTAATTTGGATTTCACTTCAATCCAATAGTAACATAAATTCAGGCATATGAATTTACTGAATTGCCTCTCACGTGATAGGATAGAAAAACTAATTTACCCTTTTTAAATTTATATTGTATTCTATTTAAGTGGATAAAAAAATCAATCTACATCATCGGATCATTTATACCTGCAGTATAAACTGTCATTATACCGTAAAAAAAAACTCAGTAGCTAGCTCCTGGTCACACGTGAACGCACATTGTGGAGCAGCGGACATCCATGGGCCGTGTCACGTACGTACATGTGCATGCACCTCTGCCCATATATAGGCATGGACACAACCTGGCTCAAGCCACGCAAATGGGACGACTCCATGCGTGCTACTGCAGGACGATGGGCCATTTTGGTTTTATATCCTATCAATTTGTTGGTGGTGTTAATTGTTTCTAAAAAAATGTTGGTAGTTCTCAATTTTAGACAAGTTTTGTTAGCATTATCAATGTTTTGGTAGCGGTAGAATTGTATAAATTATACTGATTTGGCAAGGTATTGGCTTGATGGCTTCAACCAGTGAATACTACTTAAAGATGCCCAAATATTTGGTAGAGTAAGTTTTGACTGTAAACCAAAATGGCCCAATGTGTGAAGGAAAATGCGGAGATCTAACAGTGGGGGCTTGTTCATCTAGGGATTGTAAGAAACTAACCAAACCGGCCGTATTCATTTTACAGCGAGCTAGTGAGCTACTTGGCCGTTGGTTATTTGGTTGGAGCTTGCCGTATTCATCTAGGAATATGTTGGTTATATTTTGATTAAGGCATCTTGGAGTTAAACAAGAGTTTATATCATATACAACTTGCTAATCATTAATTTTAAATTTAAAAATGCATTGACAACTACTAAATTAAGAGTCAGGGAGAGTACAACATCATATTTATTAGAGAGAATTTTAGTTTGGGTTATTTTTATTATCAAAGTTTCACTTTGACAACTCTCTCCCTAATGATTTCTCTTTGAACTAGTTAACTTTACTACTTTTGACTACCCTAACTATCTTCTCTAGCTATATCCAACCTCTCCTCTGGTTAAGGTATGACATGCCCATAGATGGAGGAGGTTGTTGGCGTGTCTAAACTGATGTGCTTAAGGTCATTGATGGGTTAAAGAATTAGTTTAGAGTGATCCAAATAGTAACAAAGACAAAATTATCCAGTTCAAAGTAAAAAGATTGGGAAAATGGTGGTGTGAAGTTAAAACTTAGCCAATAAAAGGTAGCCCAAAATATAAATCAATCTATTTATTAATTCTAAAATTTAAAATTATTAAATTCTGGAAAATAATAAAACTAAAGATCAACTTCTCCGATATTTCCGATGGTGCATTTTATTTAGCATAAATTCTTAGTACGAACTATGATCCTATTAATACATTCTACTTAATCGACGATCAGATTTTTCTATTTGATATGGGAGTTTTTTAGTGTTCAGTTAGTATAAGAAGATATAGATAGATAGACAAACATATATGTATAATAGGTAGAGATATAGACATAGATGTAGATGCAGCTATAGATAGATAGATAGATAAGAAAAGACCAAATCAAGTCAAATAATAACGGATCCTAACTTATTTCTAAAAATTATAATAAACTCACATTTAATTTGTCTTTTAGGATGGATGAATAAATTAAAGGGCATGCTTCTCAAAATTATAAACAGTGCAAATTTTGTAAAAACTTTCTATATATGAATTTTTAGAATATTATTCTAAATCTATTTTAAAACTTTATAATAGTTAACTTATTTTAAATCGTTTAGCTATTCAGCAATTCAGCTAATAATTGTCTTGTCTTGCCACACATGATGAGAGAGGTGCTAATAGTGAAGCATGGATGCTTAGTGAAGCACCGATGCTTAATAAGTATGCGTAAAACTTACCTCAACTACTTGATTTAAGCTTTACTGTAGGAGATGTTTGCATGAAAGAGAGAGTTCTTAGACATGTATATACTTAATTACGTACATATCTATATTAAGCAACCCTATATTAGCACTCTGCATTGGATGCTCTTACAGTTAACTATGTTCTAGTCTGCCTAAGCAGGTAAGCTGGACCGTGAGGACGCGTGAGGTCACAAGGCTCATCGCGATACGTACCGCATGCATAAGTGCCAGAAAAAAATTTAGAGCCCAAACAAATAGCGAATATTCAGTATAATAATTATGTTTTAATTTTTTTAGTTACACATAATTTCAATTGATCATCGGACGGACGGTACATCTGCCAGTGCAGTGGATGGAGGAGACCAATAGAAATTGTCACCTACGGTAGCTGCCACTGACATATGGAACCAGTCTCACCTGTCGATAACTGCCACTGTAGAAACAGTAATGTAGAGAGGATCCAAGTCCGCAGGAGACACAAACGTGGGAGAATAGTGGTATAATTCAGATGGCCTCCGAAATGTCAGAATGCACACCATATCGGCCAAAATGAACAGGTCACCTTAACCTTAACCGACCAGGTTATATCCGCACTATGTGTATCTACACGAACGAAGGGCACATGCTTTCTTGCCCTAGTTGAGTTAATCTAGTTGCATGTATGTATTACACGTTTATTACTTAAGAGAATAAATTGATAAGTTAGAACATGCTTATAGTGATTAGTGGTTAGTTAGCATAGTTAGTGACATCATATATAGATATGCATGTTTGAGTAGTTAGATTGCATATAAGTGAACATGCAGCTATGCATGCACGTTTGGTTTGTTAATTAGTTAGTGCATGCAAGTGAGTACTTCACTTGGTCATCAGGTGCATATTCGGTAGAGCAAGAAGATAGGTAGATCATATGCGAGTGGGTCTTTTCGGGCTGAAGTGTCTGTTATATATATATGTGCTGCATTAGTGCATTTCATAAGTGAAAAGGAAAAGAAAACGATGTAAGTTATGCATCACCAAGCTCCTGTGTCCCTTGAATTACTTTGTTGTGTGTGTTTGTGAAAAACACATCGTATAGGGAATTAGTGAGTAATTCCTAAAGGGAGATCAGTGAGTGATTTCCAATAGAGTTGAGTGATTCAACTCTAACAATTGGTATCAGAGCCGATATTGCTCATTCTTGAGCAATGTCGTTCGATGAGAGTGGTCGCTACACCCCATCGGCGCGACGTGGGAGTGGTGGTGCAAGCGGAAGCAGAGGCGACGCCAATGGAGATGGCGTGAATCTTCCGATGGTATTGCAGCAGGCGTCGAGGGAGTCGGCCTTGCCGCTGTGATACCCGATACTCACCAAGATAACTACACGATATGGGCAACAAGGATGAAGTTCCTCATGAAGGCGCAAGGCGTTTGGGAGGTGATTGAGCCCAAGGACGATGCCGCTACTGCTGATGAGGCCAAGGAGGAGACGGCCTTGGCTATCATCTCCCAGATGGTCAATGACGAGACATTGATGCAAGTTGTGTCCAAGGACACCGCTACGGAGGTGTGGACGGCGTTGCGCTCCATGCATGTGGGTGCTGATCGTGTGAAGGAGGCGAAGGTTCAAACATTGCGTTGGCAGCTTGAGAACCTTTGCATGGGCGAGGAGGAGTCGGTGGATGATTTCTCTTCGAAGATCACCTTGCTTGTTGGTGAAATGCAGGCACTTGGAGAGAAGGTAGAAGAGAAGTATGTCATCAAGAAGTTGCTGCGAGCCATCTCCGACAAGTTCGTCAACATTGCGACGACCATTGAGTTCTTTGGGAGTATGAACACAATGACCAAAGAGGAAGTCATTGGTTCACTCAAGCCTTATGAGGAGAAGCTGAAGCTGAGGAGGGCTCGTACCAATGAGCAACTCCTCCTAGCAAGGGGGCAAGGCTCATTGTGAGGACGCAGTTGTGGCTATGGGGATGGTCGTGGACTCGAATGGCCCAAAGACAAAAGCAAGGTGCGTTGCTACAACTGTGAAGAATTTGGGCACTTTGCATTTGAGTGCCCTAAGAAGAAAAAAGAGGAAGCACATGTTGCCATCGCGGACGCTAACAATGAATCGACGTTACTATGATGCAACAAGCTTAAGGAGGTGATTGTTGGGTTAATCTAGTTGCATGTATGTATTGCACGTTTATTACTTAAGAGAATAAATTGATAGGCTAGAGCATGCTTATAGTGATTAGTGGTTAGTTAGCATATGTCGGAGGATGAAACCTCGACGGCAGGAAGTCAGGAGACCCCCCTTTGAGATTCGGCCAGGGGAGCAGTTCTCAGGCGTACGAGGCGTCCGGTGGATCAATGGGCGCTCGGGAACAGGGGGCCCGAGCTGGAGACAGAGGGGATCGGACCGTCCGTTTCGGTCCGAACGGTCCGAACCGTGACGACCGAGAAGAAGAGAGACAGGAGGCGTTTTAGACAGGTTCGGGCCGCTCGGAAGCGTAATACCCTACTCCTGTGTGTATGCTATGTGGAGATGAATGCGGTGTGATGGTTACAAAGTGAGCTCAGCCCGCTTGCCGGCGCTGAGGAAGAGGAACAGTGGCTAAAGAGTGAGCTCGGGAGCAGAGAGCTGAGAGTTAGAAGTACTCAGTTCCGTCTGTCCCCTCTCCTCGTCGGCTTGGATCCTCCTTTATAGAATCAGGGGAGTCCACAGTGCCGGCACGCGGAGGGAGATATTTTCCGGTGAGTTCTCCTGTGCGCCCCTCCGCCTGCGACGCCCACGCCGGAGTTGGAGGGACGTCCCGTCGCTCCCCTCCGCCTGCTGTGCCCATGCCGGAGTAGGTATGCAGCGGGCGGTGGAGTCGTAAGGATGTGACGGGATGTGACGGAGCGTGTTGCCGAAGTCAAGAGTCTCTGACTGCTTGGACTTCGGCGCACGCCCTCGCCACTGAAGTCAAAAAAGCTCTGACTGCACAGCAGATGCACAGCGAATTGGGCCCTCCATAGTCAAAAGGCTTCTGACTACACAGGGAGTGGGCCCACGGGGGGCCGCGCTGGGAGCTCACGCCTGTTCGAGCGGGCGACAGGTGGAAAGCGTCCCTCCGCGCGCGCTAGGCTCCGAGCTCCTTGGTGACGGACAAGTAGGCCCCGGACCGGTCTCAACGCCCGGGTCCGAGGCTGCGGTCCTCGGGTCCGGGAGGCGAGACCCGGGACCAAGGCCGAGGGTCCCGGGCACGGGGGCGCGGCCCGAGCACCGGAATAATCCAGCTCCGTGCCCGGGGACGCCTGCCGAGACTGGGATTGCTGGCCCGGGCCCCGAAGGTAGAACCGGGGCCGGGAATGTCCTCGGCGGCGAGGCCCGAGGAGGGAGCGGGCCGTCATTGCAACGCGCCCGGGAAGGTACACCCGGGCCCGGGCGGTGCCCGGGCCCGAGGCACTTAGCATTGTTGGCCGTTGCTTGTTTCTGAGCGTAGGCCCCGGGGAAGCCGGCGTGGCTGAAGACCCTCGCGTTCCCGGGGACTGGGGGACCCCAGTCCCATTTTGCCGACAGCATAGTTAGTGGCATCATGTATAGATATGCACGTTTGAGTTGTTAGCTTGCATGTAGGTAAACATGCAGCCATACATGCACGATTGGTTTGTTAATTAGTTAGTGCATACAAGTGAGTACTTCACTTGGTCATCAGGTGTATGCTCGGTGGAGCAAGAAGATAGATAGATCATGTGCGAGTGGGTCTTTTCGGGCTAAAGTGCCTGTTGTATATATATGTGCTGCATTAGTGCATTTGATAAGTGAAATGGAAAAGAAAACGACACAAGTTTGTGCGTCACCAAGCTCCTGTGTCCCTTGCGTTGCTTTGTTGTGTGTGTTTGTGAAAAACATATCGTATAGGGAATTTGTGAGTAATTCCTAGAGGGAGATCAGTGAGTGATTTCCAATAGAGTTGAGTGATTCAGCTCTAACAATTGGTATCAGAGCCGATATTGCTGATTCTTGAGCAATGTCGTTTGATAAGAGTGGTCGCTACACCCCACCGGCATGACGTGGGAGTGGTGGTGCAAGCGGAAGCGGAGGCGGTGCCAATGAAGATGGCGTGAATCTTCCGGTGGTATGGCAGTAGGCGTCAAGGGAGTCGGCCTTGCCGCTGCGATACCCGATACTCACCAGGACAAACTACACGGCATGGGCGACGAGGATGAAGTTCCTCATGAAGGCGTAAGGCGTTTGGGAGGTGATTGAGCCCAAGGACGATGCTGCTACTGCCGATGAGGCCAAGGAGGAGACGGCCTTGGCTATCATCTCCCAGGCGGTCAATGATGAGATATTGATGCAAGTTGTGTCCAAGGACACCGCTGCGGAGGTGTGGACGACACTGCGCTCCATGTATGTGGGCGCTGATCGTGTGAAGGAGGTGAAGGTTCAAACGCTGCATTGGCAGCTTGAGAACCTTTGCATGGGCGAGGAGGAGTCGGTGGATGATTTCTCTTCGAAGATCACCTTGCTTGTTGGTGAAATGCAGGCACTTGGAGAGAAGGTAGAAGAGAAGTATGTCATCAAGAAGTTGCTGCGAGCCGTCTCCGACAAGTTCGTCAACATTGCGATGACCATTGAGTTCTTTGGGAGTATGAACATAATGACCAAGGAGGAAGTCATTGGTTCACTCAAGGCTTACGAGGAGAAGCTAAAGCTGAGGAGGGCTCGTACCAATGAGCAACTCCTCCTGGCAAGGGGGCAAGGCTCATCGCGAGGACACGGTCGCGGCTATGAAGATGGTCGTGGACTCGAATGGCCCAAAGACAAAAGCAAAGTGCGTTGTTACAACTGTGAAGAATTTGGGCACTTTGCATTTGAGTGCCCTAAGAAAAAAAAGAGGAAGCACATCTTACCATCGCGGACGCTGACGATGAACCAACGTTACTGTGATGCAACAAGCTTAAGGAGGTGATTGTTGGGTTAATCTAGTTGCATGTATGTATTGCACGTTTATTACTTAAGAGAATAAATTGATAGGCTAGAGCATGCTTATAGTGATTAGTGGTTAGTTAGCATAGTTAGTGGCATCATGTATAGATATGCACGTTTGAGTTGTTAGCTTACATGTAGGTGAATATACAGCCATGTATGCGCGTTTGGTTTGTTAATTAGTTAGTGCATGCAAGTGTGTACTTCACTTGGTCATCAGGTGCATGCTCGGTGAAGCAAGAAGATAGGTAGATCATGTGCGAGTGAGTCTTTTCGGGCTAAAGTGCCTGTTGTATATATATGTGTTGTATTAGTGCATTTGATAAGTGAAAAGGAAAAGAAGACGACGCAAGTTTGTGCGTCACCAAGCTCCTGTGTCCGTTGAGTTGTTTTGTTGTGTGTGTTTGTGAGAAACACGTCGTATAGGGAATTAGTAAGTAATTTCTAGAGAGAGATCAGTAAGTGATTTTCAATAGAGTTGAGTGATTCAGCTCTAACAGCCCTTATATAATAACTCTCTGCACTTGAGCTAGTAAGCTTGCAGCGAGGGATCAGCTCACCATGGACCAAGAAATCCAAGTCAACCAGCAGAGGCCATCGCAGCGACAGCAACGAGGAGGAGGAGGAGAAGAAGACCATGGCGCCACCGCGAGGACGACGACCGCGCCGTCGCCACCGCAAGATGAACAACAGCAAGCGCACCAAGCAGCTGTCGCGGTGCATGGCCAAGGCCAAGGCGGCGGCGCGACGGCCGAGCGCCACCACCGGAGCAAGCTCACGCTGCTCCCGCTCGTCTTCCTCATCTACTTCGAGGTGGCCGGCGGGCCCTACGGCGCCGAGAAGGCCGTCAGCGCGGCGGGCCCGCTCTTCGCGCTGCTCGGCTTCCTCGTCTTCCCGTTCGCCTGGGGCGTCCCGGTGTCGCTCCTCACCGCGGAGCTCGCCGCCGCGCTCCCGGGCAACGGCGGCTTCGTCGTCTGGGCCGACCGCGCGTTCGGCCCGCTCGCCGGCTCGCTGCTCGGCACGTGGAAGTACCTCAGCTGCGTCATCAACATCGCCGCGTTCCCGCCCCTCGTCGCCGACTACCTCGGCCGCGTCGCGCCCGCCGTCGCCGCCCCAGGCAGGGCGCGCACGGGCACGGTGGTCGGCATGACCGTCCTCCTCTCCTTCCTCAACTACGCCGGCCTCAGCATTGTCGGGTGGGGCGCGGTCGCCCTCGGCTTCCTGTCGCTTGCGCCGTTCATGCTGATGACGGCGATGGCGGTGCCGAGGGTGCGGCCGCGGCGGTGGGCGGTGCAGGTGGAGGGCAGGAGGAAAGACTGGAGGCTCTTCTTCAACACGCTCTTCTGGAACCTCAACTACTGGGACAGCGCCAGCACCATGGCCGGCGAGGTGGAGCGGCCGGAGAGGACGTTCCCGCGGGCGCTCGCGGTGGCGGTAGTGCTCATCGCCGTCAGCTACCTGCTGCCGCTCATGGCAGCGATCGGTGCCACGAACGCGCCGCCGGAGGCGTGGGAGAACGGCTACTTTGCTGACGCCGCAGGTATGTGCTTTAGTTTTTTATTAGGTCAAACTTCTCTAACTTTTACTCACGCTGTTGATTTTTGAAAATAAGTTTAACTTTTCGTATTATTTAAAAATTTTATACAAATATTTAAAAATATAATTTATATTTAAATTATCTTTAATAATAAAATAAATTACAAAAAAATAAATAATAATTACAAAATTTTTTAAATGAGACGAATGATTAAACGTATGTCTAAAATTAAATGATGTCAAAAATTAAAAAAACAGGGGTAGTACTAAGTTTATATTATAGAAAAATATACCAACATTTATGCTATTAAATTAGTTTTATTAAATCATATAATAAAAGTTAAAACAAAACTAAAATCCTTTACGGTATGAAATAGAGAGTACTATCTCTGTCCCATTCTATAAGATATACAAAGCTTTTAAATTTTGTACATCCTATAGAAGTACTGTATGCTCCTTAACTTACCTAATACTCTCTCCGTCCTAAAATATAAGGAGTTTTAGAGATAGGCACGGGTATTACAGAAGTTGTTGGAATTAAATTTAGAAATGTTGTAATTGGTTGAGAAGAGAAAATATGTGAAAAACTTTTATGGTGAAATCTTGTGATTGGTTGAAAAGAGATATAGATATAGAAGTTGTTATATTTTGAAATATATTTTAAATGTTTGAAGTTGTTGTATTTTAAAATGAAGGGAGTACGTACAATGAAAATATTGATGATATTAGCTTCTTTAGCTACAAACAAAACAAATAATGTCTTGTGTATATCGCCGTACAGGTCGGTTTTAATTTACACAAATGATGAACTCAACCTTACCTTTCTTGGTTCTAGTGACCAATTTTTTTAGATAATGGTTCAAGTGACCATTATTTTTCACATGGGAAAGAGACGGATTTAACAACAGTAACCAAAAAATATTGGACCATCTATAGTTATGGTGCCATATTTTTCATAAAAAAATAGTCAAATCTTCTATCAAATATGTTACGTGGTAAATTATATATATATTTGCATTGTAAGTTTCAAATCTTAAACTATAATTTTTGAAATACTCATTATATAGGAAAAATAGGAGTAAAAATGATTAATTACTTATTTGATTTAAAAAGATATTGATGCAAATAAAAACATAAGTAAAAAAAGTCAAGAAAAAAAGGGGATATGAATAGATTTACACACGACTACACGAGAGGGAGCTAGGGTGCGTTCCAATCTAACATTCAGTTGAGATTTTTAGCGCACGTAGAACAAGACAAGTCATTAGCACATGATTAATTAAGTTTTAATTATTATAAACTTAAAAAATAGATTTATTTGATTTTTAAAAGTAACTTTTATATAGAAAGTTTTCGCACAAAACGTATCGTTTAGCAGTTTGAAAAGTATGCTAACAAAAACCAAGAGAGTAACTAAGCCGGTGTGTAGAAACGAACGCAACCTTAGCGCTCAAAAAAGAGGGGAACGAATGGGTTTACACATGACTAGGGCTCAATAGTGCTAAAAAAAGATTGAAATTAGCATAGAAATATGGCACCATATTTTTAGAAAAACTGAAAAGAAAATATACACCCTAAGATCACCCTCTATTTAGCTATACTAGCTACATATGTCTCCCAGCGAAGTTTCTTGAGGGCATGAGCCTTTTGTTTATTCTATTCGCTCTATCTAAATATTTATAAAAAAATATATAAAAAACTTACTACACCTATAACATAGTGACATCAATCCTTAAATAAACATGTAAGACCAACACACCTTTGGTCCCACTCTCCAGCAGCTCTGTCTCAACAAAATGGGCTACAACAGTGACGAAACTTGTGAGGAATCTCAAGAGGACAGCTGCACACTTCAAGTGTTCCACTATACCAAAGCTACAATACCTTGTCTGTTTCAAACTTCCAACATCGCAAAAGCCAAGGCAAGAGCACAAAAAGAGCAACAACCAAAGAGCCAATCAATGCCTAGATCGGCAAGGAACAAACAATAACTACTAGCACGGAGCTACTGCCTCTGTCCAGAAATATAGGTACTCTTAGTTAAAATCTAGACAAATACAGTACTCGTACTAAGACAGACAAAGTTAAATGCATAAATCAGTGTGAACAAGCCACCATAAATTTAGATCGTGCAATCATGGTCAGATGCTTTAAGGCTATTGGTACGGGTGGCATGTGTATATAGGAGTAAGTGTTTGTATTTGTACATGGGTTATAAATTTTCACTTACATATCATAAATACAAGATGCCACCTCAATCACAAACGGTACTGTATCATTTAAGGATGTGTACGGCCAACACAAGTTAATTTTTATCTTAATTACTCCATTTATTTCAATTTATTTATTATTCTAGCAAATCTCATACTAAATTAGAAGGTATAGTAAATTACATTATTACTCTCATTAATAACATCCTAATTAATTTTTCAAAACAAACATTAAAAAATTTTATAAGAAGTACTGGTACTATGGCTGCATTGATAAAGAATAGAAAGAGAAAAACAACTCTAAAAATGTATTAGAATACGAGAATGACAAGTATTTTAACAAAAAATTTAAATGATAGAATGACAAATAAAACTAATGGAGTATTACAGGTTTTGAACATATAGAAAACATATATCCAAATTTATCCTATTTAAAACTTTTGTAACTTGTTTATCTACATAAAAGATTAAGGAGTTATTATCTAAAAAGGGGATTAAGGAGTCACTAAGACTGCACCTTATCAACCTCGAAAGTCTAAAGCTACATCGATGTAAGTCAAATTAGCACATACTCCTACCAAGCCGATTTGGCATGGCACACTAGACAATGAACTGAAAATTGTACTTTCTTCTTTTTTAATAGATGATGTTGTTAACTTTTGACATAATATTTGATCATTTATTTTATTTAAAAAATAATATAGTTTATTTTGTTACGACTTGTTAAATATTAAAGGAACTTATATTTTAGTATATTTACATTATTTTTTGAATAAGATAAATAGTCAAACACTACGTCAAAAATCAACACGTCATTTATTAAAAAATGAAGGAAGTATCATACCAATTTTATGGAGCCAATTTGCTCTTAGGGTGCCTTTGGTTCCTTAACCCAACTTGCTTAGCTAGGCAAGAGGGTGCTAGCTTGGGTGGGCTATCGCTCATGATAGCAAGATCTTCAGTTTGGTTCTTTTGCGACTAGAGCAGTTATTTGTTGAGGACGCGAGATTTTGAACGAAAGGATGTAGCAGCTTCGCTTCTTGCCATTCTAGGAGAGCCGATTCCACTCTCCTCGGTGGGCAAGCAAATCCTTGCCCAAACTCTTTTTTTTTTCCGAGCAAAGCTAGCTTTTTTTTCTTCCTACCAACCAACAAGTGTTGCCAGGCAAGACTTTAAGAGCACTCTAGCCCGAGATCCAAACGTGCCCTTTTATTTTTAGAGGAGAATTTGCTCTTAGATAAATGTGCAATTGATGGCTGGTTTGGGCCAACTATATCATGATGGCAAACAGCCCAAGCCTCTAAATACAAGCCCAGCACTACTCTAAGTGGGCCTGTATTTTCGAATTTTTACTGTTACTAATTTAATTTTTTTTTTAATTTACAAAACTAATTTTCGGTTTGAATCATTTGCAAAACTAGTCTCTTGCCGCCCTGGGCCAGGGCGGCAAGAGACTAGTTTTGCAAATAATTCAAACCGAAAATTAGTTTTGTAAATTAAAAAAAAAATTAAATTAGTAACAGTAAAAATTCCTGTATTTTCCCTGTGAAACATGGACAGGCCCAGCCCATGTTAATTTTACAGATCAGCCCTCTTATGTGATGAGATTTTCGTTTCAGTCATCATCGGCGGGAGGTGGCTCAAGTACTGGACGGAGGCCGGCGCGGTGCTCTCCTCCGTCGGCCTGTTTGAGGCGCAGCTGAGCAGCGGCGCGTTCCAGCTCCTCGGCATGGCAGAGCTGGGCCTCCTCCCGTCCGTCTTCGCCCGCCGCGCCCCTGGCTCCGCCACACCCTGGGTCGCCATCGTGGCCTCCTCCGCCATCTCGCTCGCCGTCTGCTTCCTCGGCTTCGACGACGTTGTCGCCACCGCCAACCTGCTGTACAGCCTCGGCTCGCTTCTCGAGTTCGCCGCCTTCCTGTGGCTCCGCGCCAGGCAGGGCGCAGCGCTCAAGCGCCCCTACGGCGTCCCGCTGCCGCTTCCCGCGCTCGCCACCATGTGCCTCGTGCCGTCGGCGTTCCTGGCGTACGTGTGCGCCGTCGCTGGGTGGAGGGTATCCGCCGTCGCCGCCGCGCTCACGGCCCTCGGCGTCGGATGGCACGGCGCCATGAGGGTGTGCAGGTCCAAGAAGTGGCTCAGGTTCAACACCGCGCTCGCCGCCGACCATCATCTGCAACTACAAGATGCTCCTCCTGCTGCAGACAGAGTCTGAACAGCTCTCTACCATTTTGGTAGAGTTCATCTTGGCAAGATGAAACATGTTAAGATTGCCAAAATGACAATCAATTTCAAAAATGTTATGGAACATGCATTCAAATGCGAGGTCAATTACATTGCCAAATCCAAACCATGTTTCGAAAACATGTAAAGATTGTTTCTTCCAGATCCAACTCAACCATGAAGCTTAGCATATATAGTCGCATGTACATGTATAACCGGCACGTCGAAGAACAGAAATTGTCAGCGACTGACTAGCATATGTGTTCATGATGATCAAGTATATATATACATGCATAGTTACATATATACTCCTAATTTTACGTATGCATAATTCAATCTGCCGCCTACAGAGACCAGCAATTTCTCAAGAGCATACATACAACGTAATTCTCAAATTTACACCTAGGAATTTCACATGAGATCGATGGACAGAAGAAGAACGGCGAGGACAATGGCGCCGAGGCGAGAGAGGGAGACGCCGTCGCGGCAGCCGCCGGCGTAAGGGCTGAAGGTGCTGCTGGGCCCGAACGACCCGCTCCCGTTGAAGCTCCCCGGCGGTCCGAACCCCGACGGCGGGGTGCCGAACCCGGAAGGCGGGCCGAAGCCGCCCGTCGGCGGGGTGAAACCGGTCGGAGGGGTCGTGCCAGCCGCCGGCGGGCTGAAGTCGGTCGGTGGGCTGGTGCCGACGGGCGGCGTGAAGCCGGCCGGTGGGGCGAGGGTTGTCGGAGGGCTCGCGCCCGGCACGCTCGTGTTCGAGCCTCCTGCCATGGAGCTGCACGCGCGCCAAGAAAAAAATGGTGATCTTTGTCAGTGACTGATCATTCTTGGATAACATAAATGAAAAATATGGCTAATTTGTTCAAGAATTTCAAAATTTTGAGCTCACCTTCCTGAGAACACGCATGATCCTGAGCCTGAAAGCATTCAAAAAGTGAATTAGAGAATAAATACATGTTGTGAATGCGAATGAAATTTGAAGGGTTCATGAGGATGTCGATCTGTCAGAGAGGGGGTCGCGTTGCTTACTGGGGTCGGTGGTGGTGGTGGTGGCGGTGCCGTTGAAGGAGCAGGTGGCGCCGGTGCTGGCCATCTTCTGGTAATAGTCGTTGTAGGCGTAGGAGGCCAGCGCCGCCAGGTTGTTCTGCTTGTAGCACGCACCGCCGGGCTGGATCGCCGAGCAGTCCGCCTGCCCGGGACCGCACGCCCAGTTCAGCCCCGCCTGCAGCGCCGTCGGGTCCGCGTTCTGCAGCGCCACGCAGAACGTCCCCGCTGTCGCCAGCGACCGCCGCGCGCCGCCGGAGGTCGTCTGCAGCAGGTACCAGTGGTACACCACCGTCGTCGCGCCACCGCCGAGCTTTTCCGTCCCCACCGGCGCCGCGATCACCGGGATGCTGCCGCCCGGGAACCCCAGCGCACGCATCGCACAGTACGCGGCGTCGACCATGGTGTCCGTCGCCTCCGACGGGCGGGACTTGAGGAACAGCGGCGCACCGGTGGCGTTCAAGAACCGGACGACGCCCCCCGCCACGGCGGCGGACCACGCCGGAGGAGCCAGCACCGCCGCGGACAGCGCGCTCGACACCTTCACGCGGCCGTCGAGGCGCGCCGCGGCGAGCGCGGCGTGGAGGTTGACCATCGCGGGGACGAGGAAGTATGCATTCCCGGGGGACTTGACAAGGACGTCGTCGCCGGCCACGACGTGCGTGATCCTGGTCGCCGGGAGGAACTGCGCGACGTTGGCGGCCACCCAGAGGTCAGCCTCCTCCGGGAACTCGGCGATGTGCTCGAGCTGCTCGTTGGGGATGGTGAGGATGACCTCCTCGCCGGTGTTCGCCAGCGATCGCAGCGACCGATGGTCTGCGCCGCCGATGATCACGCGCGCCTGCTTGGTCTGCTTAGACTGAACAATCTTCGCGAACTCCGACGGTGAGTTCTCCGGCGAAGGGATCGTATTGGCGCCAACAAAAGTCCCTGAGGATCATTATAACAGAAAATTCAGTCTAAGACATGCAGCACAAGTGCACAACACAATAGATGATCTCTGAATTCTGATTACTGACGAAATGAAGGAAGGTGAAAATGGTAAGTTGATTTACTCTATTTGAGCCTGTTCGTTCCTGTTAGTATTGTAGTAATACACAAGGGTTGCACACATAAGAACAGTTCATATAATGTTACTGTTATATTACATATTTACAGTGGCTCTTTTGGCTCTTGCACTAGAATCATTTGTTGTCATCTGGGCATGAAACTGGCTACCGTTCAGATTTCAGAGTGTTCAGTATTGGAGTGTTGGTTTTCCTGGAGATGACCGATAACATTTGTCGGTTGCAGCACACTAAATCATTGGCTAAGTATATTATTTGGATCATTCCATTTCTTAAACATGAGATAAGTGATAAGCTTCCACATGTCGCATGCATGGTGTATGCTTTTTGTTGACTGAAGATAAGGCATGTAAAGGGAGGAAGCACAAGCATATCCTAAACTTTGCAGCTTAAAGTCCCCTGTAATGCGCTGCACTTTAGGCATGCCATATGTATGTTCATTTTTGTGAAGAATCTTACTGATGAAAAGAAAGTGAGAAAGGAACCTGGAACTCTTGTGTACTGAAACTGAAGCAGAAGCTAACAACAGAACAACTGATAAATGAAAATGCTAACATTGCTACATGGTGCACATGCCTGATGCATTGCAGAGAAGGCAGAGGAGCAAAAGTATGGTTCCCTGCCATCTTCTGTCCAACATTGTTGATGATAGATGCTAGCAACTTCTTGACGCACCTTCCGGAGCTGCTGAACCTGGTAGCATCAGAGAATTTCAGAAGAGTATAGAAAGACAGTATTTGCAATTGGACACTTGCATAATTGCATGCTCATTTTAGAGTCAGGAGAAAAATGACGTGTTTCCAAATCCTCATGAACTTAAGCACAAAATTCCCAAAAGGAAATGGGACAATATCCCTTGCAAAAAAAAAAAAGAGAAATCACCCCAAAAGGACTTGAAGGGACAACACTAGATTTTACATGAAACAATATATTAAAAATCCTATAAACAAGTTCCTATCAAATTCTCAAAGAAACTCACAAAATCCGTAGCAATTATATTGTATTAGTCCTACTACGTTGTCACTAGACTTGTCCTGGTTTAGACTGTGGGTTTTGTTCTTAAGAGTTCTGGCAGTCACTATCAATATGTTGTAGGGCAGAGACTCCCTAATTGCGATGGTGTTGACAAAAGCTGAATTCGATCGAAACATCTACAAGACACTCTTGAAATTGCCAAAAATTTGATATAGTAAGTTTTGGCACCAATCTAAACTAGACCGAAATCCTCGATTACGAAAGCGATTGTTCACTAGGAACTTCATGCCGATTCAGCGAGAAGTTTCATGTTCTGAAGAGACCCCAGAACAGACGATCCGGTAGTTGGAACGTTGGATCAGAACAGAACAGAACAGATAGAGCAAATATACAGTAGCACTACACTAGTTTTTTTTTTATATATAATGGAAGCTTTATTGAACTCAATCACGGTAGCACTACCATACGAATGTTTGCGTTATCTGACTGAGTGCAGCCATGGTATTGTAGGTAGCCTTTGGAGATGCTTCGAGATGGAACCGTATTCTCACCAAAACAACACTCCTAGTCCTACATATGGCGACGTCACTGAGAAAGCAGCAAAATAATTGAGATGCGAACACGTCGGAGAAGAAGATGGACTTGAATTCGCCGGACCCAGACGGTGATCACTGCTTTGCATCAGCAGTGCGACACGGACTAGGCCAGCAGCTAAGCCAAGTGTCAGCATCTTACTTGATTGACATATGATCCAAATGGTTCCCTAAGCTAAAACAACGAGTAATTAGGATCAACCGATTAAGTGATTTGCTATCCACATCAAAGGATAGGATATGATATGATATGATATGATAAAACTTTTAAAGGTCGTATCTTCATGTATTGCAGTAGTATTGCTTTATGCGTCAAAGTCATTGATTAATCCTCGTAGGTGTAGAGAGTGGAATGAAATACTCATCACAAAATTTTCAGCTAGAATTATACTTACGGGTTACACGTCTACTTGCTGAGTTGTTGTGGCCAAACAGAAATACGGACGCCTCCCATTCAAGTAACCTAGTTGGATGTGAGAATTCCATGTAAGCTCTACGAGGATTTTTTTTTTCCAAATATCAGTTCGCTTGCTGTGAAATCCCATCAGAAAACACACCGTTTCCAAACGGTTTGTATGATAGAATATCACACATGGAGCAGCTAGCTGACTAAAAGAGAAATGAAGCGCAACAAAATTGAAATTGGGACAAGGTTAGATCGTACTGGTAAGAACGCTTATGATAACAAAGAGAAGATTAACTAAGCAACACAAAAACTGTCAACTCGATCGATCATCCAACGAGAGAAATAGCAGAGGAAGCCAGTCATGGATGAATCCATACAAGAACAGGGTCTTCACCAACGGCTGTACCTGGAATAAGCAGCAGAATCTCCCTCTTGGCCGCCTCGAGATCTCGCTTCGTTTTCGCTTCACCTGTACGAGAAAGCCTCGCCTCGGAAGTCGGCGACAGCCGCTAAACCCAATCCTCTCCTCTGTTTCTGTTTCTTGGAGCTGAGCGAAGCAGCAGCACGGTGAGGGCTCGTCTAGCTAGGGCAGGCGACTGCAAGAGCAAGACCTGACTGCCTTTATATACTCGCACTAATCACCCATCAACATTCAATTAGTACGTTAATGACGCGTGCTAAACGACGCCCCTCACCGGTGATGACACGGCTGCACTGCCGTTGGAACAAAAAAAGAAAAGAAAAGCTGAAGCAGATGAGCAGAGGCGGCGTACACACACCATCCATACAGTGACATCTTTTGTTTATCTCGTCAGTTGGATGAAACTGAAACGTGTTTGGTTTGTACTTGGGCGCCGCCCGGCCTCCTGCGATACTTTGCTTCTCTCTGCCGGATAGGATGCTACTGATGGATCCAGAATTGTCTGACGAAGACGACATGCTTTGCCTCCTGCCCAATCTAGTCCTGTGTCTGTTTTGGACTTTGGAGCTTATGAATAGTTTAACGGTGAGAAAAGTGTAAAAAAAAATCATGTAAAATGGGATAAGTCATTAGCATATGATTAAGTGAGTACTAATTATTTTAAACTTGAAAAATATAAAGTAACTTTTATATAGACAATTTTTTAAAAAACATATTATTTAGCAGTTTAGAAAGTATACTTGTAAGAAAATTTTTTCTCTCCACCGATAATTCCGAACTCAGCTTTAGATTAGGCTGATGTGAATTCATAGAGAGAAATTATTAACAATAGTATTCCATGGAGACCATGTTGATGTGACATGGCCATGCCAAAAAGGATTGGAGGCAGTGACAGACAGGTGTAATTGGGTGCAACTCCATACCGAAACATCAAGAGAAGCATCTTGTCAAACCGGCCGGGACAGTTACATCTCGCAACTTCAGACTTTCAGAGTTCATAGCAGGTGACCCATCTTCAGCTGAGCTGCGTATCCATGACCATGAGCTTCCAACCAAACTTAACTGATACGATCAGATTGGTTTCTTTCTGATCCGGCCGAGTAATTGAGCAGCCGTTTGATTAATCTCCCTCTAATATTCTTAAGCCATGTCATTAATTAGCTGCCAATCACAGCTACCTGCTTTTGCTAATCCGGTCACGCTGATTAGACACTGATACGTATCATTCGTTGGTACCGTGCTTTTTGCTGATCTAGTTGCAACAAAAAGGGCTTAACTAAAGAGACAACTAAGAGCAGGTTTAATAATGTCGTCAACTTGCTAGCTATAAAACATCCACGTCATCTATAGCCTGTTACTATAGTTAGCGCATACAACAATAATTTTTACCACAATCTTTAACAGTAACAATTGATATATTTTTTTTATTGACATGGGTCCCACCAATTACTACATCCTCAATAGCTGTTCCAAACATAAACCAATCTCCGTGATGCTTTTCTCTCTTCGTTGTACCGCGTGCTGCAGCCGGACGATAATTCTCTCTAAACCTTCTCTTCTCTAACACAACACTGAAGCTGACCTTCTCTTCATCGTCGGTCCAAGTTAGCTTATTACACCTGGTCTAATAGCTTGCCGAATTGCTTTCTGATGCATTGGGGATGGATAAGCCTGCACAGCTAGTCGACAGGAAGTGCTTGATGCGTCGCGCTTTGAATTTGCTGACGAGGTTCTCACATGCACAGCATACATAATCGACTAGATTTCGCCAATCATGTGCCATATTCTAAGAAAAAAAAATCATATACTAGGGTCTAAAAATACCATTTTCATTATTGCACATGACATGTTCTTAATATAAACTTCACGGTATTCATATGATATATATATAAACAATATTATGATGTTCTTAATAAAAACCGGTACATATGACCGACGATATCAATTATTACCTACATCAAACATAAACAAAGCATATACCTGGACACACATGCAGTCGCACTCATCAGCATGGAGCACGTAAGTAATATTATCTTGACAAAGAAAAAGGAGGCACACGTTGCATCATAGGTATTGTTCATACTCCTTAAATTCGTAGGCTTTTTTGGAGAGAGATCGATCGATGCTTAGTACCAAAGGAAACTTTGGCTCGCTCGCTCTCTGTGATTTGTGTACACATGGCTCTGCACACGTATCGATGCACATGTGAGGATACAAAAATTTACTCTCTTCATATAATAACTTAGGACAAGATTTGACACAATGTAGCACTATAAATTTAGATAAGAGACTGAAATATCTATCCAAATTTATAATAGTAGGTTGTGTTAAATCTAACTTAGATTACTTATATTTTAGAATAGAGTATTAGGTATGTCCATTTCAATTGGTTGGGTTGGCTCTCGATGTGTGTAGACAAATGGCTAGTGTTGGCTAATCGGATGGACCAGACCGGCACGGTCCGACACGGCTCATTTACATACAGTCTCTGTAGCGAATCATACCGTGCTGGCCCGCGTGGCTCTCTCGGCTAGGCACGGCACGCCTAGATCGTGGACCGTGCCGTGCCGGCATGCTCCGGTGTAGCGAGCACTATTGTAAATACTGTTGCCATCTGTTGGACGAACAAACCCTACCCCCATCCGTCCCAAATCGCAGCAGCTCCCCTCCTGCGCGCCTCCCCGGCCTCCACCGCCTGCCACGCCCGCCGACGCCTGCCGTGGCCTCCGCCGCCGCCCTACGCGCCCGCCGCTGTCTGGATCTGCCGATCTGGGGCTTGCCTCCGCCCCCCGCCTCTGTCTCCGCCTCCGCCTCGCGCGCGCCGCCGCCGGGGAGGCCCCCGTCGAGGCGCCGCCGAGCAAGCCAGTCGCGGAGCCGTCCCCCGCCGCGTCCAACGGGGCCGCCTTCAAGGCCGAGAAACCGGCTCCGGAGCCGCCGCTGCCCAGGTTCCGGGACTCGAGGTGGGTCAACGGGACGTGGGACCTCAGCCAGTTCGAGAAGGGCGGCGCCGTCGACTGGGACGCCGTCATAGACGCCGGTGAGACTCAGTTTGTCGCCCTCTTCCTCCCTATGCTCCAGTTTGCTATGAGATAACCCGATTTTTAGCTAAAAGTTCTTTTAGATGCTAGCATTCAAGGAGAATAGACTTCATAATATATTTTTATGCATCACATAATTCTTATTCCTAATTTAAATTCATTTATTGGTAAATGTAAGTAGTAACTTGAACGAGGCATCTACTTAGTAACTTTCAATCATAACTGTACAAGAAACAATGCCTGTGAATGAATATATAGAATCTTCTTTACCATCAAAATGACCCAGGCATTGTTTCTTGTACAGTTATGGTTGAAAGTTACTAAGTAGATGCCTCGTTCAAGTTACTACTTACATTTACCAATAAATGAATTTAAATTAGGAATAAGAATTATGTGATGCATAGAAATATATTATGAAGTCTATTCTCCTTGAATGCTGAAATGTTGTATCTTGTTCGATTCTCTGCTAGCATCTAAAAGAACTTTTAGCTAAAAATTGCTAAACAGAAAATTTAGTGCCGTGTTGATGTGGTGGCTTGTTTCATTGTTCTTTTTAGAGGAGCCTTAAGGTATATGATTTTGCATCATTTGACTTCTTTCTGATGACCATAAATTTTTATGTATTCTTAGGTCATTATGGGAAGAGGCTACGATTACAGCCCATCACCGCCAAGAGAATACAGGAGAAGAGCCCGCAGCCCAAGTCCTCGTGGGCGCTCTGGAGGCCGTGGCAGGGATCTCCCAACTAGCCTTTTGGTGAGGAATCTTCGTCGTGATTGTAGGTGAGTTTCTCTGCACCTGGGTCAGTAACTGAATGGTTGTTTTCTTGTTAAGTAATAAATGCAATCACACATTTCAGTTACGCTGGTTATAGTTGAGTTGGTGCAATCCAATATCATTTGAAAGGTCAAGACATGTTTCTTTATAATACTATCTGTGTGCACTGATGAAATCCGCAAGTTCTTTTTCAACTTGGGGCTCCTATGGCATATATTGCTCATGAGCTTTGTACAAGAACCATAAGAAGTATCTCCTCTTGCAATGCCAAAACTCATTTAGTCATCACTTATAATCCAAAGAAGCATTGCTTTGGCACAAAACAGATCAGAGTGTAAATCTAAATATTGATTTTCTTCCGTTTTAGTGATACAAGGTAAATGAGTAAATGTTTGTTGTTCTCCTTCAATTTTTTTGTAACCTGTATGCTATTATTATCATCCATGCGATATTTGTATATTTGACTTGCAGAAGTTAGTAACTATAATGATTTCTTGCTTTTTCATGTCTATCAAATGGACAATGATTTCATTTCAATGCTAATTACCTCTTTCTTCATGTTATATGTCCTTAACTTAGACGTAATCATGAATGCAGGCCTGATGATCTGCGGAGACCATTTGGAAAATTTGGTCGTCTTAAAGATATATATCTTCCAAGGGATTATTACAGTGGGTAAGGCACCTCAGCTCAAATAGTGCCAGTGTTCATTTTCAACTGGAGGCCTACATACAGTTTAGGGGGTTTAACCTTGAGCTGTGTAGAGCGTTTTGAAACCCATAATATGCTTGTCTTGGATTCGCTTGCAATTGGCTTAAACGTGTGCTTTGGAAGATGTTTATTTGTGCTTTAGTACATTTAGTACTCCTAAATTGAATGCTTTTTGCCCACCTCTTAAGATTAACGGTGAAAATAATTTTTTGAAGACACAAGCCTTAAGAGTACTGTTGAAGAGAAGGGAAGAAATAGAGTATAAGAGATATGCAAGTTATGAAGAGTTTCAAGTCTATCTTTAAACTCTGATGAGTACGAGGTCAGCAGCCTAGTGCTTGCTTTATCTGTTGAAAAATTTGTATATGAACGTTGATCCAGGGAAAAGAATCAAGGTTCAAGGATATGAATAATCAATTATCGTTTATTTGACTAACATCAAGTATCCTTTGCAGGATTTTTCTTATGTACTGTTCAGATCTATGCAATTAATTAAAGCTAAAACTTTGTTATCTGTAACAGGGAGCCTCGAGGATTTGGGTTCATCCAATATTATGATCCAGAGGATGCTGCTGATGCAAAATACCACATGGATGGGCAAATTCTTCTTGGCAGGGAAGTTACTGTTGTCTTTGCTGAGGAGAACAGAAAGAAACCATCTGAGATGAGGGCTAGGGAAAGAGTCGGGTATTACACTTGCTCTCTTTTGTCTTATTTTCTGTAACGGTTTTTTGTTTTGTTCAAATATTATCTTCTCTGGCATATCTAATCTGTTTGTTCATCTTCTGCAGTAGCAGGGACCGTTCTTATGATCGCAGGTCGCGCTCTCCTAGATACTCCCGCTCAAGATCACCTGGGTACTCTCCAAGATCACGGTCCCGTAGTCGAAGCTACTCACCTGCACCTAAGAGAAAGCACTATTCAAGGTATGACTTGCTGTATCCTCCATGGACATTTATCGCTTCTCCACAACAAAATCATTTACGCATTTTACCATCTTAGCAGGTCTCCTGTCCGTAGGGAGAGATCCCTGTCGCGCTCACCAGTGGACAGCAGATCAAGAAGTAGAAGCCCTTCTGACGACCGCCGTAGCAAGTCATCTGACAGGGAGAGGTCTCTTAGCCAGTGAGGTAGCTTAGGACCCAATGCCAAGACTATGATGAATGGTGGTTTGCTTGCTGTTACTATGTCAAATCATGTTTCGAAATTTTTTAGGTCATCCTGATCTTCTAGGAAAATTAATGATGGGCGATCTACTAGGGTTCCTTTTCGTTGGTGGACCCTGTAGGTAACGTCGAAGTGTTATTTGACCCGTGCCCATTTTAAGTGATTGGTGATTGCCTTGTGCGGTATTACCCCACCTCTAGGTGGTCAGCAGGCATTGCTAATGTAAGAACTCAGTCCGGGGGCTAGTTGTCTCCCTAATTCTGCTCTTTATATTCAATGATCTGGAAGGTATATTCTTGATTAAGAAGAGCAGTTTTTTCGTGTGGCCGAGTTAAAATCGGCATATACGTCTTCTCCCCGAGATGTGGCCTCTGGCATATCTTTTTTCGCTTCTTTATGTGGCTCTATGGATCTGGAACTTTGAGAAATCAGATGTCCTAAGGCCCGTAAGAACCCCTTTCTCACAATTTTGCCTGCTCAGTTATTCATATTTGCATCAATCTTCCTGTTCGTGGTGCCACTGATCTGTTGCTCGCCTGGAAATATTGATCACTGTTTTATCAGCAGCTACGTCATAGCTTCATAGCAAACGTAGCCGAGGATATGGGTCGCGGGCCGAAAGCAGGAGACTGCCAATTGGACGGCCCGGCTCTTGTGCAGTTATGCTTATGCAACTATCTAGGCATATGAATATGATGAGTGCAATGATCGACTGCTAGAAATTTACAGATGTTCAAGATCAATTGGGCAGCTAGAACCGACCAGGACCAGTACAACAGTAAGACCACCCGCAGTGGAAGTTTTATTTTTATTAAATAGGGTGGCATGTCAATATTTTTAATGATGTCACAAAAAATTAATGAATAGAGAGATAGAATGGATTTTAACTTGTCTCTCGCATACAGTAATTATGAAACAACAAAAATTATGGACTATTTCAACCATCAATTAAATATCTTGTTGCTTACATGATATCTTTAAAAACATAAAAAATAAAACCTCCACTAAAAATGATCTAATAGTACTCCTAAAAACAAGACAGTGATAGTATTCCTAAAAAGTAATAGGCATGCCAAGTTGCATGCCAACTCACCTTCAAGAATTCCTAAAAACCTAAAAAGTAATAGTATTCCTAAAGAGTACGGTGACCATGAAGATGGCGAGGATTTGGTCGGCAAAAGGTGGCCATTCCAACCCCATCCAACTGCCGGTTTGACCACGGAACACTCATAAGCAGTTAAGCACTGCATTGCTAGTAGTATTACGTGAGATGAGAAGGCGACACCTTCTAGTTGGTCTCCCGGTCCTTCCAAGTCAAGCAGTAAACTGATCTTAAATCAGCAGGCAGCTCGGTTTAATGTCTCACAAATTTCGGCCATGTGTTGTCGTAGCTGCCATGAAACAGCGTGTTGACTCTCTTGGAAGGCACGAATAAAGAACCAAATTAATGCCGGACGAGGTTTCCGGTCAGTTTCAAATCCCTATCCAGCAGTCAGCGGTAGCCCATGTGACGCCTCATTCCGATAGACAGAGATATCATATCCACTTACTACTGCTCTCTCCATTTTAAAATATAAACTAATATTAATTCATGACACGATTATTAAAGAGAGGGATAAAAAAAACTTACTCTCTGATATGGCTAGAGTGTGAATAACGAAGACAAAAAATAGTATAGATAGTTTACCGGTAAATATCACTTTTTATAAGTATTAGGTTATTATATTTAGGATAAAATTTAAACTCTTTATTATATTTTGGAATTCATCAGTAAATCGAAAATTTCTAGAACGCAAACAAAAGAACATACGTGAACAGCTATCAATGTCGAACACGGCTATCCACTTCTACCATGCCCTATAAGCACAAACATGATTATAATTTTAGGGCTTATTTGACATATTCTTATCATTATTTTATCCTACCAAAATTTGATACTTCCAGAAATTTCACTCTTTAAAACTCTACCAAAATTTGATAAAGCTTCATACCAAAAGCATCTAACATTATTAAAATTCGGTAACGTTAAAATATGCCAGAATTTAGTATTATCAAATTTTAATAGGAAAAACAAGTGTATATGCACCACATCTCTTCTTGGTTAGGTCATGTCCATCACACAACTCATTGCATCCACTGATGAATGGTGCACATGGAGTACTGCTTGCTGGCTACTGTACTACTTCAGCTGTTTGCCGGTGACGCCGACAAGCTAGGTTCAGACCGGGAGGATGAGCCTCTGCAGGAAATCTGTGAGCTTGAGGCGACGCATGCAGATCGAAGCATAATCCATGACATGACATGACCAGCCTGATTGATTTCCATCTAGAAAATATGTAATTATTATACAAATAGATGCGGCTTGGATCTGTTTAATTACGATCTGAAACTGCAGTTACAGCAGCAGGAAAGGATAATGAGCGAATGCAAAATTGCTATGTGTATTATCAGCCCACATCAAAATCAAGCCACTCATGTATATGAAGTATATTTCTTTCAAAATAATAATAGAGAAAATTCCTTCTACACACCTAAAAACTTACACAATCCCTTTTATGCACCTAAAATTTACTCTATCCCTCTTATACCCTTAAAATTTCGTTTTGATCCCTTCCATGCCTCTCCCGTTAGGTTTCTTTCAATCCACCGGTTAGTTTGCTTTGAAATGTCCATTATGCCTTTGAGAATGAAGGAGATGCTGAGCAGAAATTGAAGTGCTTAGTTGGTAGTGAGTTTGATACTAAGGACTGAAATATTGATGAGTGCACCATATGTGTGTTTAATGAGACAAAATAATCCGTGGAAAGCAAATTTAAAATAAATTCCAGAATATAAGTTTAATACATCGAACTTTTGCTATATCACTCAATAGATTTTTTTGTGAAAATATACTGGGACAATGGATGGATCTAGAAAGGGTGATCTGAAAAATACCAACAGGACAACTCATTGTCTCCAAAAATTTGACAAGGTATTTTTGCAGTAAACCAAAAAGACAGAAAATTGTGTGCATAGTCACAAACCAAACTTGCAGTACATTAGTCAGAAATTCTGCCATCGTTACAAAGTAGTGCAAGATGCATTTTACGTATATGAGAACTGCTTGCATAGTACATCATCACACAAGCATGCATAGAACTAAATTCAGATCTCAGCTAACTTAACAAGGCAAGTACTGTATGTCATCATCAAAGTAGGAAGTATTCATCGGGCATTACAGTACATCATCAATTGCCATAACAGTTACAGCATCACAATAGCATACAACGCGTGGGGCATTACAGCAGCAAATATGTCAAATAAGCAAATCATTTAGCATTTAATTCTAGGACTTGAGAACAGCAAAATACAGCAGCAATAACAATAGTACTTAGCTACTACATAAGCTAATTTGACATGTACCAAAAGGAAACTAAATCAAAAAGGTACATCCATAGTTTATTCCATAAGCTTTCTTTTGCTTCTAGTGCCCATTGCAGGGCTCTTCCTTTTGCTCCTTGTGCCCATAGCTGGGCTGTCAGGAGCAGCAGCAGATGGTGGCTTTCCCTTTGTCTTGCCCTTGGCTTTGTAGGTGCAAATGGGGGTGTTTGCTCTCCAAGGGTGGCACACTGCTACAACTTGCGCGATGGGGGCCGGTCTCCACCACCACAGCCGGGAGCTCGGGGGCTAGGGCCAGAAGCAGCTGCCGCCGGGAGGTCAGGTGCCGGGGCTGGTAGCCGCCGCCACCGCCGGGACTCAGGACCGGGGCCGGTTGCCGCCACCGCCCGGGGCTCGGGGCTCGAGGACCGAACGAGATCGGGGCCAGGCACGGGAGATCTTCAGAGAGCGGGGAAAGGAGCTACAGGTAGCCGCCGCTGCCAGGAGTAGCGACCTCGACAGATTAGACGATAGAGACAGATGGGGCTGGTTACCTATGATTACCATAGGTATTTTGGTCTTTTTTTTTTTAACAATAAGCTAAATTATGTATGTACTCTGAAATCTAATGGAAACTTAACGGGAGGGTATGGAAGTGATCAAAGCGAAATTTCGAGGGTAAAAAGGGATATGATAAATTTCAGATACATAGAAGAGATTGTGTAAATTTTTTCGATATACAGAATAGAATTCCTCATAATAATAATAATAAAGCATATATGGAGTATACAATCGGTGCCTGTGATTAATTCAAGATCACAGGAAAAAAAAGATAATGCAGTGTCAGCACAGCTGGATTAGTTGTTGGCACAAAGCTGGATTCCTGTCAGGTCCAGTGATACATCATCTCTGACACCCTTTTTAATCGATCAATAACTAATGCTGCTTAAGCTCAATTATATAGCTAATACGAGCAGCTGAGCTGCATGCCAAGGGTGGATATGGATATATAGATGATTTTTTTTTTGCGATCGGATATATTAGATGGTTTTGACTGTTCAATCCAATCAACTAATTTGGCCTCAGATATCAATAAATTTTGTTTAATTCTTCCATCGGTCAATCTAATTAAGTACTTCTCTCTCTCTCTCTAAGTCATGTCCGTATATGGTTCAGTACTAAACAAATGGGCGTGATGGAATCAATTTTTGCTAAGCTAAAATTTTCAAATATAAATTTTAAGAATAATTTTTTTGTAGTGTTTTAGTCGTCATCTTATACATCAATCATGGAAAATAAGACTTGGCACTAAATTTAGAAACTAAAAATTAACTACAACTTTATAGAAAAAACAGAAGTAAATTTTAGAAAATTGCACCTATTATATCAAAACTATCACTTTGCTATAACCTTACTAAGGAATTTTACAAATCTACCAGAACTGCAAACTTTGATGAGCTGATAGGCTAGGTCCACCTATTTAGGCTCACATTTAACTACTTGTAACGTTTCAAGTTGGATCTTCTGCATGTCCAAACATATAGGGATAAAAGCTACATTTTTGATCAAATAGTCCCCCCCTGCTATTGCTACGTCTTGTAAAATATAGTAAAGTTTGTAACAAAGTAATAGTTTTGACAAGATATTTATAGTTTTGTGAAGTTTACTAAAAAAATGCAGCGTCACGTAGGTGGAGACAACATCATCACATTATCTGCGGCGCATGTTGATGACTATACTCCCATCTATAAAAAAATATAAGACAATCCTTTCCTTTTTTTCCGTAAATTTAACATTCAAAATAGTTTAACTAATTAATAAACTATCAATATATCTTATGCATGTATATGGTATCATTAGGTTCGTATTTGAAAATACTTTCATATGGTGTTAATTTCGTGGTTGTTGATAATACATTATAAAAGTAATTAATGATCTAAGTATATAAATAGAGATTGTGTCAATAACATGCATGCCTTATATTTTTAGATAAGGCCCATTTTTTACCTTAAATTTGGCTCAAAGTCTATTTTCAGCATGAACTACAAAACCGGTTGTTTTGTCACCTTAAATTTGCAAAACTGGACAAACAGCCGCCACAAGCCATGTTTCACGGTGGTTTTGACCAATGTTATAGTGGCTTTTGGCTAACATGAGCTTCAATTAGATCACTTTCATGGTTGTTGACCTAATTAAATGAATTCTACGTCAACAAAAAATGCATAATAAGAGTTTAAAACACTAAAACCATCTTCGTTTCAAACAAACCACTGGAAAAATATGTTCCAAGTGCTGTTTACCCGGTTTTGAAAATTAGGGATAAAAAATAACCGGTTTATATTACGGGGTGTAAAATGGACTTTCATCAAAATTCATGGGTGCAATGTAGACTTAACGCTATATTTTATAGTAGGGAGTATTTCCTCCATGTGAAAATATAAGACGCCGAGATAAGATTTTGACCAAAAATTACTCTATTAAGATCTTATTTTTGGATAGAAAACATAATCGTAGATAAGTGTTTTTGAATACGAGTCTAATAATATCAATTAATATCACAAAAATTATATTTATTATATTTAATAAAGTAATCGTTAGTTAAGCGAAACCTAACAGAGTTTGTATTTTTAAACCGGAAGTAATACACTATAGTCGTGAGAGCTGCATGTATGGACGCACGAGTCCGTCCTAGCTACACACCGGCTAGCAGCTGGCTGATTAATTGGGCCTTTAAATGCAGTAACCTACCCATCTTTGACCAGAGAAATCCATAATCTTCATCCAACAACAGTAGTAAGAATGCAAGACTGCCAGTAGTCAAACGATATGATATATATAATGATTATTAAACATTATACAAGCATAGGTTTCACCTTTTTTTGAGCGAAATAGGTGACACGTTTTTTTTAAGGAATTAATTCAATCACTCTTTTTGCCATTCCTAAAACCGCATGACCATTAATTATGTATAAAATCATGCTAATGATATCAATATATTCCTTTTAGCTTCCTAAGAAAAACAAAATATATTATTTTTAGCTGTTTACTGCTCTAATATAATTATTATCATGATGCCATCAAGCAAGCTATATGTACCATAGACTCTTATTGATGCACTTAATTATATCTTCAAGGTCCTAAAACAGCATGATAAATTACGTATAAAATCGTGTTGATGCTATCAATATATTCTTTTTAGATTCCTTGCAAGAACAAAATATAATATTTTTAGCTACATTTACTGCTCTAATATACTCCATAGCAAAGTGGGCAATGTTCATATATATCACCATGCATGATGCCATCAAGCTAGCTAATGACAACACGTAGTAATCATTAATTTTGACCGTAGACTCTTGTTGACACACTTAATTATATCTTCAAGGTCCGTACGTATCGGCGGATCGACGGAGACTCAATTCAAACCTTCAATAAATTAATTAAGGTTATCTATATATGTTCCTCTCTCCCTAATCCAGTCTGTCATGTGCTAGCAGCTACTTCGTGATACCATCATTTGTAAAGTGCAAATTTAGCAGATCCCACTTTAATGTCATGCCGAAAGAGCTTATTTCGAGGCAAGAGCAGCATTTAACAATAAGTTAGTATACATGCAAGCATAGATATGTCAATGTCATGACTCATGACACTCAGGCAGCTAGCCAGTGCACCATTTGTCTCATCAATCCTATATTAACTGTTACAATACCTTTTGTTCCAAATTTGTGTTCCAGTGCAAGACGTACATTATGTTATGTACAAACAAAGAAAATAAAAAAAAATAATGATGCTAAAAGGGAGCACATTAAAAGTTGGCTGGAGAAAATAGAGGGGGTAGGGGAGAAACTTTTGATTTTTTAGCTGTTAGTGTGCTTTGAGTTCGTGCTGATGGAGGAGAAAATTTTTCACGCCTACATTTTCAGGTGGGGAATCAAACTCGTGACGGGATTTACAAGCATGTGCCTGCGTGCAATTTTTTATATATACATACAAGTTCTACAGAAGTTACATTGCCACTGTAATATAGCTATATAATTAGTTTTTCCGTCAGAAGTTATATAGCTAGTGTCAAATCACAATTAACAAACCGACTAGGACCTTTCTTTGTTGCTTCCTATATAGTATGTCTAAAACCCTAGCCGCCGTCGTCACCGCTGCCACCACAGCCCACAGGAAACATGGTATATATGCTGCCAAATTAAACTGCATGCATGTACATTAGCTAGGTTGTGTGCATTGTCGGAGCCCATAAATCCCTCTGCCCTTGACGTGATCCAGATCGATTAGATTTGCCTTGTTGCTGTCTCTCATGTGCACCGACCCCCTGTCCACTTAATTAATTACTCCATATTATATAAAAACCACTCAATTTATATGATATTATAAATTTGACCCTGAACTATATGAACTCGCCCAAAATGGAAGCTTCCATGGAAGTTTCTTTTAGAAGAAAAGAACAGCACATATACGTAATATATATGCTCTTCTTTTCTTGGACGTACTCGAGCTGCATGAGATTCTAGGCTAGCTGGGAGATCGAGTAGCAGGTTTTTTTTCAACGTCATCAATGACCATGCATTAGCTGATTATATAGTTTCAACGCATGATTAATTAGCGTCAAAAACACCCTGGCATTTCGGGCTTGAAAACTGCATCATGTTGCAGGTTAAGGTATCATCATGCTCCCCTGGAGTACGGAGAGTGATTAGATTAATTTAATCGGGGTGCTTTCAGGAGGGCAACGTCGTAGGCTTTTTTTATTATTATTTTGGATGAATAATTAATCTAGGTATTAATATTATTCCTTCTGTCTTGTGCTTGTTTAATTTCAAAGAGACATTTAGCATTTGTTGTTTGTTCCTGCTGCTTTACTTTGCATCATTAATACGGTCCCAATTCTGTTGGCAACACTGAAATTAATTCGCCTCCCTGTACTCTATGATTCTCTATGGCTATACTTTCTCATTGCTCAAATTAACCCTGTTTTTGTACTAACATTAATTTTGAAGTTCGAATTGAAAAAAAAAATTGAAGTTCAGTCGTGCCACTAGCATGGTTAAAAAAGATGAAAGAAGTAAAGAAACAAGAGAAAGTTGTCGCATCATTTCAAAATCTTGAGGCAGAAATGCAATTGTATAATCCACAATTTGAGCCTCTGCAATGGTATACTCTGGTCTATCTCTGTTAGTATGGTACAGACTCTAAAATATCTGGTCTAGGTGATACAAATCTGAAGGTAAAACTATAGCCGGTTCAGTTTGAATGAAAAAAAAAACAGACTGCAACTATGGCTAGATAAATTTCTAACAAAATACAGCATCTTGCTAGCTACTTGCATACTTTCCTTTGAAATTATTCACTGCTTGTACTCTCGTTTTATTGTACCATGGATTATGAGAGCATTTCCTGTGCTCTAGGGACTCCCAAAGTATATACTCCGTGCAAAATGTCATATGAAATTTGGAAGAAAAAAATTTGTAACAAAGGTTTTCATCCACTACTCAGCAAAAACGTCAAACTAAGACTAAATTCAACAAGAACACAGCAAAACCAAAAAAAAAAAGAGAGTTCCACCTAGAATAAACCTGATATAAAAAGTGAAAATTTTGACTAAAATTTGTTTTGTTGATGAAATGTTTTACGATGCTTCTACCAACAGTAGAAATCAATTTAGACAGCTTATCTTTTCTAATCCAACGAAGCACATCTATTTATACTACCATCTCAATTAGTGACTGATAATAAAATTCATAAATCAACGATTGAGATCACTTCTATTAGCGATAATAATGGTAGTAGAATATTACTGATAAAGTTACTATTTATTGTTACTGTTGTTGTTATTTTTTTTTCAGGAGTGCTAGATGGCACAGGCACGATTGTGCATGTTAAAAAAAAGTTTGATTACTCTTTGCAAGGTATTTTATGGTCATGTTCTGGAGCATTGAAATAGGAGTTCTCAGTCTGTATGGCATATGATCGATTCTCCCTTCTCCATGTACAACACTAGTTACATTGTTGTTGCAGATCTGATCTACGACGTGCTAGGCTAGCAACATGAAGGGGAAAAAAACTGGGCAGTGTCCAATTTCTCCAACTCATGGTCCATCGACCATGGTGTCCACGTAGACAAAAAGAAATAAATTTGAATAAGCACCGTCCATTTTCTCGACAAATTTGGAGTGTCTGCCCATCCCATTTTGAGTCTTGGACACGGCATGGGCGAAAGTAACCGACCGACCAGAGGTCAAGTCAATTTAAGCAAAAATCAAGAGAAACTGTAACCATCAGGCCATGGTGTGCAACGTGCCAGCTAGAATGGCAACCACGTCATCAACATATAAGCAGTGACGTGTCCAATAAAAACCATATAAATACTGTTGATTGCACCATACGACTCTCCTAACACAGATAAATGGTTCAAATTCAGTGACAAATTCTTTCGTATAGTTCCTATCAGAAGCTACTTGGTTGGCGATTATAGATTCTTGCAATCCTATCCATCTAGAAGTAAAAATTTACTAATTTGGATTGCTTATCAAGTAAACATGTGATCCTTGGACAATGCACAAAAATACAAACTAATAAGTGAATCGGATAAACTGCACCTTTGAATCCGTCCACAAGACGTATCACCTGTCGCTGCCGTCGTCTCTCCTTGTCACTGCAATTGAATTTCAGCATCCTTCACTAACGAATAGCCATGAATGGCTGCAAGAAATTAGCTTTAGCTAAGTCTCTGCATAAGCTCTGGTAAATGAGTGCGAGAAAAAGTCCAGCACTCAGAAAAGTTTCATCATAACATCAGTAAACAGTATCTGAATGCTTAAAACTGAAATTTGGGCGACATTCACACTCAATTTAACTATGTTGACGAAGATTAATAAGCCACTTCGTAAATTTTGCTAGTAAAATAAGAAATTGTTATAGACGATGACTCGTGAGTATAAATAAGCACTCCACAAGCAGAGTAGTAACATTATTTGACCAACCGACCGACCTATGCTGATTCAGATTGCTTATGTTTGTCATTTTCCCCGTTGTTGTGAACTTCTACGTGTAAAATTCATCGGCATTGCCGTTTCACTTTCAGTGCATTGTACATATTTTTCAATTTTTAAAACGGGCCTGTCTGAAGCGTGTCAAGGATTTGTAAGCAGTAACTGCACAAATCAGTACTCCCCCTCCTTTTAAAAAAAATTCATCTCGAAAACAATCAATATATTAAAATTTATGAAAGTAGATGACAAATATATTAAAGTTTACTAAAGTATGAAACAAATATATTGGAATTACTAAAATATAAAATAAAAAATACGATTTTTTATTGATATATATGAGATAAGCTAAAAATAATTTTTTTTTTCTGGTACAGAGGTTAAAAAGATTCAGACATCCCAAACAAGCTCGCGCTGTAAAACATCAGCGAATCCATGGCAAGAGGAGACCAGGGGAGAAGAAGACACCACCAACCCAAAACAGCGTCGCGTGGTTTGATACACGGTCTCGTCGCCATGGACAGGCTAGCGCCGGCCTGTCCGTGCCAATGCTGAATTGAATCGCCGAGTGAGGCATACCTGACAACACGTACGTACGTGGAAGTGATAAAACAAGCACTTTTTCTTGCGAGCAGAGTCCACCACCACCGCCACCGCCACCTCTCGCATCGCCTCCCTATATATCGCCGTCGTCTCGCACTGCCTCATCGGATAGTCAGCTTCTGCAGCCAAGACACACCCACACACAAAGCGATCAGACTCCAAGAGTTGAGATTGAGTAGTAGTGTTGTTTTGTTGCTTTAGAAAGAGGTTACAAACCTGTTGAGATTGTGAGTATTTGTTGTCGGATCATTTTTATCCATTTCTTGTAGCAGTTGCCATTTTGATTTGATCTTGGTGGTGAAGTCGTGAGATTGGTTGTTTGGTTTGTTTGGTGGTGTTCTTGCTGTTCTTGTTCTTGAAATCTGAAGGAATGGTTGGGCGTTGTCTTCGATTGGATTAGGTGGGAGAGAAAGAGAAGAGGAGATCCGGGCTGCAAATGGGCGTCCTGTTCTCGTGCCCTGTCGATGACTACGACGCATTGGAGGAAGGCGCCGAGGTGGCGGCGGCTGCCAGCTCCGGCGGCGGCGAGCGGGCGATCCTCAGGGCGTTGGGATCCGGGAAGCTGCTCATCGAGGGGTCGCTCAGCTTCAAGCGGGATCAGCAGATGAGCCCCACCTCCCTCCAGGTGGAGACCAAGATCTCCATCAAGCCCGCCGACAATGCCACCACCGCTGCGGCGCCGGTGCCGAGGGAGGTCGCCAGGGCGAGGTTCGCCGACGGCGCGGCGGCGGAGAGCCCGAAGCACGAGGCGGCGGCGGTGAAGCTGCAGAAGGTGTACAAGAGCTTCCGGACGCGGCGGCAGCTCGCCGACTGCGCCGTGCTGGTGGAGCAGAGCTGGTGGAAGCTGCTCGACTTCGCCCTGCTCAAGCGAAGCTCCGTCTCCTTCTTCGACATCGAGAAGCAGGAGACGGCGGTGTCCAGGTGGTCAAGAGCAAGAACTCGAGCTGCCAAGGTAGGATTTTTTTGCCATCTCCATCTGTTGTATCTGAATAATCTGGTCAGACATTCGACCTGAAAAAAATGATGAATTTGACTGAAGTTTTTTGCAAATTTGGCTGAAATTCAGGTCGGAAAGGGATTGTCCAAGGATGAAAAGGCACAGAAACTTGCACTGCAGCACTGGCTGGAAGCGGTGAGTACCAGTTGAATGTGTGGAAATTGTTGAGATTTTACCGGTGTTTCATCATGCAATGAGCTAATGTTCACACTGAAATTGCTGATGTTCAGATTGACCCGCGCCATCGGTATGGTCATAACCTTCACTACTACTATGATTGCTGGCTCCACTGCGAAAGCAAGCAGCCTTTCTTCTACTGGTTAGTATACTAGTCACTCAGATATCACAGTTCCAGATTGAATGGAATGTGAGTTCATGATCCTGATTTGACACTAAATGCAGGCTTGATGTGGGAGAAGGAAAAGAGATCAACCTTGAGGGCAAGTGCTCCAGGTCGAAGCTTTTGAGCCAATGCATCAAGTACCTTGGTCCTGTAAGTGTTTGCAAACATGAAGCAAATAGTAATAGCTAGACTTAGAACATAGAGGTGTTTTAGAATGGTCTCTAGAATATAATGAAAATGAAGGGGCAATGTGGCTATTGGCTAACATGAAAAACTGAAATTGTACAGAAAGAAAGAGAGGACTATGAAGTTGTAATGAAGGACGGCAAGTTCTTGTACAAGAAGAGCCGGGAGATCCTCGACACGTCTTGTGGACCAAGAGATGCAAAGTGGATCTTTGTTCTTAGCACATCAAAGAGCTTGTATGTTGGCCAGGTAATTTTCATACGCATTGGCCACATTGGCGAAAAAAAATACTACCAGCCTTGGAATTGTCAGTTCATCATGTAAACATTGTACTGTAATATCAAATGCAGAAGAAGAAGGGCAAATTTCAACATTCAAGCTTCCTTGCTGGAGGGGCAACTTCTGCTGCTGGGCGATTGGTGGTTGAAAATGGAACCTTAAAGGTATGTATTGTTTATAATCAAGCCATTTCAAAAACTTGTTCATCCTTTATAAAGAACTGGTTATATGTTGAGTTCTAGCCGTAGACAAAATGCTGACACAATCTTGTTTCCTTTCTGTCTGACAGGCTATTTGGCCACACAGTGGACACTACCGCCCAACAGAGGAGAACTTCCAGGAGTTCAAGAGCTTCCTGAATGACAACTCGGTCGATCTTACCGATGTTAAGGTAGGCATGTCATGTAAATTCAGACAGAAACTGAAAAATCTCAATGCTGCTGTGATGTTATTAAATTTTCAGGCAAACTGAAAATTCAATTCAGCTGTGATGTTGCAATTTTGTAATCTGACGTCCTTTTGAATTGGTGCAGATGAGCCCAGCAGAGGAGGATGAGGAATTCTGGGGTAGCCTGAAAAGGATCACTTCAGATAGCTACAAGAACACTGTCGTCGACGGGAACTCTGAAGACAAAGCCGCTGCACCTGAAGAAACCAGCCATCGCCAGATGCCTGGAGTCCCTGATGAACCAACCTGTGCAGGGATCGACAGCTCCGATGAACCAGCAGCGACGAGGAGCGTAGAGAAATCGTCAGATACTGCTGCTGAAAACACTGAAGCCGAGGAGGAGGGTCAAGAAGAAGGAAGCGGCGGTGAGCAGGCGCCGGTGCCGAGGGAGAAGATACTGGAGAGGATCAACTCCAAGAAAGGGATGAGGTCGTATCAGCTCGGGAAGCAGCTCTCCTTCCGGTGGACGACCGGCGCGGGGCCCAGGATCGGCTGCGTGCGCGACTACCCGTCGGAGCTGCAGCTGCGGGCGCTGGAGCAGGTGAACCTGTCGCCCAGGAGCGCCACCGCCGCGTCCGCGTCCTCCCGGTTCTCCTCGCCGCAGCGGCGGAGCTTCAACGGCGCCGTGGCGAGGGGGTGCGAGGCGTCGTCGCCCAACACGCCGAGGGAGGCGCTCCGGCCGTCGCCACTGCAGCATGGGCTCGTCGCCGTCGCGGCGGCTTCGGCTGACTGATGGGCGCGGCCTTCGCCATCCGTCGCGGCTGGTGGAAAAAGATGAAACTTTTGCCGAGCAATTGTACACACATAATAATGGTACAATTGCATGCATATTTAGGGTAAAATGGTTAAATGTTGAATTGATAGAACATATTGTAGGACTAATAATATACATTTACACATTGTTCATAGGATATAGTAGTAGCAAAGTTGCTGACATGGTAAATACACATGTATACAGGTTTTTTCATTCTCTTTCAAAGATTTGTTTCATTCTTGGTACTCCCTCTGTCCCAAAAAGTTTTATTCATCGAAGAAAATTTAGTAGCGAGGAGAAAAAAACCAAATTTAGTATTAAGGAGAAAATATTAAAATGTCCATCGTTTATTAGAAAAATAGTATTATAGTTGGATATATAAGAGATATTTAAGGGATAAAAATATATTTAAGGGATAAAAATATTTAAGGAACAAGAAATTAATATCTTTCTAACAAATTTTAAACGCTAGAAATCTAACTCTCTTTTGAGACGGAGAGAATAGAGTATTGAGCTTTTTCCACTCAAAAGGCTTTCACAAAAAGTGCATGATTTGACACCCAAAATTTGACACTAGTTTGGATTTATAACAAAATTAAACCAAATTTGAAAGAGACCGGACCTTTTCTATGTAGGCTGGTGGTCAGACCGGATGGTGAACTGCAGTCGGATCGTAGGTATACGAGCAGTCTAGCTGGCAGACTTGAGTTTGAGTCCAATTAAAGCAATTCTCGTGTTTCCTTGCTTGGGCCTGAGGTTTTTGAGTCCTAATTGATATCTAAGCCTCATAGGACGTGAACAAGGCTCTGTGAAGGTAAGACCAATCCCTTAATAAGGGCTATGGCTTAGTGTCAGGAAATCACACAACCATTTTCATTCGCACGTGCATTAATTCTCATCCGAGGAGACGAGATACATAATACAAAGTTGATAAGTAACAAAGTACATAGGGGAAGCGTAAATAATGTATTTATTACATGGGCGATCAAAGGCCCAATACAGGAAAGATAAACAAATAAGACGCCAACTAAACAAGCAGGGGACCAAGCCTACAGGCGCTTGACGGCAGGAACAAGCTAGACGTCGAAACCTTCTTCTCTAAAGCACTCTTCATCTAGATGGGGAGATAGAGCAAGACTGAGTACAACCACCATACTCAACAAGTCACACCAGTAAATACAAGAATAATGATCCGAGTGTACAAAGGATGTTTAGTATGGCTATTTTGCAGCAAATCGGCACTTTTAAACAGTTTAGAGTTTTATAAGGCATTTTTAAGAACTCTAATCCTAGTAATCATATTAAACCAAAGTCGCGAAAACAATGCAATCCGGCCTTAAACCAGGCCACCCTGCCTTAAACCAGGCAAACCGGTCTTAAACCAGACCTCCGTCAGCGACGTACTAAGTGTCACACCCCGATTTGGCACTGCCGTACAACGGCACCAGTTAGGGCGTGCCGCAGGAAAACAGCGCGAAGTGCCTTTCCGTGGAACTGCGATATAGATACCAGTCCCAGGACGCAGCGCTGGTATCCACGGCAACTTGCAATGCATCATTACAGTACCTTAAATAAATAATAAACATATACCTTAACTTACGTTGCAGCTTCGGGGCAAGCCGGAGACAGCAACAAACAACACAGAGGCAGCGGCAGCAACGGAACAGTGGACTAAGTCCCAACACACAGGCAACGGCTGGGAATCATGACGAAACCCAAATCTTCACTTCACAGCAACACCAGCATCCAGCTCCCGGCGGCGAATTATATATATATATATAGAGCAAGGGTGAGTACTTACGTACTCAGCAAGCCAAGGGAACTTAGGTGGTTGTTGCAAGCTTCAAAGACAGGCTGGTTATTTTACAATCTGCTTTGTTTAAATCTTTTTAAATCCACTAGTGTGTGCTTCTCAACAATCAGGGCAAGGTGAGTCTTGCCCGATCGGAGTGAGTCGTATAAATCTTTGAATCGGCACAACTCTCAAGAGTTGGCCTTTAGGATCCAACGCCATCAGCTGATCCAACTTCATTGGGCCCACAGCCTTGTCGTTCATGTCACTTCTCAACATTTTCCGAAATCCGATTCCCAGTCCACAAATACCATTTCACAAGCAGTTGTCAAACAAAACTACGCTAAGGAATCACCTCACATCCGCCCATGACCGTGGCCACGGCTGTTCAAACAGTTTAGACCTCTGCAGAGGGGATACACTCTACCCACACGACGCGACTCACTCTAGCCACCAGATCACACGCATTGGGTACGATGTGGTGACGTAGGGGTTTTCGCGACAAGGCATTTTCCAAACCCTTCCAGGTTACCCCATGCCAACTGGAGGGGTCCTCAGACCAACAACAGGGTAGGTCCTCAGACCATGCTGTGCTAGGAACCCAGGAGGCACCCCTAACGCTCTTCCGCATGATCCACAGTCCAATGGCACGCAAGGCGTCCCTGGGAGACTCGTTACTCAGCCAGGAGTTATCCCATATCACCCATGTGGTTGTACTGTCATATGTTCAGATGAAATTCTAGAGGAATCGGTTCTTAGCTGCAGTGCGGGAGACTCGTCCCGATGGCACGATCCCCGTACCGTGGTTTTCACAAACCATTTTATTTTTAAGGCACCGACCCAGGTGTCGGGTTTTCCAAAGTTTCATAAACCCAAGTTTTACCCATCGTAGATCTTTTTAAATTTGATAGCCGATCACCGATATCATACCCGTCGACACAGATACCAGGATCTATCAAGCGAGATGACAAGGAGGTATAAGGGAATCACAATCAATCAAGGAAGGTATGCAGCAAATGGGTTGGCGGCCCGTTGGTTGTCTTGCGACCATGGCCGAGAAATCATAACAGTGTAACCTAATTTATGCGATTTGGTAAATAAAATACTTAGTTCCAAAATTATGGGTTCGAGATGTTCAAAGGTGACTTGCCTTGCTCTAAGTCTTCACTGGTCTTCGAGAATCGTCGCGAAATCCGCTCCAAAACGAAATTTCCGGCGACCGTTACTATACACAAACACACAAAAATCTACACCAAGACCAGTAAAAAGATCCTATTTAGTGCTAATAATAGTGCCATTGAATAGATCTCAATTTTCGAAAATTACTGAAGTTGGAACGGAGTCATTCGGATCAACGGATGAAAAGATATGATTTTTGGGAGATTAATTGGATTTCTGGACAACTGGAAATTGGTTATTTGGAATTAATTAATTTTCGGAGGAGAATATTCAAGGGAATATTCCCTGGGCTGTCACTGGTAGGTGGGGGCTGCTGGCAGGCAGTGGGCCTGGGTGACCCACACAATAGTGAGATTTGGTGTATGGATCGGGTCCATACATGCACAGAGAGAGAGAGGAAATTGGACTAGGCGTATTGGGCTGGTCTGTGGTGGATCAAATCAAACAGGGCCCACATGCAGCCGCACGGCCCACGGTGGACCGCATGTGCGCGAGTCAACGGGGAGTCGGCTTCAGCATCACACACGCGTGACAAGGGCAAGACGGTGAGCAGTGCTTCGCATCCGATGGCCGAGGGTGGCGGAAGCTAGGCGGCGAACGACGGCGAACGGCGGCAAACGGCGACACCGGCGGAAGGAGGAGAGCGCGGCGAACATCTCGAGCAGCTCGGATCCGCGAGAGTCTACTCGACAGCGGCCGACGGCGAGATGCCGAGGCGGCGGGGAGAGAGGGGAACAGCGAGCCAGGTGTCTATGGCGGCTAGCGACGCAAGTCCGAGGTGGCGAGGAGAAGAAACGGTCCGCTGGTTGTTCCTTGCCCGGCGGCACAACGGAGCAAGGAGAGAGAGGCCGGTGAGTCGATTGAGCGGGTTGGATTGAGGTGAGGACGGGCAACGGTGGTTGACGATGAGGGTCCGAGACGGTGGGGAGAGAGAAACGGGGGTAGATGACGGTGATGGCCGAAGAACCGAAGACGGAAGGGGAGAGGAAAAAGGAGTGGAGACCATGGCGACTCTCGGTTGTTTGTCTACGACGGAGAGTGAACGAAACAGAGGAGGGTCCGAGAGGGCTTAGCTCACCGATGAAGGAGATGCACGGGGCGATGTCGTTCAGGAAGGATTGGGAGGACGCCGTGGGAAGCTTGGGGATTTGCGTTCTCGGGTCAAGCGGAGACCGGACGAGAAGGGGAACCGGAGTCGGTGAGGAGCGGCGGCCTCGGCATGGGGACTTGACCCGACGAGGGGTGCTTCGGGATGGTCGAGCGGCGGCGGCGGCGGCCGAACTTGGGGAGGGCGACATGGCGGAGCTTCGTCTGAGAAGCGGAACCGAGGAAGGGAAGAGAGGGGGCTCTCGGAGGGCTTTTATAGGCAAGGGGAGAGCTCGGCTAAGGCTTTGGCCTCCAATAATTGGTGCTCGAATAATTGAGGGGAGTGGGGCGGGAAGAACACGGCGCGGTGATGAAATCTCGTGCGGCGGCAAATTCGAATGGACGGCCGGGATGTAAGGGGTGGTGATGGCGGGCTATCGGACGGTGGCTTTTGAAAACTTTGCGCGGCCGAGCGGCGGGGAGGCACTGCCTGGCCTGGAGAGGAAAAGAAAAAAGAGGCGCCGGAAAGGGGGTGTCGGAGTTACCCGTTCGAGCAAGCGGGTTTGGAACGATGCGGGGACAAGGCGGCCCTAGGGCAGTGGGGGCGACGGCGGTGTCCTCCTGGTCAGCGATCGGGCGGGGCGCGAGGGCATCTGAGGCGCAGCACGAGGTGGTCGTCCTCGGACTGGCGTCTAGCGGCGCGGCGTGGGAGAGACGAAAAGGAAAAAGGGAGGCGAGAAACGGGATGGATAGGCTGTCCGCTCCGTGGCACGTAGCGGCGATCAACGTGGGGCCAAGGGGATGTCGGGAGACCAGGAGGCATTTCTCCGAACGGAAGGTGGGCGAGGCCGAGAAGAGGCGGACGACGTTCTGAGAAGGAAGATGAACAGCGGTTCGGGATCAACGGCTGCGCGCAGGCCACGTGGCGGCAATCCGCGGCCAGCGTGGCTCATAGCGGGCGGGCGAGAGAGAGAGAGAGATCGGGCGGCTACGCTGCGGCTCGGGAGACACGCGGCGCGATCGGGGTGGATGACCGCGAGTTGGCGAGCCAGCTAGGGGAATCGACGGCAGGCGCGCGATGCCCAGGACACGCGGCAGAGATCGGCCGGAGTGCGCCGGGTCAGTGCGGCTCTAGAGGCACAGAGTTGGGCCGGAATGGAAGAGAGACAGCCTGGTAGGAACAGTATTGTTTCTCTTTTTCTCTGGAATTTATTTGGAGAGATTTTGAGAGACTTTCAAAGGGGATTTGAATTTAAATGTATACATATGAATTTAGAAATTCTCTGGGAGTCATGGGTAGGGATTTCAAGGGGAATATTTGGTATTTTTAGAGAAGTTTGTACTTGATTTTCCAAGGATTTCGCAAGGGATTCAAAGAGAGATTCAAGGGGGGATTAAATCCGAATTGTAATATTTAAATTCGAATCTTTTTAGGGAAGCTCAAGGGAATTTTGTGGAGGGTTGATACACGTATATACACTGGTCTATATGTGTATGTATACGCAGGGGGGCCTGGGTATATATTTATATATATATGCATATATTTGTATGGAAGTTGTATGTATATATGCATGTATCTATGTATTTCAATAAGATGGCGGAATTGAGTGTATGAGGTGGATTTCAAGGGAGAGTGAAAGCAAGGGAATTTACGGGATGATTCAAAATGGGATATTTAGGGTTCCGACATTGGATCTTCGGAACGGGAAACGAAGCGGAGATTTACAGAGGAGAAGATCGGGAACTTGCCGTTAAGGTTTTGGAGAGGAGTCTGATAATGGCGATTCAAATTATTTCAGAACAGAGGATTTTGGAGAGAGTGGATTGTTGAGATCAAGGACAGGATTTTAAATCGAGATCCATGGCACAGCATACAATGCAGCACACAAGATCGAAATTTTTACAGGTAGATTTTAGCGAACATATCGTTTAACGTCTCGCTAAAAGCGGGGTGCTACACTAAGCTTTAGACGAGGACGACGCCTCTTAGGCCTTGTTTAGAGGAGCTTCTGCCAGCTGCAGCTTCTCTCAGAATCTCTAGCTGGAAGAAGTTCTCCTAAATAGTCTAGATTCTCATCGAGAATCAGAGAATCTGTAGTTGCAGAATCTCGAAAATGAACTAAAAGCGAGAGGCTAGGAAACATTTTCAGCCCTGTTTTGGGGGAGCTTAAGATTTTGAGAAGCAGCTGGTGAGAAACCACCTGGTGAGAATCTGGAGAAGCTGGGTTTCCCAGCTTCTGTCTTCTAGTTCATTTTCTAGATTCTACAGCTATAGATTCTTAGAATTTTAGTGAGAACCTAGACTGTTTAGGGGAGCTTCTGCCAACTGGAGATTCTGGGAAAAGCTACAACTAGTAGAAGCTCTCCCGAACAGGGCCTTCCCCAGCTAACTTTTCACTAGCTGCTTCTCAGAATCTTAAGATCCCTAAACAAGGCCTTGTATATTTTTCTAATGGTGCATATTTTCCCTTTTTCACCATCTGACTTTTCCCTTGTCATACTACGATCTAACGGTGTATATTTTTCTCTTTTTCCCAGATTAACGTGGTAACTTCTTTCAAATCTATCTTTATAATATAATAGATAGATGACGTTGGTTAGTTTAAAAATGAACAAACCAATGTCATTTAAAAAAGGATGGAGGGAGTACCATTTTCCGCTCCTGTTGGTTGTCTTGAGTAAGAGTATTTACCTTCTAATTAAAAAGAATAGATAGTACTAGTTTTAGGGGTTTAAGTTAACCAGAGAGTAATCTGGATTGTTGGTCCATTTTGCAGGTGCTAGCTAGTAAAATATGTTCTTTAAGGTTGTTACTAAACCTAATTTATTTTTTTCCAATAATGGAATTTTCTTTTTGCAAGAGAAAATATAATTACAGTATAATTATAGTGTAATTACAATATATCTAGTATGTAATTACAATATAACTATTATATAACTAACATGTAAATCTCATGTAAATAAACAAATTCGTGTATGTCTCTTTTTTCCTCACTAAGGCTGTCTCCAACAGGAGACCCATTGGGGCACCCAAACCTAAAATGGGTCTCCAGCAGGATACCTATAGCCTTTAACAGAGTACCTATATGGAAGACCTATTTTGGGTGGCAGGAGAGGCATAACCCAAATCTAAGTATCCTCTTTCCTAGAGACCTATTTATAGAAAGAGTTATCTTTTGGGTCGTGTTGTTGGAGAATACCAAAAATGGGTATTGAACCCTTTGTCTGTAGCGCTACCCAAAAAATAAATAGATCTATTTTGGGTTACGATTGTTGTAGACAGTCTAGTAGGTAGAAGTACTCTGTTTTCTCCTTTCATCCGTTTCATCGTTCGTCCCTCTCTCTCGCACGTTAAAGTTACAGTAACCAACTAATCATCGCTCCGTTGAATCGTCAGGTAGTGGAGAAAGAATAAAGTGCAAGCAAAGGTCTCTCTCTCTCCCTCCGTTCCTTAATAAAAGGCGCAACTGCTGTGGACGTACATACCAAGGAAGCGCAACTATTTACTCCCCCCCGACACATGTTACACTTCGTTTCGACCGCATGCATCAGCCTTCGCAGTTCGCATGCTGCCCAGCGACAACGACCTGCTATTTTTGTGCGCGTGTGCACCAGTTCCCGCCCGTGCGCTGCATCCGGCCCACATGCTGATACACATGCACTCTGCCATGTAGCCATGGACGTAAAAATAGCTCATAGATTTGGAGGCGCCATCAACCAAAATTCAGAAGGCATCAACAAAAATTTCTGCGTGCCATGAACGAAATTTTGAATTGAGCTTATATGATCACCAGCTTGTCCTATAAATATGGGTAGTCATTCAATTCACACCACTTATCTTTTTCTTCTCCCGTCTTCCCTCCAATGGTTACACATATTGGCAGGTTTGGATTTGAATCAGCCCTTCAATTGGGATGAAATTGAGGATTTAGAGGGAGACGTACCTGATTTGAACTACGATTACATTTGGGATTCCTGCAATGAAGGTGTTCATGGTTTGTTCTTTGTTTTATTTTTCCCTTATGTACTCCATGTTGCTTCCTTTCCGATCTATATGTGTTTCATAATCTAGTTTTGTTTCGTCGGACACATGAAGAAGGTGCCAATCAAGACGTCGACAACGCAGCTGACGGCGTGGATGTAGGTGACGCCGGTGGCGGACCACACATTGTGGTTCAAACTGAAGCTAGCGATGGAGCACACGCTGTGCATCAAGCTGAAGCCGGCGATGGAGCAGACGTCGTGGATCATGTGGTAGCCGCCGGCGACGAAGCAAACGCCATGGATCAAGATGAAGCCGCCGCTGACAGAGCAGACGCCGTTGATCAAACTGAAGCCCCCGCCGGCAACGAAGCTAATGTTGTGGCAGTCGACGCAGGTATTACTTTTTTGTTGCTCATTTTTTTACTAGACGAGCTTGAAGGCCTTTGCATGTAGGCATGCACAGTGCCATGCAGACCATGAGTAAGCTTGCTGTTGTTGCTTGTTTATTTCTCGTTGTTGCCATGCATACCATGAGTAAAGCATGAGTAAACCCTGCAAACCATGAGCTTGCTGTAGCATATGCACGTATACTAAGGCCTCATCAACTATGTGTAGGTATCAATATCAAGAGGAGGAGGCACTACTCTCCTGATATAATCGAATCATATATGCCATGTGTTTGGAGAGATCAAATCCTAGCATGATGAAGGAGGGAGTGACAAAGTCAGTTGCTAATGATATGGGGGACCCGTGGGGAGTTGTCCAACGCATATGGCGAGATGGACAAATTGGAGGTGGAATTGAAGCTTTTGAATCCAAGAAGAAGAAATATTGTGGCCGCAAAAAACTTCTGTTTAACCCTGATGCCATCAAAGATGTGCTGTGTAGACAATGCCATAGTATCTGTGACCTGGCCAATGCTTTGCATATGTCAAAAATCACATTGCATAGGTGTCTAAAGGAAGGAATGTTTAGGCGCCATACAAATGCCATAGAGTTCACCCTGACCGTAGATAACATGAGGGCTCGTGTGTGATTTTGCATACAAATCTTTGTATAACGTCATATACATAGATGAGAAATGGTTTTATAGGACAAGGGCGGAGCAAAACTATCACTTAGCACTAGACGAAGAGAACCCTCATTCAAACAGCACGGACCGGGTCTCCTAGCCGTTTGTCACGCCCAGAATTCACACCAAAAATTCTGGAGTTTTATTGTGTGTAAATCCTCGTCCAGGAATCAACTGAGGCACACATGACATAGTTGATAATCAAAGTAATTGTTTACATATTGAAAGTATTTATTATAGAGGCGAATGGTGCCCCCTCAAAATAATAAAGTTCTAGCAACGGAAATTAAGCTAAAATGACGTGACGAAACCCACTCCACAAACTTGACTAGGCTCCTGCCTAATCCTCCGAGCAGTCCTCCTCGCTGAAGTACTCCTCTGAATGATGATTGTTGATTGCAAGGTGAGTACATGAAATACTCTGCAAGCCACACAGCAAATATGCAAGTGCACAGGATGACACAGGATGGCATAATAGGGCTCAATTTGCATAAACCGCATTTAATAAAGCATTTCAGATAGTAGTAAAACATCAATAATTAATCAACATTATCCAACACTATACCATTCACCAAATGGCATAGGCCCAACCACTCCAACCTGGCGCTAACCACGATTTATCCTTCAATAATCAAATTTAGTTAATGTGGGACTAATCACAGAAAACATTGCTAGGCTCGCTCTTAACCGTGGGCACGGCTATTTGAATAGTTTTACTTTGGCCAGAGTTGTACCAATGTACTCACAAGACACAACTCCACAACACATCACTGTGCGCCTTGATACCACTACGGTACCTCGGAAAGGAATTGTGACAAGATCATCCATGTAACTCGCACAATAGGAGAGCCTCCCGCCGGACCTCCGGTCTCTGGTAGGGGTGATCAAGTGCCTTCCCGTGAGACGGCCCGACGCCCAAAGCATGGTCTTATTGTCACTGCCATGTGTGGACTTATATTAGCCACAGACACGCCCTGGTGCCTCCTATTGAACTCAGCACACTTCAAACTCCTGTTATCCCATTCTAGCTTGTGGTTAGCATGAGTGTTGCTTTCCAACAAGTAGTCCGCGAAATGGTCCTTAACTATCACAAGCACCGCTAGCAACATTCACAACTCTGGTGCTCGCAACCCACCTTTTTGTCAAATTTTAGTGGACCATTAAATTATCCTCGCACGATCACAATCGTACATCGAACCATTATTTCATATGAGTCAATAGTAATTGTCAAGCCTTTAGTGATATCCCATTAACTATTCTACAGTTTGCTAAGCATGGCTAAGCAGGGTCCTAGAGTTATTCTAGCTAACCAGTAAATAAAGCTAGCTAGTCGCATTTGTCCCATAGGTACAATGTCAAGTAATCAAGTCAAAGGGGCCATACACAAAGATTAGGGTTTCCCAATTCCGGTGACATTCCAAAATATATGTAGAGTTGAAAGGAAATAGAGCTTTAAACATAGGAACAATATGCTCAAAGGGATTTAAGAATCTGTGTGACTTGCCTTGCTGCTCCTCATAGGCCTCGGAACTCTCCTTGAGGAACCGCGGCTCTTCCTGAACGTCAACGGCTAAAGACAATAAAGAAAAATAAGCAAAACAGTACATCAACACATATGAACAGTATCATATTATATTTTTAATGGGTAGATCTTGATTTTTAAAGAATTTTGCAAGTTGAATCATCCCAAACGGAGTTCGGATGAATAAGTTATGAATTTTAGAAGTTTAACCCCTTTTAAAAGCTTTTAAAAGAATAAAACCGATTTATTGCATCATTAAGGAATTAAATTAATTCGGGTAAAGGAATTATGATGTCATTGAAGAGGGAGAGAGTAAACCCGACTGACCAGTGGGGCCCACTGGCAGAGAGAGGGAGGGCTCTGGTCCATAGTGGACCGAGTCCACCAAAGTTCACAGGATGATCTGACGGTTAGGATTTTATGGGATCGGATCGGACGGCCGAGATTTATGCACGGTTTAAGATAGATCAGAGGGCTAAGATTTAATCTAACTTAGATCCAACGGCTATGGTTTGATCCAACAATCTAAGGGCCGAGATCTAATCAGGGAGATCCGACGACTGAGATCTGTTCAGGATGCGGAACCCCACTGCTGACTGGGCGGCTGATGCGGCGTCCACGTCGGTGCTCGGCGGCTCAGGGGACGGCGGCGGCACTGGACCCGATGGTTGCCTGCGATTGGCTGCGCGGCGGTACGAGGCGAGGGCGGGAACAGGTAAAGGAGATCGCGGTGGTTCTCACCGTGGGTAGAGGGCGGTGAATGGCGAAAAGAGGAGCCAGCAGCGAGCTCCAAGCGGCAGCGGTCTTCGGGTTCCCGACGGCGACGGCGCTCCGGCGATCTTCGGCGGTCCAGATGAGGCAGCCTAGCTTCCTTGGGCTCCGGTGAAGCTCATAGAGGCGGTGGCGAACACTAACGGCGACTAAGCCAGCGGCGACGTGCGACCGGGGCTCGGCGGCGGCGGAGGAGCGAGCTCGAGACGCGGGGAGGGGGCTAGGACTAGCTAGGGCTCAATCTAGTGCACGGAAACACTCCTAGGGGTCTCAGGCTTGCTATTTAAGGTGGAGAGGGGCGGAGTCCGGCTTATCAAGATAATCTCGTACCACAGGGATCTCCGCGATGGCTGCCTGGTTTAGCGATTCCGGAGAAGATGAGGTGGAGAGGGCACGGAAAATCACTTTTCTCCCAAAGGCAGGGGTTAGGGTCACTGTCTTAGTGGCACAATCAATAATTCCCTTGTGCCGAGTTAACCAGTCCATCCCTAGGATGACATCTATCTCTTCTGATTTGATTAGAATCAAATCGGCCAGGAAAGGGATACCCTGAATTTCTAAGGTCACAGAGGGGCCAAACTGGGTGGTATGCATTTGATTTTCCGGTGTGTTAACCATGATAGACTTATCCAATTTCCCCATCTGGAACCCATGTTTTCTTGCAAAATCCCTTGATATAAAAGAATGTGTAGCACCCGAATAAAACAAAACTATTGCACTAATCGAATTAACAGGGAACGTACCTAGGACAACGTCCGGTGCAGTTTGATCCTCGTCTGCAGTGACGTGGTTCACTCTGGCCTTGATCACGTTGCCAGAAGGTTGCCCCGATGTGGTTGACTTGAGACACTTAGGCTTTGGACACTGAGAAGAGTAATGTCCTGGATCACCATAGTAGTAGCAGGTCAGTGGCTTCCCTCCAACTTCCTTCTTGATGGGCTGGTTGGTTGCTGGGGCCATGACTGGCTGAGGAGGAGGACGGTTTGCTCCAGCGTGGCCGCTAGTAGTATTGGTGTAGAACTAGCGCTGCAGGCGAGGTGCCGAGGAGGATCCACCTTGCTGGGTCTAGGGCAGTCCCGCAACACGTGGCCTCTGACTAGGGGATTGATGTGCCCGGAAACTTGCCATCCTGCGCTTCCTTTGCTTCATTTGGTTGTGTTTGTCTTCCTAGTGAATAGCCTTGTCTACCAGTTTCTGAAAATCTGAGTAATCACCAGAGAGTAGTTGAACTAAGAGCTCATCATTCAATCCGTCCAGAAACTTCTCTTGTCGGACGGCGTCAGTGCTAACATCCTCCGGCGCATAGCGGGCAAGACGGTTAAACTCATAAAGAAACTCAGTTACCGACCGGTTCCCTTGCTTTAGTGCCCGAAACTCACGCTTCTTTTATACAACTACTCCAGCAGGGATATGCGTCTTCTTAAAAGCGATGGCGAATTCAGCCCAAGTGATAGGCTGTCCCTCAGCTCGGTTAGTTCTGAAATGATCCCATCATTCAGATGCAGGACCATGTAGCTGGTGTGACGCGAAAGAGACCTTCTCCTGGTTTGTGCATTGTAGAAGGTCTAGTTTCTTCTCAACAGCATGCAACCAATCCCTAGCTTCCGCGGGATTAGTTGTGCTAAAGAAAATAGGAGGCCTTGCTCGCAAAAACTCTGCGAGCTTGTTCTGCGGTGGAGGAGGAGTCTGCTGTTCTGCTTGATTCTGCTGATTTTGCATTTGTTGAAACATCATGTTCATCAGCTACGTTTGGTTTGCCAAGACCTGGGCAATGGTAAGATTGTCGTCCTGATGCGGTAGTCCGTTGGGTGCACCCCCATGATTGCTGTTTCCAGAGCTACCATCTTGGTTGCTTCCGTTACATGTGTTCACCATCTGTAGAGCAAAGATGAGAAGAAACGAAAGAGCCCTTGAGACGGATTTCATACTACTTAAGTTTTCACTTTTATTGCTCTGAACTGAGTGATTAACATTTATGTAGCTTACTATCACATCATCAAGCAACTCCTAACTTAAATAGTTACATCACCACCCTCTCGCATAAACTGTTGACTAAACCCCACACACACAAGCATTTCCTAAGCACACAACTGCTAACACAACGATCTAAGATAAGTCATGCTAAGATGCTACTAAGGGCTTCTCAACGGGGCGAAGGACTTTTTCTTTCATCTGAGTTGTGTTCAGATTCCCCTTCATCTTCTTAAGTATCACCCCACTCCACTTCAGAGTGAGTGCGAGCACCACTGTCTTTTGACCCTTCCGAAGGTGTGCTGGCTTCTGACTCCTCTGAGTCCTCTTCTGCAGCATTAGCATAAGCCACCGGTGGAACTACCTGAAGTAGGACCTGGTCATTCAGTAAACGGGTCCTTGGTGCTAGCTAAATCCGAGGTGGAAGATGAACCCTCTTCCTTGGGGTGGTGTGGATCTTGACTCCTTCAGGGGGTGCTTCTCCTTTGGTTAGGGCCAACTCTTGCTTCAACCAGTCCACTTGGTTTTGCAGCCTACAGATCTTAGTGTGGTTCTCATTCTCCCGTTCATGAGCTGCGATCACCACATCAGCCCGAGCATTGTCCATGGCACTCAACATCCTTACAAGTCGTTGAGTAGTTGCACTGTTCTCTGCTCCTGGGTTTTGGTAACTGCTGTACTTGTCGTTGTGGGTCCTGGACGGGTGGTAGTGGTAAGAAGTGTTCCTTAGATGAGCGGCGTAGCGGTGACGAAGTTCTCCAATAGCTTACAAAGCCACCTCTTGACATGCATGCTCAAAATTTCTTCCTCCTACTTCAAAGATCATGGATGGGACTCCTTCACGTTCACTTGAAATCATGAGGCGGACGTGACACTTCTCTTCACAGGGGTTGTGAGTGACTTGTCGGTATTCAGGGGCCGGATTGTACCCTATGGCAAAGGCCATATCTCGTAACTCCTTGACAAATCCAGCAACTCCAAACAGATGCACTGGCTCTTGGTTTACCATCTATGGAGCATGAAAGGAAGATTTATCGATTTTGACTAAGTTAATGTCGAAGGTTGAAACCTCGACGGCGGGAAGTCAGGAGACCCCCCTTTGAGATTCGGCCAGGGGAGTGGTTCTCAGGTGGAGCTGGCGTCAAGCGGAAGAAGAGAGACCAGCGCTCGGGGCGGAAACAGAGGGGCCCGAGCTGGAAGATAGGGGTCTGGACCGTCCGAACACGGTCCGGACCGTCCGAACCGTGTAGATCGCAAACGAGAGAGCGAGAGAGACAGGGGGCGTTTTATACAGGTTCGGGCCGCCGGAGCGTAATACCCTACTCCTGTGTGTGTGGTTGGCTATCTGTGGTAGATGAATGTGGGATTGCGGTTACAAATGGACCCTGTGGGGAGCTCGGAAGCTAGCCCGGGGACTTGAGACTTCGAGAGAGAGAGAGAGAGAGCCAGGAGCAAGAGCTGCCTGGGTGACCTGAGGCCCGAACTCCGTCTACCGAGAGAGAGGCATGGATCCTCCTTTATAGGCGAGGGGAGTCCACAGTGCCAGTCATACGCGGTGAGAGAGGGATACGCTACATCTTGTCGTGCCGGTCGGCGCCTGCCTGCTGCGCCGTGCCTGGAGGAGTGTCCAATCGCCGCCTGCCCGGCGACTGCGGGCGGCTAGAGCTGGTCTGCTGTCGCCTTGTCGGGTCTGCTTGTCTTGTCGCCCGACTGCTGCAGGCGGCTGCCCCCTGGAGATGCTGTCGGGAGACAAGCGGGAGGCGCCCTGTCGCTTCACCATTAATGCAGGTATATTTGGGAGCTTGGCGCATGGCCTGTCGGGGACCGTCGTGTGGGCCCCGGGGCCGGAGCCGAAGGAGAAGGTGCCCCAGGGACGAGCCCGGGGCCGAAGGAGATGTCGCCCCGGGAACGTGTCTGGGGCTGATGGCGATGGTGCCCCCAGGACGAGCCCGGGGCCGAAGGAGAAGGCACCCCGGGGACGAACCCGGGGCTGAAGGAGATGTCGCCCCGGGAACGTGCCCGGTGCCCCCGGGACGAGCCCGGGGCCGAAGGAGACGGCGCCTCGGGGATGTGCTCGGGGCCGATGGCGATGACGCCTCTGGGGAAGCTGACGTGGCAGAGGATCCACGCGTCCCCCCGGACTGTGGGGACCCCCAGTCCCGTTTCGCCGACAGTGGCCCCTGGCCCTGTTGCTCGGCCGGAACCGCTCCGGGCAGGAACTGGGCCACGTCTTTGAAGAAACAGGGGGACGCTGGGTCCGCCTGGTTCATCTTGAGCTGGTGGAGTTTGATGACTTGTTGCGCAGCCTGGACATGTGGTCGGGAACAAATACGGGCGATATGCGCCCGGGTCCCGGGCTTCGCCAGCGAGTTCTCCGTTACGACCGCGGGCCGGAGATCGCGGCGGCAGAGGGGTGCGCCGTCCGATGGGAGTCGCCACTGGATCCGCCGCCGACGAGTCCTCCTGCGCCTGGTCCGAGATAGAGGCGCGGGAGAAGGAAATATTTTCCCGAGAAGAAAGCGCTCGGGCCCAAGAGGCCAGGCTCGCGACTCGGGGGTGTGAGTTCACCGCGCGCGAGGAAATCGCGGGGAAATCGCGGGATTCCGCGAGGAAGTGGCGGCAGCTTGCGTGGGAGTCGCGGTAGTTCGCGAGGACGTCGCGGTAGTTCGCGAGGAAAGCGCGGGAGGCCGTGGTCGAGCCCGCTGCCCCGGAGGCAGGGTTCTTCGACCGCGGCGATCATCTCGTAGAGCTGATGCTTGGCGAAGAGGTTGAGGAAGGCGCCGGTCTCCTTCTGACGCCATGCGCGGCCGCCTTCGGGGCTCGGGGGCCCTCCATGCCCCCGAGTGTTCCCCTTCTGACGTCGCCCGGGGTCCGGTCAGAAGTACACCGGTGACCGCGACCCGTGCGACCCGGGTCTTGCTCGTGCTTGCGCTCCGATTTTGCCTGTCTTGTACAAAGAGAGGTATTTGCATATGTATATGATCATGCATATATTTTTGTACCTTGGTTTATTGTGTTGTTTGGAGGTCGCTGGTGTTCGGAGCCTTGTGTCCGGGAACGCCGAGTGCCGGGCGTCGTCCGACAGCGAGATCCAGCAGCTGCGAGTAGCCGTCGGTCCTATGGCCCCTGTCCGGGCCCTGGCACCGCCGCCTGCCCCGGGAACTCGGTCCTCGGGGGCAGCGAACGCGACGGTCGCCCGCCCCGGGACCCGGTTCCCTGGGGCGCGAGCCTTGTGGAGCGCAAGGCCCGCAGGTTCGGCCCCTGTCCGTCTTCGGGATCCGGGGGTCCTTCGTGCCCCCGGGCACCGTTGGCCTAGGGGGCACAGCGATGCCGCGACAACAGGCTCTACATAATGAACCGTGAGAGCACTTGGCTCGTTCCCCTGTCCATTCCATGCTGCGAGCTGTTGCGTCTACCACCTCCTAGGGGCCTCTTCGTAGTCGCGACCGAGCGGTGGAAAGGATTGCGCATAAGGAATCTACCCCCTAGCAGCGGAAAAAACCGAGCCCGAAGCCAACCAGAGCGGGGCACCGCAAGCCGGGGCTTAGACGATGTCCGGGGTTTAGCAGATGGGATACAGTAGCTCGCTGGTAGGGAATAGATGCTTAGGCGCAAACCCAGCCACCGCCACGGGCGCGACCGATTATGCCCCCGGGGGGAGATCCCGTGATCGCGACGCAAAGAAAGGATAAGGGCACGAGCCCGGAACGATAATAAAAGTATTACTATGGAAAGCGAATGCGCATCGGCCTCGATCAGTGATGAGGTTTAGAGGCACTTACAGGATGTGTTTTCAGGTAGTATTTGTGATGATGCTTCCAGGCTTACCGAGCCCGGTTGGGAAGTTCCGATCACCAGGGAGGGGCCTTCCCACGGGGGGAAGATTTCATTCCGACCCGTAAGAAGATACGGCGGAGATTCGAACCCCAAACCTGAAGCGATCGGGCCCGAACCTGACGCCAAGGATAGCGCTTGAGGCCTAGCTGGTAACGAGCGACGCGGAGCGGAGCGCGCCACCTTCGTCCCTCGAGGAGGTTGAGGTTGTCGAGCTGCCTATTGTCGTGGTTGATGTTTGTCGATGTAGGGCTGTGCCCGAGAGCCGAAGAAGATCTGGCGACAGAATGGCTTCGGCCTGGTACACCAGGAAGAAACTATGTCTCCCCGGGCGCCCGACTTGGGGTGATATGAATCGTCCCTAGGACCGCCGGGGAAAGATTAGGGATGGACCTCGGACTCGCTTCCCTCGCGAGCCCCGAGACTAGGGAGAAGCATGCGCTCGGGACCCGGGGGCCCCGGCCAGCGCTGAAGGTATGTGTCCGGGACCCGGGGGCCCCGGACTGGAATACGCTTTTGATATAAGCCGGGTTCCGGGGGCCTGGGCTTGAATATGGGATGTGAGACGACCTTCCGGACGCATTCTCGCCGGGGCGGTGCTGTCCGGGCTTCACGCCCTATTCCGGGTGTCGCGTTCCTAGGCCTGCACTCGCCTTGGCGATGCCGCCCTGGTTCGGCTCCTCGGTGTCAGACCCGGGGCACGGATTCGGGAATCCGTGCCTCGGCTCAAATATGTGCCCGGGACCCAGGGAGCCCCGGACTGAAATGCGACTTGATATGTATTGTTGCATGTGCCCGGGCACGGAGGCCTGGGTAAGGACATGGACCGCGTCGGGACGACTTCCCGGACCCGCCCTTGCCGAGGCGATGCTGTCCGGATACTCGCGCCCTGTGTTGGTCATTCCGGGTGCCACGTTCCTAGCGCGCACTCGCCTTGCGATGCCGCCCCGGGTCGGGCTCCTCAGAGTCGTGCCGGGGGTAAGTCCCAGGCCGTCGTTTGCCGGCGAGGGCGCTCTGCGACGCACGCCACGATTGCTGCCTGCGGAATATGATTGGTACGTGCCCAACCGTCAACTCGCGTGTCATGACCTGAGGCCGTGGCGCGAGGAGCGGGCACGAGCCCGCTACCGAGGGCAGCGAGGATGCTCTCTGGTTCTGGCCTGCCAGGGCCGTGCTCGGCTCGGCTTCCCTTGCAGGGTGCGAGCTCTTGACACCGGAGAAGATCCTCAACGGGAGCGGCCTGCCCGGACCTGCGCTCGACATGGCGGCGTGGTCCGGACTATCACACCGGACCCGGAGGCCCCGGGCTGAGTTGGGACGAAACCGCCCGAACTTGCCATCGCGTCCGATGGAGTCCGGGCAGCCGTACCCTATGTGTGTCCGGACCCGGAGGCCCCGGACTCTGTCGGTTCGAACCGCCCGACTCGCCATCGCGTCCGATGGAGTCCGGGCAGCCGTACCCTAGGACAAGGGAAAAGGGGAAGATTTCTTCTAATAAGGAGGAGAGATTTTCATTAAACCAAAAGCCGACCAAAGAACCAGAACCGGTATAGTCGACGCTTCCCGGGAGCCAGGCTCCGACCAGGGCTAGATACGCACCCGAGAGCCAAGGGCTTCGACCGGGCTCGGCCTACTGCCGCTCCTCGAGGCGTTTGGCCAAGCGTTCGACGGCGCGGCACTCCGTCAGGTCGTGCCGGTCCGTCTGGTGGAAGGCGCACCATCCCCGGGCCATTTCCGGCGGCGGCGGCGCACGTGCGGCCCTTTGCCGCTTACCGCCGCCGTCGTCGTCCTCGTGGGCGATGTCGCCCCGGGGGCTGGCCGCAGCAGCCAAGGCGGAGCTCTCAGCGGCCGCCTTGGCTTTCTGGCGCTTCCTCCTGTCCCGGCGCGAGGCGGAACGCGAGGACTCGCCAGCTCCTGCATGATTGCCGGCGGTGATCAGGCGATGGGCCGTACCTACGAGGTCGGCGACTTCACCGAGCCACCGCCTTTCCCGGCCGCTGCTCCCGGTGGAAGCCGGGGGGTGGCGCAGGAGAGCCTTCGCCGCCAGGAGGGCTTCCTGCGGCGTCGCCGGCTGGATGTCTTGATGGTGGCGCGCCTGTTTGCGCCTCACGAATGAGGCCATGGCGGACCCAGCCGGGCACTTACCGGCTCCCTCCGCGGAGGGAGGTGCCGAGGCCGCTCGGCCAGGCCGCCACTGGGTGAAGTCGGCCCGTGCAGCGCGCACCGCGCGCCCCCAGGAAGACGTGGGGGAACGCGGTGAGCTAGCCAGAGGGCTAGCATTGTCCGGCGGGGTGAAGCTGCCGGACTCGTCGTCGGAATCCTGCTGATGATGATGGCCGGTCGCCATGGAGCGCGCCGGTGCTGCCGGCGTACCACCTGAAAAGGAAACTCCCCCTTCCTGGCGCGCGCAGCTGTCGAAGGTTGAAACCTCGACGCGGGAATCAGGAGACCCCCCTTTGAGATTCGGCCAGGGGAGTGGTTCTCAGGTGGAGCTGGCGTCAAGCGGAAGAAGAGAGACCAGCGCTCGGGGCGGAAACAGAGGGGCCCGAGCTGGAAGATAGGGGTCCGGACCGTCCGAACACGGTCCGGACCGTCCGAACCGTGTAGATCGCAAACGAGAGAGCGAGAGAGACAGGGGGCGTTTTATACAGGTTCGGGCCGCCGGAGCGTAATACCCTACTCCTGTGTGTGTGGTTGGCTATCTGTGGTAGATGAATGTGGGATTGCGGTTACAAATGGACCCTGCGGGGAGCTCGGAAGCTAGCCCGGGGACTTGAGACTTCGAGAGAGAGAGAGAGAGAGAGCCAGGAGCAAGAGCTGCCTGGGTGACCTGAGGCCCGAACTCCGTCTACCGAGAGAGAGGCATGGATCCTCCTTTATAGGCGAGGGGAGTCCACAGTGCCAGTCATACGCGGTGAGAGAGGGATACGCTACATCTTGTCGTGCCGGTCGGCGCCTGCCTGCTGCGCCGTGCCTGGAGGAGTGTCCAATCGCCGCCTGCCCGGCGACTGCGGGCGGCTAGAGCTGTCTGCTGTCGCCTTGTCGGGTCTGCTTGTCTTGTCGCCCGACTGCTGCAGGCGGCTGCCCCCTGGAGATGCTGTCGGGAGACAAGCGGGAGGCGCCCTGTCGCTTCACCATTAATGCAGGTATAATTTGGGAGCTTGGCGCAATGGCCTGTCGGGGACCGTCGTGTGGGCCCCGGGGCCGGAGCCGAAGGAAAGGCGCCCCGGGGACGAGCCCGGGGCCGAAGGAGATGTCGCCCCGGGAACGTGTCCGGGGCTGATGGCGATGGTGCCCCGGGACGAGCCCGGGCCGAAGGAGAAGGCGCCCCGGGGACGAGCCCGGGGCCGAAGAGATGTCGCCCGAACGTGCCGTGCCCCCGGGACGAGCCCTGGGGCCGAAGGAGACGGCGCCTCGGGATGTGCTCGGGGCCGATGGCGATGACGCCTCGGGATGTGCTGACGTGGGCAGAGGATCCACGCGTCCCCTGGACTGTGGGGAACCCCAGTCCCGTTTCGCCGACAGTTAACAAAATAAATTTGTTGCAAATAAAAGGGTAAAGAAAGTAAAAAAATTTTCATCGAAAACTAAAAACAAAGGAATTAGCATAATTGAGGGGTTTTTTTTTACAAGAAAGAACTTAAATTTTTTAGAGAAGAAATCAATTGAATCAAAAAGGGATTTTTTTTTTACCGTTAACTCCCTTAATTAAAAGAGAAAGAGGAGAGGACAAATCTAATAATTAAAAAAAATTTAGATCAAAAAGAGAAATTGGAAGGCTCTTAGGGTACCAAGGGCTTATCCTACGGTCAAGGTGGCTCTGATACCAACTTGTTGTGACACCCTAAATTTAACCCCATATAAAAATAATTGTGAAAAAGGAATTTTAGAAATTAAATTAAAAGCCCCAAGGAGTGAAAAAAGAAAAAAATCAATAGCAAACATGGGTTGGAAATAATTTTTAAAATTCTTTGCTTAATCATCTATTTTCTAGAGTTTTTTGGGATTTATTTGATTAAGGGAAGTATTTTTGGTGAATTAAATAAGTTTACAACATTAAAATAAAAGAAAAAAAAGAAAAGAAAACTCCTTTCCTGTGCTTGGGCCGGATCCAGCCCAGCACTGTTCGTTTCTCTTTCTCCCCGTGCGCGCATCCAGCCCACGGCCTGCGTCACCCTTGCCTCACCAATAGGTGGGTCCCACCTGTTGGATCCATCTTCCCCGCGGAGACCAAGCTACTCCAGAACGCCGCCACCGAATCCGCTCCAAATTCGCTCGCGTCAGTTGGGTTCGGATCAAATTGGTTGAGGGGTTTTGATCCCCAAGGTCTCCTCTCTCTTTCTCCTCAAGAATCATGGTGCAAAACCTAGGGAATCAACACCGCAACGAGACTCGTGAAGCTTCGGACTCCGAGAAACCCTAATCCGCAGCGCCGTCAAATCCAAGCTGATCTCCCTCTTCTGCCGCTATAAATAGTGCCTCCCGGCGCCCACTCTCTCCATCCGCCTCAACCCAAGCCAGTTCGCATCGCCAGAGCCTAGCGCCGCAAAAGCTTCGCTCCGCCATCGCCGCTGACCTTCAGTCTAGCGCCGTCTCGCCCTAGTCACCGCCAGTGCTCGCCGTCACCTCGGTCAGCATCACTTGAGCGTGAGGGAGCTAGCTTGTTCCCCAGCCCAAGAACCCCTGGAACCTCGTCGCCGCCAAGGACCCGAGGAGCTCCGCCGCTAGAAGCTCACCGCTAGCCTCTCTCGTCGCTGTTCGCCGCCCATCTATCCACGGTGAGAATGGCCGCGATCTCCTCTATTTGTTCCTGTCCCCACCGTGCCCCGCCGTGCCACCGATCGCCGGCGACCATTGGTCCCTGTGCCGTCGCCATCGCTACTGTCGCCCGTGCTGACTCAGCCATTGACATGGCTCCTTCGTAGGCGCCAGCTCAGATCCACTCGGATCTAATCCAAGCCATCGATTGCCCGATCTAATCTTAGCCATTGGATCTAAGTTAGATTAAATCTTAGCCCTGATCTATCTTAAACGTGGATAAATCTTGGCCATCTGATCTGATCCCATAAAATCCTCTCGTTCATTATGGACCGACCCCTCCCTTCGCTGCCAGTTCTCACCGGTTAGCCGAGAGCTTTCTCTCTCCGATGACGTCATTAATTTCTTTACCGCGAATTAAATTAATTCAGATAATGATGCAATAAATTGGTTTTATTCTTTTAAATAGGCTTTTAAAGGGTTTAAACTTCTAAAATTCATAACTAATTCATCCAAACTCCATTTGGGGTCATTCAACTTACAGAATTCTTTAAAAATCAAGATTTACCCATTAAAAATATAATATTATACTGTTCATATGTGTTGATATACTGTTTTGCTTGTTTTTATTTATTGCCTTTAGCCGCCGACGTTCAGGAAGAGTCGCAGTTTCTCAAGGAGAGTTCCGAGGTTTGTAAGGAGCAGCAAGGCAAGTCACACAGATTTCTTAGTAACTTTGAGCATATTGTTCCTATCTTTAAAGCTATATTTTTCCCTTCAACTCTGCATTTATTTTGGAATGTCATCGGTAAAGGGAAACCCTGATCCTTGTTTATGGCCCCTTTGACTTGATTACTGGATATGGTACCTATGGGATAAATTTGACTAGCTAGCTTTATTTATTGGTTAGCTAGATTACCTCTAGGATTCTGCTTAGCCATGCTTAGCAAATTATAAAATGACTTCTAGGCTGTACATTAACTTCGATTAAATATTTAGTTCACATGAAATGATGATTCTATTTATGACTGTGGTCGTGTAAGGCTAATTTAATGGTTCACTAAAATATGGATAAATGGTGGGTTGCGAGCACCAGGGTTGTGAATGTTACTAGCGGTGCTCATGATAGTTAAGGACCGGTTCACGGACTACTTGTTGCAAAGCAACACTCGTGCTAACCACAAGCTAGAATGGGATAGCAGGAGTTTGAAGTGTGCCGAGTTCAATAGGAGACACCAGGGCGTGTTTGTGGCTGATATAAGTCCACACCTGGTAGTGACAATAAGACCATGCTTCGGGCGTCGGGCCGTCTCGCGGGAAGGTACTTGATTACCCCTACCGGAGACCGGAGGTTTGGCGGGAGGCTCTCCTATTGTGCGAGTTACATGGATAATCTTGTCACAATTCCTTTTCGAGGTACCGTGGTGGTATCAAGGCGCACAATGATGTGTTGTGGAGTTATGTCTTGTGGGTAAATTGGTACACCTCTGGCCAGAGTAAAACTATTCGAATAGCCGTGCCCACGGTTAAGGGCGAGCCTAGCAATATTTTTGTGATTAGTCTCACATTAATTAAATTTTGAGTGTTAAAGGATGAATCATGGTTAGCTCCAGGTTGGAGTGGTTGGGCCTATACTATTTGGTGAATGGTATAGCGTTGGATAATATTGATCAATTATTGATGTTTTACTACTGTCTCAAATGATTTATTAAATGTTGTTTAAGCAAATTGAGCCCTATTATGCCATTCTTTGTTATCCTGTGCACTTGCATATTTGCTGTGTGGCTTGCGGAGTATTTCATGTACTCACCTTGCAATCAACAATCATCATACAGAGGAGTATTACAGCGAGGAGGACTACTTGGAGGATTAAGCGAGAGTCCCGGTCAAGCTCGTGGAGTGGGTTTCGTCATGTTGTCTTAGTTTATTTACCGTTGCCAAAACTTTATTATTTTGAGAGGAACCATTCGCCTCTGTAATAAATACTTTCAATATGTAAACAATTACTTTGACTATCAACTTGGTCATGTGTGCCTCAATTGATTCCTGGACGAGGATTTACACATAATAAAACTCCAGAATTTTGGATGGAAATTCTGGACGTGACAAGTTGGTATTAGAGCCACCTTGACCGTAGGATAAGCCCCTTGGTACCCCTAAGAGCCTTCTGAAAAAGATTTTAAAATTAGATCTACCCTCTCCCTTCTCTCTTTTAATTAGGGAAGTTAACGGTACAAAAAAAATCCCCCTTTGATTTAGCTAATTCTCTCTTACGAAAATCTAAGTTCTCTTATTGAAAAAAAAAGAAATTTTTGCAATTTCTTTACATCTTCATTACTCGTACTGTACATTCATTAACGTACTGGTTATGACTTTCTTTATAAAAAAAACCTTATTTATGCTAAATCTTTTGTTCTTAATTTTGATGAAAACTTTACTATTTCTCCTTTTCCCTTTTACTTGAAACAAAATTTGTTTGGTTAACTTAGTCAAAATCAATAAATCTTCCTTTCATACTCCATAGATGGCAAACCGAGAGCCAGTGCATCTATTTGGAGTTGGTGGATTTGTCAAGGAGTTACAAGATATGGCCTCTTACAATGCACAGACTAGGAGAAGGTCTCTTTCGCGTCACACCAGCTACATGGTCCTGTGTCGGGATGGTGGGATCATTTCAGAGCAAATCGAGCAGATGGACAGCCTATCACTTGGGCTGAGTTCGCTACGACACATATCCCTACTGGAGTAGTGGCATTAAAGAAGCGTGAGTTTCGGGCACTAAAGCAAGGGAATCGGTCGGTGACCGAGTTTCTTTATGAGTTCAACCGTCTTGCCCGCTATACGCCGGAGGATGTTAGCACTGACGCTGACCGGCAAGAGAAGTTTTTGGACGGATTGAATGATGAACTCTCAGTTCAACTACTCTCTGGTGACTACTCGGATTTCCAGAAACTGGTGGAGAAAGCCATTCATCAGGAAGACAAACACACCCAAATAGAGCAAAAAAAAGCGCAGGATGGCAAACTTCCAGGCACAACAGTCCCCTTGTCAGAGGCCACGTGTTGCGGGGCCGTCTTAGACCCAGCAAGGTGGATCTTCATCGGCACCTCGCCCGCAGTGCCAGTTCTACACCAACACTATTAGCGGCAACGCTGGAGCAAACCGTCCTCCCCCTCAGCCAGTTAGGGCCCCAGCAACCAACTAGCCCGTCAAGAAGGAAGTTGGAGGGAAGCCACTGACCTGCTACAACTGTGGTGATCCAGGACACTACTCTTCTCAGTGTCCAAAGCCTAAGCGCCTCAAGTCAACCACATCGGGACAACCTTCTGGCAATGTGATCAAGGCTAGAGTGAACCACGTCACTGCAGACGAGGCTCAAACTGCCCCGGACGTCATCCTAGGTACGTTCCCTGTTAATTCGATTACTGCAACAGTTTTGTTTGATTCGGGTGCTACACATTTTTTTTGTCGAGGAATTTTGCAAAAAAACATGGGTTCCAGATGGGCAAATTGGATAAGTCTATCATGGTTAACACACCGGGAAATCAAATGCATACCACCCAGTTTAGCCCCTCCGTGACCTTCGAAATTCAGGGTATCCCTTTCCTGGCCGATTTGATTCTCATCAAATCAGAAGAGATAGATGTCATCCTAGGGATGGACTGGTTAACTCAGCACAAGGGAATTATTGATTGTGCCACTAGGACAGTGACCCTAACCCCTGCCTTTGGGAGAAAAGTGATTTTCCATGCCCTCTCCACCTCATCTTCTCCAGTATCGCTAAACCAGGCAGCCATCACAGAGATCCCTATGGTATGAGATTATTCTGATGTCTTTCCTGATGATCTACCTGAAATGCCACCTAAGAGAGATATCGAGTTCAGAATAAACCTAGCCCCAGGCACTGCCCCCATCCACAAGAGACCGTATAGGATGGGAGCTAATGAGTTGGTAGAAGTGAAGAAGTAAGTTGAAGAGTTGCTTGCGAAGGGCTACATCAGACCTAGCATGTCACCTTAGGGAGTGCCAGTCATTTTTGTGGAAAAGAAAGATGGGACTCAACGGATGTGCATTGATTACCGCACACTCAATGAAGTCACTATCAAGAATAAGTACCTGCTACCTCGGATTGATGATGTGTTTGATCAATTAGAAGGAGCCATAGTATTCTCCAAGATAGATTTCTACTCGGGTTATCACCAGTTAAGGATTCGGGAGGAAGATATTCCCAAAACTGCTTTTACCACTCGGTATGGGTTATATGAATGCACAGTTATGTCTTTCGGGTTGACTAACGCCCTTGCATTCTTCATGAACTTGATAAATAAAATGTTCATGGAATACTTGGATAAGTTTGTGGTGGTTTTCATTGATGATATCCTCATTTATTCCAAGACTAAGGGAGAACATGAGCAGCACCTTCGTATCGTTTTGGAGACCCTACGGCAACATCAGTTGTATGCCAATTTTAGTAAGTGTGAGTTTTGGCTTCGGGAAGTGAAGTTTCTCGGATATGTCGTCACCACTAGAGGAATTGTGGTAGACCCAACCAATGTGGAGTCAGTGACCAAGTGGAAGCAGCCACAAATGGTTTCAGAGATTCGGAGTTTCTTAGGATTGGTGGGATATTACCATCGATTCATAGAGAATTTTTTCTGAATTGCAAAGCCCATGACCCATTTACTCCAGAAGGATGTGAAATTTTCATGGACACCAGAGTGTGAACGGAGTTTTCAAGAGTTAAAGAAGAAACTTGTAACCGCACCTATGTTGATCATACTAGATCCCAAGAAAGGATTCCAAGTATACTGTGATGCATCTCGGCAAGGTTTGGGATGTGTGCTGATGCAAGAAGGGAAGATTGTGGCATATGCCTCACGGCAGCTATGGCCTCATGAGAATAATTATCCTACTCATGATCTGGAGTTGGCAGTTGTAGTGCATGCCCTGAAGATTTGGAGACACTATCTCATTGGCAATTGCAGCGAAGTGTATACAGACCACAAAAGTTTAAAGTATATTTTTACTCAGCTAGATCTGAACCTTAGACAACGAAGATGGTTAGAGCTAATCAAGGACTACGACATCGGAATCCATTATCATCTGGGGAAAGCCAATATGGTGGCGGATGCCCTTAGTCGGAAAAGTTACCGCAACGCCATAAAAGGCCAGGGATTACCGTTGGAGTTGTGTGACGATTTTGATCGGTTAAATTTGGGTATAGTCAGTCAAGGATTTGTGGCAGCCTTGGAAGCACAACCTACATTGGTGGATCAGGTCCGTGAAGTGCAAAAAGATGACCCGGATATTTTGGAGATCAAAAAGAATATGAAGAAGGGGAAAGCTACTGGATTCTTGGAAGATGAACAAGGTACCGTGTAGTTCGGAGAGCGAATCTGTGTACCAAACAAGGAGGAACTAAAAAAGCTGATCTTAGATGAAGCCCATGGGACGCAGTACTCCATCCATCCGGGCAGCACCAAGATGTATCAAGATCTTAAGAAGTTTTGGTGGTCTAGCATGTGAAGGGAAATAGCCGAGTATGTGGCTGTTTGTGATGTATGTCAGCGTGTAAAGGTTCTCGAATTAGAAGTGGGAAGAAGTGGGGATGGACTTCATCACCGGTTTACCAAGGACTATTTCAGGATTTGATTATATATGGGTCGTGGTGGACAGACTTACAAAGGTAGCCCACTTCATACCAGTCAAGACAACTTACTTCGGTAGCAAATTGGCAGAGTTATAGATGGCTCGAATTGTGTGTTTGCACGGTGTGCCACACAAGATCGTGTCAGACAGAGGAAGTCAGTTTACCTCTAAGTTTTGGCAGAGACTCGAAGAGGAGATGGGTATACGGTTAAATTTTAGTACCGCTTACCACCCACAGACAGATGGTCACACCGAGTGGGTTAACCAGATCTTAGAAGACATGTTGAGGGCTTGTGCCATAGACTTCGGTGGAAGTTGGGACAAGAGCCTACCATACGCTAAGTTCTCTTACAACAACAGTTACCAGGCAAGTCTAAAGATGGCCCCGTTCGAGGTTCTGTATAGACGAAAGTGCCGCACACCCTTGCTTTGGGACCAGACGTGAGAGCGACAGGTATACGGGACAGATATCTTGCGAGAAGCAAAAGAAAAAGTGAAGATCATACAAGAATGACTTCGAGTAGCCCAGTCTAGTTAGAAGAGCTATGCGGATAACCGCAAAAGGGATCTCAGTTTTGAGGAAGGTGACTATGTGTATTTACAAGTCACGCCACTTCGGGGAGTACATCGGTTCCAGACTAAAGGTAAGTTGGCACCACGTTAAGTGGGACCCTACAAGATATTGGGACGGAAAGGAGAAGTTGCTTATCAACTAGAGTTTCCTCCCACCTTGACGGGAGTACACGATGTCTTCCATGCGTCTCAGTTGAAGAAGTGTTTACGAGTACCAGCCGAAGAAGCTGATCCGGAACAAATCGAGATTTATGAAGATCTGACCTACGTCGAGAAGCCTATTCATATCCTAGAGACCAGGGAAATGAATACTCGGAATCGAGTAATAAGGTTTTGCAAAGTACAATGGAGTAACCACTCGGAAGAAGAAGCGACATGGGAACTCGAGGATGAATTGAAATCTGCTCACCCGCACCTCTTCGCCTGATCTCTCGAATCTCGGGACGAGATTCTATTTAAGGGGGGTAGGTTTGTGACACCCTAAATTTATTACCATATAAAAATAATTGTGAAAAAGGAATTTTAGAAATTAAATTAAAAGCCCCAAGGAGTAAAAAAACAGAGAAAAATCTATAGCAAAATGGGCTTGGAAATAATTTTATTAAATTCTTTGCTTAATCATCTATTTTTTGGAATTTTCTAGGACTTATTTGATTAAGGAAAGTATTTTTGGTGAATTAAATAAGTTTATAGAATTAAAATAAAAGAAAAAAGAAAAGAAAAACCCCTTTCCTGTGCTTGGGCCGGATCCAGCCCAGCACTGTTCCTTTCTCTTTCTCCCCGTGCGCGCGCGTCCAGCCCACGGCCTGCGCGGCAAGCGTCGCCCTTGCCTCACTGACAGGTGCGTCCCACCTGTCGGATCCTTTCGAGCACTATTTAAGTTCCCATCTTTTGTTTTTCTTTTATTTAAATGCTATGAGCACTATTTAATTCACCAAAAATACTTCCCTTAATCAAATAAATCCTAAAAAATTCTAGGAAGTAGATAATTAAGCAAAGAATTTTATAAAAGTATTTCCAAGCCCATTTCACTATAGATTTTTCTCTGATTTTATTATTTACACTCCTTGAGGCTTTTAATTTAATTTCTATTTTTTTCACAATTATTTTTATATGGGGATGAATTCAGGGTGTTACACCGTTCCCCCACTTCCCCCGCGTCTCCCGCCCACGATCCCGAGTGGATTTCGCCCACTACTGCCACGGCCGCCGCCCTCAATCCCGTGAAATTGCGCCGCCTCAGCCACGATCTCCCTAATCCGAGCCCATATAAATGCTCCCCATCCCCTCCTCTCTCTTTCCCCTCAAACGCCCAAGCTCTCCGTGCCCCTAGCCCTCGCGCGCTGTAAACCCGAGCCACCGCCACGCACCGCCGACTCCAGTCACACGTCGCCGTCGCTACAACCGTCGCCGGCCACCGTGCTCGCGCTCGCTAGCTTCGCCCACGCCCCGCTGTGTCCTGTTCTGCCGCCGGCCGCCTCGGATTCCCGCTGAAACTCCATCCTCTCCATCGTCCCCTTCAGTGAGCTTCTCTACCGGCCTTCGGCCGCAGTTTCCTGTTTGCCCGTTTCGTCGATCTGCTCCTTAACCCGCTCTACATCGTTCCCTAGTTCTCCCGCACCTCGTCCGTGCCTCCGTCGTCTCCTTGAGCAGCCGGAACGCTACCGCCGTCGTTTTCCTGAACCTCGCCACCGCTAATCCCCTCTTATCGCCGTCGTTTGCCGCTCTCCGTCCGTCGCCGCACCTCGATAAGCACCCCGTCGCCTTCTCCACCTCCTCCGCTGCTCGCTGATGCCCTCCGCCGCGACCATCGAGCCGTGCGTGCCGGCGGGGCTCGGTACTGGCTTGATCTGAGCCGTCCGATCTGCCTCGGCAAATCAGGGCCACTCGTGCGCCTGTGTTCGTGGCCGCACGCGTGTGGACCGCGTCCACCGTGCGCCGCACTCTCATGCGCCACTGACCCGTGGGTCCCACCTATCGGCACTGGTCCCGTGGTCCGCTGACGCATTAAATCCTTGTTAATGCGTAATAAATCGTTTAGAAATTGTTTTTGCATAGGAAAATCACAGAAAACCTTTAAAAATCCATAACTAATTCATACGAGCTCCGATTAATTCCATCCAAATTTCATTAAATCTAGAAAAATACCAAGAATCCATTAAAAATACTTTCAGCCCTTGTTTCAGTGTCCACATATACTGTTTTTAATTGTTTGTGCGTTGTTTGCTGTAGAAACCGCCACAGCCGACCCTCCAGTTTACTACGAACTCGTTGCCGAGTTCGCCGAGCCGGAGCAAGGCAAGTTACATTGTTTCCTCGATAATTTTGCACTCATTTCTTGCAAAATATTTGTTTTCAATTAATAAACAAGCATTATTTCATTATTTCATGTGGGAAGGTTAACCTATATAAATGCAATTTTAATTGCTCTGACTTAATTCCACATGTACACCTTTGTAGCTGGGTAATAATATGACTAGAGGCTATTGTTAGGGTGCTTAGCCCTGCTTAGAAACAATTAGCTCACATGGGAATTTAAATACTCTTCTTTATAGTCTTTGTTCAACACTATATTAGGAAATGGAACTTTGGATATGTTGATATTAAATTACTAAAATTTGACCTAATGGTGGGCTTTGGGTGCATGGGTTTTGTTGGTCATACCCATGGCAATGAAGGACCGGTTCGTGGGAACCCCTTGGGCAATTAATCGTACATTCCACAAGCCAGCGTGGGCAATGGCTGGACTTGTAGCGTCTCTTCTCCCTCTCCTAGGCACCATTGGTGACAATGGGTGTGATGGAGTTGGGTAGGCTTGGGGTCGGGTTGATCAGCTTCCGGATCCATTGTGGCACAAGGGGGGGTAGCCTGGCCGATGTGGGGTGTCCTGTCGGCAGGTGCAACCTCAACGTGGTGTGGATAGTTAGGGAGAGGTTACGTGAACGGTCCTATCACAGCCTCTCGCGAGGTGTCGTGGTGACACGCCGGCACACGGGAATGTGTGTGGGGCTGTGTCTTGTTGGTACAGTTGTACACCTCTGGCCAGAGTTAAAAATCTATTCGAATAGCCGCGCCCGTGGTCATGGGTATCTTGGTCAAGACTCACCGTGATTAGTCTTACTATAATAAATTGATTAAAAATTACTATAGTGATAGGATGGATGGTTGGCCCTGGTTAACGTGGTGTAACGTTGATCAGTGGAGGATTAATATTGTTCAATTAATTAACTTTTTTACTGTTTACGAACTACTATTATTTGCAATTGCTTTTACGCAAATAAACCTCTAGCCTATCTTTGTCTCCCGTGCATTGTGCATATTTGTGGGTGTGACTTGTTGAGTATTGTGGGTGGTACTCAGTCTTGCTCCCTTTCCCCTCTCAGTGGTGGAGTACCTGTCTGACAAGGACCATCAGAAGGACTAGGCTGGCTCCGCCGTCAAGACGTCTGTGGAATGGAAGTCTCCGCTTGGCTAGCTGTATATAGGCTTTATTTATCCTTACCGCTGCATTTATATAAGACAATTTTATTTGGTTTGTAAGACGCACTTTGTATGGCAACTTGGTATTGTGTACTCTGACTTTTCTGGACAGGGATTTAATACATAGAAATGTTCAGAATTCTGGTTACAAATTTCTGGGCGTTATAGCTAGCAACATCGAGCCCAAGGCCAGCAACATCAAACCTAAGGCCAGCACCGCCGAGTGCCTCGACAACTCAGTCGGCTGCGTCAGGAACAGAGCCAACTGGGGCCAAATCACCACCACCGACTGCCACGCTGACTGGCCCGACAGTCGGCAGCTCTCCGCCGCCTAGTTGGCTATCAAGCCCCCCGCCGACATCTTCTGGAGCTCCCCAGTGGAAGTTCAAGACTTTCAAAAGATAAGCAATCTTCAATCTTCTGAGAATCTAGAATGATCTGATAAATGTATTAACATTTGGCATATTGTGCAGGAAGTGAGTTGACATAGATCCCAAGGGGACTATGCCACCAGCTCCTACTGCTGAGCCAATCCCAGCCGAGCCAGTACCAGTAATGTCACCTGCCGAGGTAGAGGCTGCCCCAGCTACTAAAGCCGAAGCAGTCCAAGGAATGGATGCTGAAGCTGCTGCCCCAGCCCCCGAGCAGATCAGCAAAGCCCCTGCAGCTACCGAGTTTAGGGCCAGGACCCCATCGCCGACGATATCGTTGTCTTCTAATGAAGGAGATCTCCCCAGGCTCGAAGCCCCACCACGCAATTTCCCAAGAACCTTTCATTGGGTTATCCCCGAGGAAGTTGCAAAGAGCTATGAACACGACGAGCAAGCAGCATTGAGGGAGCATGAAAATCTTATTCATGCTGCAATCGCTGCGTCCAGGGGAGTCCAGATATATAGCAAATCTCGCCATGTTGGGTTCTTGACATTTTCCATTGATCTGGTACTCTGCCATTTGACTCTATTTTCCTTTGTTTTGTTCTGAGCAGAAAATCATCGATTGCTCGGAGAAGATAAATAAGGTCCTGACCGAGCTAGCCCCCCAGCTCCAACACCTGCGCCAGCTCTAGGTAGCCAAGGACGACCTGGAGCGGACTAGCCAAGAAAGGGAAACATGGCTGAGGGGATCGGTTGATAAGCTCAGGGACGAAAATTGGGCCCAAGCTGAAAAAGATCAGAAGTAAGTCTTCTGTGTTATCCTCCCGAGTGAATCCCGAGTTGATTTATCTACCATTGTTGATTTCCGACTGCTTTGTTGAGTTTTGACTATAATTTTGAGTTCTTGATTGTTTTGATTTGCAACCCTCGAAGCCGAGCTAAAAGTCCAGGCAAAGGAGAGTCAAAAACAAGATGAAAAACTGAAGGAAGTGGAGAAGGTCAAAGCCAAGGTGGAGGCCGACTATGCCAGTAAGTCTCCTGCTTGATAATGATCTTGGCTCGACTACTTGTTGCTCCGACTGCAGTTCTCGGCTAACAAATGTTCTTGTTAATGCATCTGAACAACTTCAAAAGCCAATGCCCGGATTCAATTTGGCGCCTTCGCGGAGGAAATCAAGACAATCAAGGAGTCATAGGAAATCCTCGCTGGATCCGTGAAAGGGCTCCTGGATATCATGCAGCCTCACTATCCTGGGACCAGCTCCAGTACCGTCACCCAGGTGCAAGCACGCCTAAGCGAAGCCCCGAGTATCTTGAAGAAGTACTCGGATGAGCGTGTAGCTGTCGGCGTCGCCCAAGCTCTTGCCATGACCAAATCGATCTACCCTAGGGTAGATATCGAGGCCATCGGCGAGGGTTTTGCCAAGGGGACAACTCCTGAAGAGGCGCTGGACTTGATCAGCCAAGTGAGGCCGACCGTGGAGGCAATAGCCAAGGATCTGGGTATGTAAGAACAAAACAATTATGCAGTCGGTGACTATTGATAAGCATATACAACTTTTGTAAAAGCTTGTATAAATATCTTGTAAAGTGTTGCCGAGTACTTGCTTATTCTGAGTCGTCATTAGCTTTACCCGACTATGTAGTCTACGCCGAGTAGATCGATAGGAACTTAAGAAAAAAGGTCTCTTCTGAAAGCTATACTTGGGCAAACTTAGCATAATCGTTGTAGAACTTCTTGATTTAGATAAAACAAGCTCGGATTATATTAACAAGGCACATAATACATGTAACCCCTGACTCACTACTCGGTTGGGACAAGCGATGTAGTGAGTTAGAGAAAAAAAAACTTTATACATATGTATAGAGGAAATAGAAGACTCAGGTATAGAAAGGACGTAACTGTTCTATATTCCATGAGTTGCTGACGAGGGCACTGTCTTTAGTCTTTAGTCGGTAGGCACCCGGACGTGTTACCTCAGCGATAATGAACGGCTCTTCCCATAAAGGGGATAGTTTATGCCTGTCTTTGGTGGTTTTTTTTCTCAAGACGAGACCTCCCATCAAAAAGGCGCGGCCACAAACATTCCGACTGTGATAACGACGTAGGCCTTGAAGATACCTTGCCGACTGGATAGTTGCGATATCCCTTGCTTCCTCCAACTGATCGAATTCGACCAGTCGGTCTTCGTTTGATTTGTCTTCTGAGTGGGCCCAAACTCGCGGTAACATGGCCTCAGCACCATAGACTAGGAAGAAAGGGGATTGCCCTGTTATCCGACTAACCGTGATTCTTAGAGACCAGAGAACGGATGGGAGTTCTTACACCCACCGCCCTACATATGGTTGTAGTTGATCAAACACCCTAGCATTAATACCTTGTAAGACCATGCCATTGGCACGCTCGACCTGCCCATTACTTCGTGGGTGTGCCACAGAAGCATAATAGATCTTAATGCCAAAGTCGTCACAGAAATCTTGAAAAACGCCGCCAGTGAACTAAGTACCATTGTCCGTTATGATACGGTTAGGAACTCCAAATCGGTATAAAATACTCATGATGAAGTCCTTTGCTCGTGCCACTGTTATGATAGCAACGGGTTTTGCCTTAATCCAATTTGTGAATTTATCCACTGCGACGAACAAGTGTGTGAACCCTCTTGGCACTTTCTTGAATGGTCCGACTATGTAAAGCCCCCAAACTGCAAAGGGCCAAGAGATTGAGATTGTTTGAAGTTCTTAAACTGGAAGATATGTTTGCCTTGTATAGAATTGGCATCCCTCGCATATGCGAACTATGTTTTTAGCATCTGTTATAGCAGTCGGCTAGAAGAAACCCTGTCTATAAGCCTTTCCGACTAACGTCCTGGATGCAACATGGCTGCCACAAATACCCGAGTGGATTGACTGCAGAATCTGCTTGCCCTCCTCAGGTGTGATGCAGCGCATGAGGACTCCAGATGCACTTCGACTATACAGGTCTTCTCCGACTACAAGGAAACATTTGCTTCGACATTTAATCCACTCGGATTCGTTGCGATCTTCTGGGAGTTCATCATCCAAGAGGAATCTGATGATTGGAGTCCTCCAGTCTTAAGAGATGATTAGCACTTCATTTGTTGTCGGGGTAGGTTCAGCCCCCGACTATTCAAGCACTGGTTTCTTCTTGACTGATGGCTCCAATAGTTGCTCGACAAAAATTCCAGCCGGGACCACTACTTGTTTGGATCCCATGTTGGCCAATTTGTCTGCAGCTTCGTTGTATTGTCATAATACATGAGTTATCTCTAGCCCATCGAACTTGTTTTCCAGCTTTCATACCTCCTGATAATACGCCGCCATATTATCGTCGAAACATGTCTAGTCATTCATGACTTGGTTGACCACGAGTTGAGAATCCCCACGTACAACCAGTCGGCGGATGCCGAGTGATATGGCAATGCGGAGCCCGTGAATAAGTGCCTCGTACTCGGCAAAATTATGAGAAACTGGAAAGTGAATCTGAAGAACATACTTGAGTTTTTTGCCAGTGGGTGACGTCAACACGACGCCAGCCCCTGCACCACCGATCCGCACGGGGTCGTGCGCGTGCGGGGCGGAGGACGTGGGGGTAACGAACGGCAACCCAGTCCGCGGGGTTTGAACACGGAGCAGGCGCGCGAGGAGGCTAGCGAAGGCGGAGATCGGACGGCAGGGAAAAATTTTCCCCTCCGCCCGATCCAGACAGGGGTAGATGACAGGTCTGACGTGTGGGCCCCGACCCCACATGTCAGCGGGAGAGAGGGGAGCAGGCGGTCGCTGGCGGGCAGGCCCTAGCTGGCAGTGAGAGAGGGCGAGGGGGCGCGCGAGGGAGAGAGGCCGACAAGCAGGATCCACGGGGGGGGCGTGCATGCGTGCGCGGGCCACGACAGGCTGAAGAACAGTGCTAGGCCGTGGCCCAGCGGAAAAGGAGAAGAGAAAAACAGAGAAAAGGAAAAAAGAAAAAGAGAAAAGGATTTTTCCCAAAGGTTTTTAATTCCGATAATTCGTTTTGATTTATTAAAAATACTTCCAATGCTCTAAAAATTCCAATAAAATTCCCGTTAGTGTATTTTGGCAAGGAGAATATAGGAAAAATATTCTCAGCCAAGATAATTTATTATTTCACATTTTCATTATTTAATTAATTTCCTTGGCCTTATAAAATAATTTCCTAGGAGCTTTTCTTTAATATATTTTGTGTGGCTCTAATTAAGGGGAAATTCAGGGTGTGACACTAGCCCCGTGCTAGACCAGATGTTTTAGGATGTCCATATATGGCTAAGAGCATCTTCGTGGAGGAAGATTCTAACGAGGATGATGATGATTCCGTTCTTCCACCTCTAGCTGCTTTATCACCATTGGTGCGAGAGAGTGAATCTCCTTCCATGACATCACCTTCAAGAGAGGCTCCTGCTGCTTCCTCTTCTTCAGTTGTACCTGTTGAGATTGATGGTGGGACTTCAAGACCGACGACTCTCCGACACATCTAGAACCGACATTCGTCTCATACGATGATCGGAGTCCTAGATGAGAGGGTAACTAGAAATCGGTCTTACGATCTTTCTCACTCTGCTTTTGTTGCCCCTTTTGAGCCCCAAAATATTTGTCATGCTTTATCTGATGAGAATTGGGTCAATGCCATGCATGAAGAGTTAGAAAATTTTAAAAGAAACAAAGTTTGGACCCTTGTAGAGCATCCCATAGGTTTCAATGTAATATGAACAAAATGGGTTTTCAAAAACAAGCAGGGGTTGGATGGTACCATAGTGAGAAACAAAGCCCGAGTGGTTACACAAGGTTTCACCCAAGTTGAGGGCTTGGATTTTGAAGAAACTTTCGCACCAGTTGTTAGATTAGAAGCCATCCAAATTCTTTTGGTTTTTGCTGCTTCCAAGGGTTTCAAACTTTTCAAATGGATGTTAAAAGTGTTTTTCTGAATAGAGCCATAGAAGAAGAGGTTTATGTCAAATAACCCCGAGGTTTTGAAAATCCAAAGTTTCCAAATCATGTTTTCAAACTTAACAAGGCTTTGTATGGTTTGAAACAAGCCCCTAGAGCTTGATATGAGATGTTGAAAACCTTTTTGGTCAAAAATTGTTTTGAAATGGGGAAGGTTGACAAAACTATTTTCACTCTCAGAGATAGCATTGATTTTCTTCTCGTTCAGATCTATATTGATGACATCATTTTTGGTGGCTCCTTTGACACTCTTTTTGCCAAGTTTTCAGAGACAATGAGCAGGGAATTCGAGATAAATATGATGGGTGAGTTAACGTACTTCCTTGGCCAAGTAAACCAAGGAAGATACCTTCGTTCATCAAACCAAGTACTCCAAGGATCTCTTGAAGAAGTTCGTGATGGAAGATTGCAAGCCAATTGCCACTCCTATGGCCACTCCTATGGCCACTACTTCAGCACTGGGCCCTTACGAGGATGGCGAGGCGGTTGACCAGCATGAGTACCGGAGCATGATCAGCTCCCTCCTCTACCTGGCCGCATCAAGGCCGAACATCCACTTCTCCATTTGCCTGTACGCAAGGTTTTAGGCTTCTCCAAGGAGCTCGCATCACCAAGTTGTCAAGCACATCCTCTGCTACATCAAGTCTACTTTCAATAGTATTTGATACTCCAGCTCATCCACTTTGCCAATTCGTGCCTTCTCTAACTCAGATTTTGCTGGATGTAAAATTGATCGCAAAAGCACTTCTGGCGCTTGTCACTTTTTGGGCACCTCTTTGGTTTCTTGGTCTTCTCGTAAACAATCTTCTATTGCTCAATCACGGCTGAGACTGAATATGATGCTGCTGCAAATTCTTGTAGTCAGGTTCTTTGGATGGTTTCGACTTTGCAAGACTATGGTTTGTCTTTTTTGAGTGTTCCTTTGCTTTGCGACAATACTAGTGCTATTAACATTGCTAAGAACCCGATTCAACATTCGAGGACAAAGCATATTGAAATTCGGTACCACTTTCTAAGAGATAATGTTGAGAAAGGTACCATTGTTCTTCAGTTTGTTGATTCCAAGGGTCAACTTGCAGACATTTTCACCAAGCCTCTTGATCATCTCATTTTGAAATATTGAGGAGTGAGTTAGGGGTGATTCACCCCTATGGCTTGAGTTGAGGGGGAGTTCCTTGTTTTGCATTTGTATCATACTGCATCATGTTTAAATCCTTGTATTGTAATATACCCTGCAATAAATTGAGAGCTTTGCTTGTTATCTCTTAGTCATCTTTATGTTCAACATGTCTTACTCTTGTTTAAGTTTGATCTTCTATCTAGCTTTCATGCTTTTTAGTAGGTTGTATGATCTTGTTATGTTTATCAGGTGCGTTACAACTTGCCTAAATTCAAAGATAACTTGAACTTAATCAATGTATAAATGTCTAATCTAGTGGCTAGTTCTCTTTAGAATATCTTTCTCATACTCACACTTTATCTACTCCTTCATTATTGCAACATCTTTAGTATATGCATTCGAAATGCTCATGTTTTCCGTTCAAGCATTATATCAATCTTGTTTATTTTGGTGCCATTTCTCATTTATGCTTTCATTCGCTTTTATCCGGGCTACTGAGTGCGTTCACGCATGAGTGGTTCTGAAGGTAGCACAAAGATTGCCTGTAATGGGAAGTATAGATGAATGTCTTGATTGAGACTCAGATGACAATGTATGATGAGGACATCATTATCGACTGTTGATAAAATCATGACTGTTATCGCTATTGTGCTATAGTAAACTAAAAATTTGAAAAATAAATGAAAAAAATTAAAAATAAGCATGTATTTGTTATCATGTGATGCCTTCTTGAATTTGATATTAGTACGAATAGCATGGGTTAATTGTTTTGTTGGAGTGAGCAAAGCATGTTTATGAGTTTGCTTCTCTTTTATCTACTTCTAGAGATGGTCTTTGCACTCTAATTTGCTAATAAACTTCAAAGCTTTATGTTTGCTTGTGAAACAAACTTGCTCTACATATCAAGATTCATACTTCTTTTAACCATGTTTTAGTTATGTTTTAAAACTTGCTTTCTCATGAGTACTCCATGTTTACATATAGATGTTTTTTGAAAACTCTCAAAGCTCTCGTCATCGAAAATTTGCAATTTATATGTCATGTCACGTATTTTTTTCCTTGTTTTTGGTCTTGATGTCTCTATTGTCAAAGGGGTAGAAAACTAAAATTAAAAATTAAAAAATTAAAACTTGGAAAAGGGGGGAGTTAGGCATATAGGGGAGCATTTTTGCATTTGCATCCCTTGTTTCTTCTTCTTCTCTTGTCATTTGGTCTTGACTTTTCGCCCTTCAAGATTTTGCAAAATTTCTTTGCTTTCATTTCAAAAACCAAATTTACAAATTTTCGGTTTAGTGTTTCCAATGTTTTCATCAAGAGGAAAAATCATATGTGACTTTGTGTTTTTTGATGGAAAATTGGAAAATGTAAAGTGCGTGTGTTGACCTTCTGGAAGCTGTGCGTCCTCGCCGTGGAGGATTACACCACCAAGGCGAGGTGGGTGCTCGACGACTACGCTGACCACCGGCGGAGCTGGCAGCTCAAGAAGATCATCGGCCAGCTCGGGATGAAGCACCGGTGGCGGCACCACCTGTGGCGGGAGTTCTCCATGGACACCCAGGTGGAGGTGGTGCAGGGCGTGGAGGAGGGCGACGAGGTGTTCGTCCATGACCACCGGAGGGTCGACGCGTACAACTTCCGGCGCGGGAGGTGGCGGGGGCCCAACGATGTCTCCCGGTCGGTCGTCGGCAAGGTGCACGTGTTGCTGCTGAGGCACGAGGTGATCTTCAGGTCGGCGTTGCACGTGCTCTCACGCTCCCGGTCGCTCCACGCCTGGGGCCAGTGTTGCTGCCCCCTCTAGCATTTTTGTTACATTTTACAATTTGTTACCTCATCTTAATTTGGGGGCAATGCATCTGCATCTGCTCATGTAACGAATTTTGGACAGCACAACAAATCTTTTTATCATATACCCTCCTTTATAATGAAATTGAGATTTTATCCTTTTAGTCCACATGTTAGTGACCTCTAATAATCCCGCACATCATTAGCAGGAGGGTAAATTCTTGTTTTTTTTCATCCAAAAAGAGGGTAAATAAATGATCAAATCTCATACACGACAATGACAATTAAAATATGTACTCTCTCTATCCATAAATATAAGCATTTCTAAAATAGTATAAAAAAAACTTTCAATAAGAACGATGACATAAGAGCAATGTTTTTAAATTTATCGTTAAACAAACTATCATAATATATAACTTTTTTATTTGAAATAATTTATTTTTATAGATATTATGGGTCAAATTAGCACATTAAATACCATGTTAAGCTCTAAAAGTGCTTATATTATTAGACAGAGGGAGAGGGAGTATGCAGTTTGTTTGATCCATACTCCCAGCGGAGTAACCAACATCCAGAAATTAATTTCTTTACTAATAGATTTTCCTTGTTTCACAAAGACAACATCAACAAAGCTGAGTTTTTCTAAAGATATACAACATAAGGTACATTGCCAGTGCTGGCTTACATCCAAGGTTGTTGTCTAAGCACTAGAATGACAGGCACGGAGCGGTCAACCTTGGCAGTCAGGACCTCGTCAGGGTCAGGATGGAAGGGCATATGTGAGATCATTGGCAATTTATCCACGGTTGAACCAGCAGTGTTATAAAAGAGAGAAAAGAGATTCTGGATTGCTGCTTGACAAAGAACATAATTGATGAGTTTCTTCAAGGCCCAATTTTCCCAAATGCTTCGAAAACACACCTATAACATGATGAGCCCTCCTGAATATGGGCTTCAGAAGCAAAAGCCAAAGTCAACAGATATATAGAGAGCCATCATGTGGTTGCACTGACATGTTTGCCTTTAAAGTAACAGCACAGCATCTATTCTTTATGTTATTGCGCATGAACGGATTTTTCACTGCTTTGCGATACGTTTAAGAACAATATCAGTAGAGCTCTTCCGCTGACAGCACATCTGGATTGTTCTCACCTATTGATTTTACTTCCAGTTCATAGCTGTGTTCTTGATCTTGTACGTTCGGAGCTCTGCATGGAAATGAAATTATTTAGCATTTAACTGAAGATTTATATCAGGAGATACAAAGAAAGTCAAAGTGTTTGGCTAATGTTTTTTCCCATATACATGATTTGTTGATCTAGAGTTGCTTATTAATATGTATGGTTGCTACTGTAATTTAAATAGGTTCTGAGGGGAACAATTGGATTGCATTAAAGACAGTTGAAGATCAAAAACTCTTATATTCCAGCATGAATTATCTTGCTGTAGGTCCTTCGGTATGTGTTTCTTTATAGTGGAATGTCCTAATGAAAGGGATATATAAGATAGCTATATTTCCGGTATACTAACTGGACATACTGTTGAAGGAAGGTGTTGCTACACGTTCACTATAGAGGCAGAGAACTGGTATTGAAGTGAATCAAAGGATTTGAGTGTAATCATCAGTTGTTTGTAAAGTTTTGCATCTGATAGATCTGATATGCACATACCTTGCATATATGTCTTTGCTCATAAAAAGAGGAGTCAGTGATGGTTGGTCTGTGGTGCTATTCTTCTGTGTTTTGAATCTTGTAGATATAAATCATGTGATTTACCATATTGGTAATGATCTTTTACCAACTGAATCGTCTCAAAATTCGGGTGTAATTATGTAGATGAGGAAAATGTTCCATTAGTTTTAGATTAGACGAAATTATTTTGGCTTTAAATAAAATACGTTGCTATTTCTTTGATAAACCGGGTGCAGCCCTAGGGGCTAGGGATGTAGCTAGTGAAAAACTT
>RYFJ01001784.1:0-137193 GCA_003991445.1 Oryza meyeriana var. granulata
CGGCAAGGTGAAAGGGAGACATAGTGACTTATTGGCGCTCAATACATAACTGATGGTATGTGGACCAATGAGCTCAACAGAAGGGACATATTGCAGACCGGGCATTTGGAGCATATGGCGGGCAGGTCGGCTGGAAGGAATCCGTATCGGCTTGCTTGCGGATTGGATTCCGTACTCTAATTTCTCATTCTTGTCAATTGTGGGTCAAATTGACTGGGCACGCCCGCGCCCTCAATATTTTAGGACTGCCTGGAGCTAAGCAGATCTCCCAGGCCTTGCGGTGTCACAGACGCCGAACGATTGCGTCAGCAAGCTTTTATGTTAAGCCCACGGCTGGTTTTTCGGCAGTCACGGTGGTAAGCTCTAAAATGAGGAAAGCATATAGCGATCTCAAGTGTGGAGCGAGCCAAGAGTAGGCGAACTAGAATGAATCCAATAATGTGCTTTTGGGTGTATCGGTCTGGGCAATTTTTTGGGTTTTATGGTTATTAGAGCGACGAGGATTGAAGTTAGTCACAGTGAAAAGTATAGAGCCATTAGACAAGAGCCACCAAGCATAAGACGAGTTCAATGTTGATCGGCAAGATTAATTTTGTGAGAAGATTTCTATATTTCAGGGAGAATGAGTCTTTCTATCGTTATTAGGTTGAATGGCCGATAGAATTTTGTGGGGGGCAGGCAGCAGAAGGCGTTTGAGAGATAATAATTGTCTTAGTTCCCGCTATCTTTTGATTCCGCCGGCAGAAAGGAGTCGTCAGGTTATACTTGTGGCGATGAGAGGTCCTCGGTTCTGTTTTGAATCCACAGAAATTTGAAGGCAAAGAGCGAGATGTGTTTATCGAGTAGACTAAGCTTCCTGGATGCTGAACGAGATATCCTGCGGTGGAGAAATTAGCCGATGTTTAATATTCTCGTGTACAAAGTTAAGGCATTACATCCTATCGGCTGAGGTGTACAGTATTTTGGTCAAATATAAGGCTTGTCGGCTCCGTTTGAAAAGGGCGAGTTGGCAAGCTGGGTTTTTGCTTTGAACAGAGTTCGACTTGGGCTTGAATCGGCTAAGGCGATTATAGGGAAAGCATGGCGATTTATGTGCACACGAAGGGGCTTCACGAAGACTTGCAGAGCCGATCCATGGCTTTGTTTGATGCGAGTAGTTTGCAAGCATGGGTCTGGTATGCGGTTTAACGTTTATCATACTCACTCGGTGGGCAAGTTTTGAGTTTGCTTTTACAATTAAGCCGTTTCGAGACTAAAATGCAGCAGAGTACGAGGCGGTGCTCAATGAAGGACTTAACTCTTAAAGGAGATCGGAGCCGATGTTTAAGAGATATTTGGGATTTTTGTTAGTGGTCAAAACAGTTGTCCTGGAGATATGAGTGCAGGGAATGGATGTTTGAGGTCATTATGACGGAGTGGTCGCGGATTTGTTAAGAATTTCCAGATAGTATCGAATAGATATATTCTAGGGATGAGAATTTAGAAGCCATGACTTGCACAATTGCTTCAGGGTATCCGCTGATAGGGCAGTGAGGTTGAGATAGCGATATTGATATCACAGAACAAGGCCGAATGACTGGAGACAGGAGTTAGTTGCTTTATTGAAAATCTGTCGCAATAGTTTTTTCCAGAAGAGTTCGTATAAAGCTACTACTAGTTGTTGCTTGATGGGGAGTTGTATTATCGACTTTTGAGGAGTTCTGCTTAGGTGCTGAGTTTGGGAGAAGCCCAAGTGGTTATGTGCGAGTGCATGAAGGCGTCTGTGGGACTGCTATGCAATCAGGCGCATAAGAGAAGTGTTGCTGAAAGAGTAGGAGTTTTTTGGCCGATCATGTGGAGATGGTTCTTGAGTGTGTATCAGTACTTATCTAATGTCAAGAGGGTCTTACATCTTTGAGAATATAGACTAGTGAGTAGCATTGGCTATAGGTGTAACTAGAGTACTAGTTATAGATTCTATTTTCATGCCACAAGTTGGAAATGTTAATGCGTTCAGAGGTTGGGGAATATGAATCTATATTTAAGGTAATGTTTCGTGATATCGTATGCCGCAGTATCTATTGCGAAGTTAAGGGCATACATGAGTTTGGCATATCATTTGGCTGGAGATATAGTAGAATTATGTTTTTTACAGCAATTGATAGATATAGGGGTAGCTCGTGGAGGGCGGGTATTTGGGATGAGACAGGGAAGTTCAAGGGAGGCGATGAGTTTTGTAAGGAGCATATTATTTATGCAGTTGTTTATTTGAGGGTCGCTGGAGGACGATCTACATTGATCTGGTAAAGTGATCTTCTAATATTGTCTTTTGGGGTGGGTTAATTTTTGTTAGATCAGACTGATGTTCTATCTAATAAGATGAAGTTTCGATCACGCGATCTCAGTGGAGACAAAGGCGACATAAATATTAGGTAGTCTGGGCACAGTGTATTATGTCGTACTCAGGCCAAGGAGACCTTAGTGTTCTCATATAGAGATTAGGCGTACTGTGAGAGATCTATGTAAAGATGTTTAGAATCTGTGTGAGTCAAATTTGGGATCTGCTTACATGGCTAGGATATGAGATTGCATGTTATTGGTTGGGTATCCTCACGGACAAACAAGGATATTAGCTTCTATCGATGCAGCCATGACGGAAGTTTAGAACCGGACTCTACACTGATGGGCTACTCGGGATGGTGCGTAGATTGTCATTTCTGGATTATGAGATACGAGAGGTTTTTTGAGAAGCGGAATAGCTGAAAGAAGGTGCATATCGAAGAATTCGGGAAATACCTGAAAATGTTTAGCTCCTACAGACACAGCAGGGTGCACTGTGTTGAAGACTGTTGATTGAATACCGGTAATCAATTTGTGTATGGACAGAAGCCGGTTGTTCCATGGAGAGTAACATCGAGCTCAGGAGGATTCTTTTGGACAATCAAATTGGACGAGCCGGATGTAGTGTATTTAAGGACTTGAATGACGATAGAGTTCGAACTTGATGATCACTGGGTCAGAATCGGGTTGAGGGCATTGGAAAGGATTAAGAGGAAATAAGGGGCCAGGGAGTCGGTCACATTATAGTAGAAAGGTGGTGAATAAGTCGCTATGCGGAGGAGATCTGTGTGGAAGTTTGATTTGCTGATCGGGGTAGAGATAATAAGTTTGGAAAATGCACCTAATGGGAAGGACCTATGTTAATCGTGTGTCTGGTAATGCCTATGTGTTAGAAGATCTTGATGGGACAAGAGTTTGCTAAAGCCTTAAGGAAAATATCTCACAAAATACTACCTTCTAGGGTGGAGGGAAGCATGCTGAATCGGTTAATGTCATAGCGATCTCAAAGTTCGTCTCGAATAAGCTGATGTTTTTGGCATTGCTAAGACAGCCGATACATTGGTTTCGCCTTTAGATCAATAACAAATAATACAAGGGTAATTGAAGGACAGAGGCAGCAGAGCCGATCAGGGTGTATTACAGACACAGCCAGGCATCGGAACCATTCAATTGTTAGTTCAATAGAATTTTCGAATTGTTTCGAATGCGGCAGATGGATTTGATCAATTTATTAAATGGCGCGGAATGTCGTCATGGGTCAGAGCTGGATGTCTTCAAAGTTACCTGCGCTCTGTGATGTGTAAGATGATGTGACGCACGTACAGTCGACGAGAGTCCTTCAGCCGAGCATTGTGTTAGGATGGCTTTGGGAAAAGACGCCGATGGAAGTGGTCTGGGATCTGTGGCTTCAAGATTCCTTGGGACGCAGTACTTTCTTCATAGTGATGCACAGATAAGAGTTCTGTGAAGCTTGTCCTTTCTTCTTCAGTTGGAGTTCTGAAGGCTCTGGGATTGGTAGCTTCTGGGGGAGTAGGCCATATATAGTCTTTCTTACAAGTCAATTGGATTGCAGCTGGACATTCGAGCTAATAAGTTGGACAGGGATCGTTCTTTGTGATTTGTCTGTTGGATTCCGCCTACCAGCGTCGGGTGTTAACATTGAGTGCAAATTCTTATCTGGGGTTTCGTTCAAGAAGCATTGGAGATAGAGCGATTATTAAGGCACTTGGTAATGAGGCCCTGGTTATCGGGCAGGGTTAGGCGAATGCTGTGCTTCACAACGGATTTCCTCCTAGGGGTCAGGTTGACGTTCAGGGAGCATTTAGTTCTTTGAATCTTTGCTGGCGCGGATCGGAACCGCAATCTTCACAACGGACGTTGGGTTGGTCCAGGGGTTTCTCAGACTGTATGAATTTTAGCTTTGGATATATAGTCTCTGATTATGAGTGAAATCTTTTCGTCACTGGGCGACGACGTTTGTGCTGCGCTGGTGGCGGGTTCGTCTCTTGCTGCCAAGTACTGCCGATGTCGAAAAGAAAACAAGTCGGCCAAGGACTGCAAATTGACATCGGAAAACGCGATAACTGAAAATTAGAAGGCAAAGTATGGGCATAGAAGGTTACCTGAGGAGGAGTCGGCAGATTTGGTGACATCGGATTCAGTGGGATGAATAGGGGCGTTTCTTTGAGGGCGGATATCAGCGGGGTATAGGGGCGGTCTTCATCGACAATGGGACTTTGGTTGCAAGAGTGGAGCAGCGAGAGGAGCATCGTCAGGGCTTGTGAGGAGTGAATAGATAAAGTTGAAGTTTCTGGAGTATCGATTCGAGCTGACAAGGATTGGTGAGATAAATAAGAAGGGTAATAATATAACACAGACTTGGGCACTACTGAGGAGATAGTAGGGAGCCGATGTTGTGTAGGAGAAGGCGAACGTCGGGGTGCGACGTATTAAGTCGGGCTATCTTCCATCTATTTTCATAACCGTAGCGTGTTCTACATCAGCATCAGTTTTTTGCTTTCTTCGAGGAGGGGGCGATGTGCGCTAGAATTTCTTCTGTGTTTTGTCGTGGCATATCGGGCAGCGCGCAGGCGGGTAATGCGTAGGCCGCGGATGGATCGGAGCGTCGACGATGGACAGGTGGAGAGGAGTTAATCGGATGCTTCTTAAAGCTTTTGAGTTGGCCAGATTGCAGTGGTTGAATACATCAATCGGCGGCGACATATTTTGTTCTAGTTCTGGGGGGCTCGAGCTGGCAGGCTGTCACATTCAGCAGATAAAGCGTTGTTGGAGGAACGATGAAAGTTGAAGAGATGTTTAGTTTCATGGACGGGACTTGATTCGCGTACTTCAGTGCTCTAAGATCACGTAGTAGCAGTTAGCAGTTTGTGGGGCTAAAGCGAACAGGGGTGTTTTCTTTCCATTTGTGACCATTCAAGGTGACAATAAAAGCTGTGGTGGTGTATTGCAGATGGAACACGTATATGGGGTCAAACGTCGTTATGGGGGTGCAAGCGTAGAAGGTGGGTGTACTAAGTAAAATGCAGTCCGTCCTCAGAGCCTTGGATTAGCCATCTATTCCAGGAAGGTGGGGCGCTCATCTGAAACATAACATTGCGTTCTGTTTGGATGTGATGTTCACATTTGATCGCCTCATGTACTATCGACGAGCGCCAATTAGGGATCAGCTCTCGGAGGTTGAGTAGCGAGAGGGTGGTTACAATGGCCGGGGATGAAGCCAAACAGCACGCCGCAACCGGGACGACGCCCTATAGAGGGAAACGCCAAGCAGTCACTGGTGCGCGCTGACGCACGCGATACAGAAGTGGGCCGAGCCGAGGCATTGGAGTAATTTGTGAGGGAAGTGATGCCCAAGATAGGAAGATTTTTCCGAGGAATAAAGAGTACTGGCTAGGGCCAAAAGATATCGCAACGCAGCAACAACTATAAGGCAGTAGATGTCTAAGCATACACTATTTGTCAGTCGCGCGGGGTGGGAGTTTTATATCAAACGGAGATAGGCTAGTGGTGTCAAGTTGACTTAATGACAAAATATGAGTCGGAGTTGGGACTGATGGATGGTAATACTACTCAGGCTATCAACGATACTAGACGTTTCGAGCTCTCCCTCGAGAAAACAGTTGGCAGTAAGAACAGGCCTGATAGAACGTGGCGAATAAAGGCTCTCAAGACATCATTATTATCGAGGAATAGACTCTTTGAGTGGATCATAGTTAGAAGGCACGATTGTATTGACGTGTTCGGGCTAAGCAAATCCAAAGCAGTGGCTCGCCTGGTGAACTTGCTGATTAATAAAGCCTTGAAACAACTGAGCGTAACGTAGCAGGCGGGTGTACTTTGCCGCCCAGAAAAGAATGGCGATGCAACTGTTCGCATAGAGATGCTGGGATAGAGCCGGGTCTGATCTCTGCGGTATGCGCGCTGGGAGAGGCGGTGAGATAGAGAAGTTCTGGGATGCTTGGAGGTTGTTTTCAACTTGAGACAATGATACAAACACCACAGGGGCAGTAAATGGCACGACAGGGGCTGGCGGACGAGCTTAGTTGCAGACCTGATGGGAGGAGCTGGTAGGCTTGGCACTTAAGGAGATAGTGCTCCAGTTTCTTTATGATTGTTTCTTCTATCAGCGACACTTGCAGGCATTGCATATTAGGTATAGCGGCTGGCCGATGGAGTGGGTGCAACGACCCAAAACAACGTCCATCACAACAGTTCTAGAAATAGAGTGCTCTGCGATATTCATCAACCGGTCAGGCCTTGTTTGTGGAGAGATATTACTTAGCTGGATCAGACTCGTCTGCGATGTATTTTGATTGAAAGTCTGATGAGCAGGCTAAACTGGATGTTTGATAAGGGGTGTGATGATAGTCAGGGTGATCAGGAGTAGCATTCGTAGTACATGACCAGCAGAGTGGGCGTATTGTCCCATCCCGAAATGAAGGCACTGAAGGGCATATGATCTCAAATAGCTTGTAGGCCGATGCAAGTAGGGGTGTTCTTATCCATAATCTGAGCCGGGAAGGGAATTAATGATGGCAATATGTGAATTCATGCCAGTAGGGTTCTCTTTCATAAGCGATAACTCTGATTGTACAATGCTCTCATACAGGAATCTGCTAGGATGTGGTCGGACCTATCGTGGACGACTGTTGGTCCAGTCTGGGTGAATAGCGCAGATTCTTGAAGAGGAATGGCGCGTGGGCTTTCCAACTCGAAGCAAATATTCTGGTGGGATGTGCCAGCTCTATCCTGTGCGGGGCCACTGATAGAAAACATAACTAGCGTATACGCGCTGCTAATCAAGGATATTATGGGCTTAAGCATGGCTATCATTGTAAAAATGAAGAGATCGAAGACAGTTGTGAAGAAATTAGAGAAAAAATCGGTGTATTTTGATTTCCTTAGGGCAGTTGTTCAGGTCGGAAAGAATAATCTGGCTGTCAGAAAGAATTTACGGTGAAAGCTTAGGAGACAGGAAACGTGCAGATGCGATCGCGATTAGCTAGGGGGTGGAGAAGTATGATGGGATCGACGGCCGGGCGAAAAGGTGCTATACGACTTCTGTCTGGATTCGCTCACAGAGTTGGTGAGCTGATGTTGAAGATGAGCGGTGGTGTTCTGGTGGCTTAAGCATAAAAAAAGGCAAGAAACGAAGGTTTTTATAGCGGTATGACTAAGCGAGAGCGGAATCGAGGCCGTTGGCACTGTTTCAACATTTATGCAATGAGCATCTTGGGCGCTCGATCGTGGGCAGAGTCTGGAGGCAAAAATGAAGAATTTGAGTCTATAAAAGGAAGAATCCGGAAAATTGGTGCGGGTATTGTGTTAAAGAATAATGTGTGAGATAAGATGGACTGTTCACAGATTCGGCTCCAAAGGGAGATTCTCAATGAGACAGGAGAAAGGCGGAATCCGGAAGGAGTATGAAGGAACTCCTTACTGGATGTTACTTGTGGCATATCAAGTTTATAATGTAGGGTACCATAGATGATTAGTCTTAGGCAGGTTATATTTAGGAAAGCTGGACCTCTCGTACCGGTTCACCGTGTCGCTCAGGATTGTTAGCGTTTTCTGGTTATGGATAGGAATCATGTATCGTCATAGTCAGGACTATTGTCAACTTGGGTGTACATATTACGATCAGCGGGTCTTGTAATCATCACTTCACGATCATACAGAACTTCGGCGGATTGCACGGCTATCTGTGAGCGGGATCTGTTTCGGCGTGCTGCATCGGGTTAGCCAACTCTCTGGAGAGGGTAGTCTCGCACCGTGTCGTCGGCTGGCTTATATCGGCTAGACTTCCTGGTTAGGTCGATTTTTTCTTATGTACGGTTTATGGTAGTCGGCTACTGGACGATATATTTTAGTTTATCTTAGGCTGCATCAGTTATTTGACATCATAGTTGATTAGGTATATCACATCACGCGTGCGTAGCTCGTAATGGCTTAGTTGGGGCGAGCCGTTTATCCAGGTTCTAGTGTTGCTGCATTTTTTCGGTTACGTCGGCTCACTTAAACGGCTTAGCGTAAATCCCTGATGCAGTCGGATGCGGTTAGTTCGAGGCAGCGTTTTATGCGAGGGTGTATAGCGATGGGAGGGCTTACTTTTATGCACGGTCCCTTACCATATCGGATCTGGCCCATGGAGGTATCGTTAATCATTGTGTTCTGTGTTGCAGCCGGGTTGGGTGTCGATCTACTAGACTGGAGATAATAGCTTTTACTCTTGCACTAAGCGATGGTTGTGTATGGATTTTGATCCGGAGTGCTAGCGATATTATTGCTTGTTGAAGCGACACATGGTATTCATTGTCTCATTTATAATCACATGTTCGATAGCCGGGGCTGGGGCTCTATCAAGTATTATATTTATGTTGGTGAGTGTCTTTATCATATATTATTGTCTGATACTTGTTACGATCGCGTCGGGGCCCGATGGGGTCAGCGATTGTTTCTTCTGCTGATCAGTACAGGTAAAGCAGGTTCCCGGGGAGCAGACCCAGGGGAGGAACCGGCAGGAGCTTGGGTGAATGGACCCGGGCACGGGCGGAAGCGGGGGAAGTATCGGGACGTATGTAGAGATCAAGGCGGCAGTCTTCACACATACGGTAAAAACTCATGATCGGGCTAGATTTATTTATTTTATTCTGCTTAAGCACTTCGCTGTTTATTTAACACCAAGTTTAGTCGGATTTTTGAGTATCCTCATATCTAGCACGATCTTGTGTACATTATTTATGCATTGTCCTCATATCGGTTTTAAGCGATGTATAAGGCTACAGTTGTATCGGCATCGGCGATGAACAAGTCAAGCGGCTTCCCGATTTGCCCGAATTTAACCCCTCTCCTTTCCATTACAGGGTCAAATTGACTGCACGCCTGCGAACTTCAGATTTAGACCTGCAGCTGAGCTAAGCAGTCTCCAGGTCGCGTGTCACCAGAGCCGGCGGCCCGACGGATTTTCCGGCGTCAACAGCCGCAGGAGCTATCATCCCTCGTCATTAGCTTCTACTTGTACGTGTGCTCTGGCTGAGTTAGTCTGTAGAAACTTATAGAAAAGTTCAACGTAAGAAGCTGTGTATCGGCAATGACCGTCGTAGTAAGCTTCATAATGAAGGGGATAACACTGAGTTTTTTGTCAGTGGGGGGCTATCTATGTCTCTCCGTCTCTCCGTCGCCCGACCCCAGCCCCCAGGCGCCGCGTCAGTAGGGAACATTGTCAAGTACATTGTCCAGTATCTAGTTTTTGTTGATGTACGCCAGTGAACTTTGTCACTCGGCAGGTAAGTTGGCTGAGCTTGTGATTTTTGCTGGTCATGGCTGAAAGGTGATATCGACGCGCATCAACTCGAGTGCCCATGTAGCGATCGCCGTGCTGCGAATATAGAAAGACTCCGAGTGGAGTAGGTTCTGTGACGCCGTGAGCTGATGTCTTGAACAATACGCAGCAAGCTTCCGGACTGATCAATGATTAGCGGACATGTAGAGCTTCTGGCACTGCGGATATCGTGCTTCGAGTCGGCCCAGGACCTTGCTGAAGTAGCCTGGCCGTTTGTATTTTTGGATGTGACCTCCTGTTCGGATGTCGAACCATCGCACTGTGCTTATAGTGGTTGCGCCATTATACGCATTAGTGTTCTTAGGGGAGAGGTGACGCCACATGGGAGGTGATGTGCAGAAATTGCTTATAATCGTCGAAGGCTTGCTGGCGTCCGGAGTCCATTGGGAAGTTTCGCCTTTTTGAGTAGCTTGAGACGGCATCACCCCGTTCGCTTAGTAGGAAATAAACCGCTGAGTGCCGCATGCGCTATCATTCTGGCGTTTCTGATGTTAGTGGGGTGCATGTCATTATGCGGTTGACTTTTCACGGTTGGCCTCGTGCCGCGGATGGTCGAGAGATGACCGCAGCGTAACCTTGCGGATGGCACCGAAGCGCGCATTTTTCCGGGTTCACTTCAATCTTGAATCGTCGAAGATGTTTGAAGGTTGCTTCCAGTTAGCGATGAGGTCTTCTTTAGACTTGGTCTTGAATTACCCAGGTGTCGAGTAGGTTCCACGTGCGCGGATTGGTGTGCAGAACCGCTAAATGGACCGTTGATAGGTTGCTCCAAGCATTCTTCACGAACGGTCATCTGGTGATAACAGTACGTCAACGGAGTGATGAGATGTTTTAAGTCAGTCTTCCTCCCTCAGGCTGGATTTGATGGTATCGAATAGCAGTGAGAAAGTAAGTAGGTCGCCCCTGCCGTGGAATAACACTGATCTATCTGGGAAGACAAATGGGTCTTTGGGGCATCAGCTTGTTAGATCGGTGTAGTCGATACGCACATGCGCCATTTACCGTTTTTCTTCCGGACAGAACTGGGTTTGCCAGCAATCCGGGTGATAGCCTCCTTGATGACCCGGCTGGCGAGGAGCTTGGTAATGCTCCGAATAGCATCTTTTGGTTGGTCTTGGAGCGAAGGGTCCGCAGCCGTTGCTTGACATGGCTTGGCATTGTCTTTCACGATTGAGCGGGTGCTCGATCACCTCCTATGGTACGCCCGTCATGTCGGAACGGTTTTCCGATGCGAGAGATATCTTATTGGCTTGTAGGCAAGTGCGAGCGCCTCTTCTATTTGGGTAGTCGGTCCCGACTTGAGCAGTCTTGGAGGGGTTGGAAGGGTCAGGGGATCTGCTTCGTGTCAGAGTCGCTGAAATTCCCAGATTCACTTGGCTGTTTTTCGCGGAATTGATCCTGCTCGACTTCAGTTTGTGACGGCTTGCCGAATGCTATCGGCCGACTACGTTTGTGATTCGAGCAGTTGCGATCTCTTGTCGGCAGGTGAAGGCTTGCTTGATGTCGCTGCGGAGGGAGAAGACTCCTATTGGCCATGCATCTGAGACATGTATTGTAAGTGTGGTATGCAGAATTTGGCGAGTGCCGGTCGTACGAGTCTCGGTGGTGGGTCTTTGGACGTCTGCAACCCGAAACAGCGTTTTCTGTGCGGAAGTTATCGGTGCGAAGGTTTACGGGAAGTTTGTCCGAGTGAGTTGTGACAGGCCGGGATTTCCCTGGAGGGCACAGTACTTGGCGTAGTCTAACGAGGATCTTCATCTCGTCCAAATCTTGCGAATAGATGTTGATCGGCCTACCCATCGTAAGGGTTTTCTTAGCTGATGTGTTGCGACCGGATCAGGACGAGGGGGTAACGTCCGGGTGAAGGAAATCCGATTTGGGTTGATCTGCGTCGTTGAGGTAATGGCCATCCTGACAACAGCGCAAGTATGGGGTGGTGTCGACCGTAGAGACCGTGTTGATTGTCGCGCGCTGTTAGCTTTTTGTTTACGCTTGGACTCGTCGTGGGCGGGAGATGTGATTGGTCGGCTGAGGATTTGAAATATCACCTGGACCGAGTCCTGCTTGTCTTTATCTTGTCGCGCAGACGATGAACCTTGTCGAGAGGAAACTTCTTGAGCATATAGCAGGTCTTTGGCCGTGCTTGCCTGGGGTGGAAGGGGCATGGCCCGCCATCTTTCTGGTAGTCGTTATCCGCGGGGTGCGACGAGTTGCACTCCATGTTGGCATCGCTGTCGACATCCACTTGGCGGCTGCCAGATTGTTTGAGACAGCTCGTTGTCGGCTTTCCGCTTTTGGTCCTTCTGTTGGGACTCTCCTTCTCATTGAGGGCCTAGCGACGGCTTCAGCCGAGTCGGCGTATTTAAATTTGGCCATGTGAAGAGCCCAGACAGCGGCGGTGGTTTCCGAGTGACTTGCGATGAATGGGGTGTCTTATCCCATGTGGAGGCGGCAATGCGCCTGTCGCGGATCACTTGGGACTTGTTTGATTCTCAGAGAACCTGCTTGATAAATCTCGCGAGACCTGTTCTTCTCTGGTGAACTGATAAAGATCGGCTCTGAAGACGGCCTCTCGTAGGTCCCTGAAAGTTTGCGATGAAGCCGATCCCTTGGGTTCTCCCACGAACGATCGAACTTCCTTGGGAGCCCTGTCAGCCATGTTCTCAGCTGAGTGGCTAGCGCGCTGTGGAGGTAGTCCATGGCTTTTGTTGTCGCCTCCGCAGCGCTCAGCACTGCTGGGGTATTTGGTGGAGAGGACTTAGGATTGTCTCGCGTCATACTTTTCAATCCCGATGCTTAAAGCCAGTCGGGCAATGGTCCTATAGTTCCCTGAGTGAAAGCGGGATGCCTTCATCTTCGTGAGGGCTCGGGCTTCGCCGGCGGTTAAACACTCATGAGGAGGCCAGAATGCTCGGTTTTCATCTTCCAGTCCGCGGACTCTATTCTTGTGTTTGCGGCGCTGGGCGCTGATAGTATGGCGATGGTCATGTTGTAAGGCGCTCTCGGAGGTCTTCGATTGGCCGCGATCATACTGGTGATGCGCCATGTTGTTATTAGTATTGCGAGTGTAGTTTCCCTAACTCCTTGCGTGGCCGACTTGAGCGGCCGCCGAGACGCCCTTGAGCGGATGTGGAGAGCCGTGCTGGAGATCCGATTGGTTAGTCGGTACTAGGGTGTCGCCCGCTACTGTTGTTGTTGTTGCAAGTCAGCAGCCTGATCATCGCCTGATTTTGGGCGATAGTTGGGGTGCCTGGTGATTAGGCCGAGCTGAGCGTGTCCAGCAGAGTGCGGCGGCCTATAAGTTGTTGCGGCGTGACCAAGACGTCGTGATCGCTGACTTTAGTTGGGAAGAATTTGTGGGGCATCTGCTCGAGCTCTGCGCAGCCGTGGTTGCGGCCTGCGATCAGCTCCTCCTGTTGTTTTGTCACGGCGCCACTGCCTGTTGCTCCTCTTGTAGTCGGCGCACTCGGAGGGTGGTGTTTGAGCCATGACGATCTCACGGGGGAGGAGCAAACTCTCTGACTGGAGTCTCGACTGGGCGTTCGAACGTATCATGGGTCAGACTCGATATTTTATCGGAGTGGGAACGGACCCAAGCTTCTAGATACATCTAAAACGCACTTGGTGTGTCAAATTGATCGAAGAGATCGAGTCTGTTGTGGCGGATGTAAATCGACAGCGTGGGCGAGTTCGTGTGGGAGTTTGACGATCTTTCCCCGTCTCGGCCCAACTCGAGCTACTCAAGGCCTAGCGCAAGTCGAACGCCGAAGGAGAGAGTTGTCCTATATGCTTGGCGATGTGAAGGCTACCGAGTAAGTGTGAGGTGCGCGTCTTGTGGCCGACTTGGTGTACGCTGGCTGGCTCTCAGCCGGCTGGATTAGTCTTTTCCGGCCAATGTAAGGTTGGGATTGGTTCGGCAACGAAATAGAGGCTTTCTCGAAGAATCTTGTCTCGGGGGAGACTTGTTGGCCCCCCGCGACTCGTTCTGTTGGATCCTGATTTGCTGTGAAGAATCTCGCGAGCCTACCATGGGCAACGTCGAGCTGTTTGCACCAGCAATAAATATAGGGCTATTGGCAAAGGTGAATTCGGTGGATTGGCAGAGGAACACCAGAAAAGATTTATACTAGTTCAGGCCCTAGTGAGGTAATACCCTACGTCCAGTTGAGGTGTTATTCTCTGAGGTGTTTGTGGGTAATGGATCTTCCGTCTGTTGTTTTTTCTGCCTCATGGGGCGGCCTGCCTCCCTTTTATAAGGGGGGGTTGATTAAGGATCCAGCTAGAATACAGCAAGGGATTTCCTTCTAGGAGATAGAAACTATCCGATCTAGACTTGCGTATTCCTATTTACAAGGTAAGCTAGCCGGGTGCTATCTTATCTCTAATTACATGATCCTGGCATACTCTAATCAAGTGGCCATATACTGGTAATGAGGTACCCGGGGGCGCATGGCCTCCCAACTGGGGATCAGGGGTACAAGGTAGGAGTACCAGCGGATAGGCGGGGTACAAGGTAAGGAATCCCAGCGATACGGATAAGTGATTCTCTTAGAGATCATTTCCGGTGACTAGGACTGTATATTCCTTTATTTGTAACAAGGCAAAGGTCTGCAGGTGCTACTATACTCTTGAATTAAAGACTAGGCTATCTCTGTCGAGTGCCTATGCTTGTGATCGAGGGTACCCAGGGCCCATGGCTTCCACAGGCCTGAGACTCAATAGTGACTCACAGCTATGTGGAGTGCTCGTCCTCCATGGTGAAGATTGCGAGTGCATTTGCCCCGGTTTTTGGTCCACTGTTTCTTCTTCGGAGTCCTGCTTCATGTCAACGTGCAAGCGAGGCTATGAAGGGTCCATGTAAGATTGTATAAATAGTGGTGCCCGAAGTAGGCCGACCTATTAGGTGTAGCCCTGATTTGTGCTTAATTGTGAAACAATTAAACTAAGTCAAGATATTTAAAACCTTATAGTCTTTCCGAGTAGTATATATGTAATATGAGACTTTCGGCATCATGACAACGGAATATGATTTTATAGTTTTGCGAGTAGCATGCTACTCGTTATGGGACTCTTTAGTTCATGTTAGCTTAAAGGGGTGTTTATGTCTTTTCCGGGTGGGTCCAACTCCGGAAGTTAGACTCCTCCGGCAATCATGTAAGCGGAAGAAATGTTTATAGTTTCTCCGGAGTAGTGCAGTATACAGAAACTAGATCTTCAGCATCATGTCGACTGGTTGTACGTTGAGAGATAACTGCTCCAATTATGAAGACTAGCTGTTGATCTTATAACGGATATTCCTCGGTTTCCTGTTGGTAGCACAGCACGTTCATTTTAAACACGGCGAGCGGTCCCACATGGCGTGCTACTATAGAAACTCATGTTGGTGGCCTAGTACCCGATTTGTGAGCAAGCCCATGATCGAAATTCTATAAAGGGGGGAGAGAGAGAAAAGATTCCTCATCTTCCCAATCTCCAATTGTTTCGTCTTCAGTTCCCACGTGAAATTTGCGCCCGCTTTCACTAGGGTTTCGCCATTGCTCGCTCTTCCGAGGCACTGAACTCGGGCTGAGTTTCCGCTCCTCTCGTCTATTCAAGCCCGACATCCTTCCCCATTCCTCACCTAGTTAGCATGCCGAGAGCGTCGAGATCGGGGTGGCGTGAGTGGTGGCGACCTATGAGTGCAGTCGGTCCAAGCTAGAGCGCATGGAGCAAGTCACTGCGCTGCAAAGCGCGATGTATCCGTTGCGCTCGGGCCAAAGGTGAATCAGTTCTGAGCTGGGCCGGCGAGACTATTGTTTTTGCCTCCTTTTGACGGGTTATTTCTTTCTGGTCTTCTGACTTCTCCGCCATCTTCTGCTTCTAACGGATTGGCAGTTGGTGAAATCTTAAATCCCACTATTTCTCAAATTTCTATATTTGTAACTCTTTGGCGAGTGTTTCTTTGGGTGTGGAACCATCTGGATCTTTTAGAATTTGTTCACATAAGACCAGCTCTTCAAGAATAAGGGTCATGGTTGATGGGGGGTACGGTCTCTTAGCTTAGGAGTGAAATGAAGAGGACATTTTTGTATTCCTCTGAAACCTCTTGAGGTTGGAGAAGGAGTGGTTCTATTTTCTGATTCTAGAACCCCTCTGCCTCCCGTTTACGCAGTCTGCCTCTGGCGGCTCTCAACCGTTGGTTCAGAGCCACTTTTGAGGAAATGGGCCAGGTGACATCAAATTGCTTGAAAGACGGATAACTGAAGAGCAACGGACTTGGACGTCCTAGGTGGCAGGCGTTTCTTGGACCCGGCGCATCTAGCCACTAAAGCTAGAAGCCAATTTGCTGGCATTAGGGGAAGAGATGATCTACCGAGAAGGCCGAGAGCTAGCTGATCAGCATAAGGTGAAAAAAAAAAGAACAGAAATAGAAAAAGAAAAAAAAGAAGAAGAGAAAAAAAGAAAGAAATTAGAAAAAAGAAGAGAAAAAGAAGAAAAAAACAAGAAAGAAAAGAAACAAAACAAAACAAGAAGAGAGAAAAAATGAGAAAAAAGTGAGAAAAAAGAGAAAAGAAGTAGAGAAGAGAGCACAAAAGAAATAGAAATGAAAATAATAAGAAAAAACGAAAAGATAAACAAGAAAAGAGTAAAAAAAAGAAACACGCTATGACGTGTTATCAGTTCTCTCCGTGGGTGGTCCAAACGAAGATGCAGAGCGCTCTGTTCGGCTTTCAGCCCGAAACAGCCTGTCCAGAGGTCTTTGCTTATCATCTGTGAATTAATGCTCGTCGATACGTATCATGAATTGCTGCAACATTGTGTGATGTGCATTGTCGAACTGTTCAATAGTCTGTAAGGAGTTTGATGATGTCTGACTGCTGTCGGCCGTGAAGGTCGAGAAGAGGCAAGATCCTTTGCTGCCAGCCGACTCCAAGAGAGCAGGGAAGAAGGCCTGTTGTAGAACGAGGGAAGAAGAATGTTATCATGACGAGTCCGTGGCCAGGAGTCCGAAGATAAAAAATGCTGTCGGCAAAACCCGGCACGGAGTCCTAGAGTACCGGCGACCGGCGCAGTCAAGCTCAGCTCATCGAGCCAAATAGAGTGTGTCTGAGTACAAGTCAGGTAAGTGCCGCGAGTACCCAAAAGCGCCCCAAGCGGCCACCTGACGCTAGGGCGACAGACAAAAAGGCGCCACGATAACTGCCTCTGAGCGTAGCCGCGGCGCTCCAGGCCGACTTCTGGACACCTGGACAGACGCTCAGTTCTCCAGAGGTTAGGGTTGCTCTGGATCATCTAAAATCTGTTTTGGCATGGTAGATCTTGATGTTTTGATTTGCCTATGTAGGAAGAAGCCGACATTGATTCAGAAGGCATCCGCTACTCTGTTGTTTTGAGCAGCCCGCTGAGCCAAGCCAGTGGAGGCAACTGTCTGAGGCCGGGAGATGGTTCAAGTTTGCAAGAAACTGAGATCGCTCGACTGCAGGCGCCGACAGTCGGCGACAGGGGTTGGTTGTCGAAGCGTTGCTCTAGCCTGCCCAACTCCGGGGCCCAGAGGCTGCGAGTTGAGAGCAGGACCTAATGGCCACCTCTTGTCATTGTCGTGTTGTCGTCTCCGAAAGATCGGACTCCCCAGCTCGAGCGCTCTCCCACAAGTTCCTGAGGACATTCCATCGGGTGCCCCTGACGGAACGCGAAGAGGTTACAAGCATGAAGGTTGCGGTGGGGAGAAGAGCGTGAAGACTTGCTTCGCGCGCAATCCGCGGTGTCCTCAAGGGGTTCAGGTATGACTTTTGCATATTGGAGTTTGGTAGTCTTCTGCATGAATTTCTGCTTGACTCTGCTTTGGTTTGTTTGGTCCCGCGTAGAAAATTGTTGACCGATCTCGGAGACAGATGACCGAGGTCTGACGGCTTGCCCCATGCTCCAAGATTGGATCCCAGCTTATCCGGCCTTAAAGACCGATTGGAATAGGCAGCCAGGCGGAGGAGTCTGGTGAAGGGAGCCGCTAATCAAGCTTGGTTTGGACTAAATTGGACAAGCAGAAGTTGGGAAGTTATCTCCTATTACATCTTCTTCTTGATAAGCCATTTAGTATACTTTCTCTAGCTGTGTTGTTTCCCAGACTGCCCAGTTGTGTCTGACTACAGTTTTGAGTAACTTGACTATTCGTGGTTGCAAGCCTCGAAGCGAGCAAAGCCGACAAAAGGGAGAATCCAGCTGAGAACCCCCCGAGAGAGCCCAGGCGGCTTAAAAAAGAGAAGGCCGACTTACACGGGCAAGGCCAAGCTTGAGAAGAGAAGGCGGATTAAGAAGGCCAGCCAAGCTCGAGAAAGAAAAGGCGTGAACTGGAGAAGGCCAAGCAACGTGCGAGGCGCCGACACGAAAGTAAGTCTTCTGCTTTGACAATGATCTTAGCCAATCCATTAAGTACTCTGTTGCGTTTTGCCTCACAAGTTTAACTTGTCGGATGAACGCGGGCAGCTGCTAGAGCAATGCCAATCTAGTTTCAGGCTTTCGCAAGAGGAGATACGAGTCATCAAGGAGTCACGGGAGCCCTGTCGATCCGGAAAGGCTCCTTACGTCTGATCCTCGATGCTGGGAACTCCAGCTTTCCAACACGATTTCCAGTGCGGCGCGCCTTACGAGCACCGAGACCTGAAAGAGGTACTCGGAATGAGTGTTGTTTGGCAGGGCCCAAGCTGGCGTACAAAGTTAATCTACATGGGCGGATATTGAAGCCAATGAAGAGGGGTTACCGAGGAGACGACATCCTAAGGGGCGTTGGGCGCTGAAGCCAAGAGGCGGCCAACTGGCAGAGGTGACGCCGAGACGTAGGTATGTAAGCAGTCATCATGTAGTCGGTGTAATATGAATCTTTGTAATATATTGTGCACATGCGGCCAGTTGAATTATTACTCAGTTGTCATTTAGCTTTTACCGCTATAAGCTGCGTCGCGTTACTCTATAGGAACATAATAAAATTGTTCCCCGCAGAAGCTGTATCGGGCAAACATAATGAAGTCATTGAAAATTCGAACTTAAACAAACAGGCTCGTATATTATTGACAAAGCGACCCATGATACATGCAGCCCTGACTCACTACAACGGTTGGAATAAAGCGTGGCGTAGTAACGTAGAGAGATTGTACACTAGGAAAGATAAAACTCAGGTATACGGAAGGAGTAGCTGTTCATAATCCATGAGTTGCTGATGAGGGCCTGTCTTTGGTCTTTACTTGGTGCGTGGCCGTGTGACCTCAGGAAATGAACGGAACTTCCATATTTGGAGTAGTTTTTGCTATCTTTGGTGGTTCTGTATTTTTTCAGATGAGATCTGCACCCACAAAGGCGGGCCCGAACATTACGATTGTGGTAGTGACGCAGGCTTAGAAGATACTTGCCGACGGATTTTGTGAGGTTCTCGTTCTTCCAACTGATTGTTTGACCAATCGGGTATACTTGAGATGTTTTGAGTAGCCGACTCCGGAAGAGCGAACTCTAAACTTGGTTGTAGCAATAGCCTCGGCATCGTAACAGAAAGAAAGGGGATTGCCCTGTTGCTGACTACCGGGTTTTGAGAGACCAAGAAGGATGGGAGTTCTTGTACCTGTCCATCAGCTCGCGTATGTTTGTGTCGGTGTCGAATATCCTGGCTTGATCTTGTAAGACATACATTGGAAATTCAACTGCCAATTTCTCCGTGGGTGTGCACAAATGCATAAAGATCTTGATATGCGAAATATCCATAGAAATCTTGAAATACGCGCCGTGAATGAGTAAGTTGTCTGATGATGGTGGTTAGGGACCGAATTGGGTATAAGAATATCATGATGAAGTCTTTTGCTCGTTGCCATCTGTTATGGTAGCAACAGGTTTCGCTCAATCCATTCGTGAATTTTCCACTGCAACAAAGTGTGTGAACTGCCTAGCGCTTTCTTGAAAGGCCTGACATCTCAAGCCATACTGCGGGGACAAGAGAATGGGATTGTTTGGAGTTTTTGGGGCGGGAGGGTTTGTTGTTCGTGCGTTAGAATGGGCCCTCTGGCATGTGCGAATTGTCTTTTGCATTGTTACTCCCGGCTGTTAAGCCGAAAATCCCTGCCGGTAAGCCTTCGACTAACTGTCTGATTGGGCAATGATCGGTTGCAATATGCCGAGTGGTCGATTGTAGATCTACTATGCTTCGTCGGGTGGGATGCAGCACTGAGGACAACGGATGCACTTCTTCAGTGGCTCTCGAGACTAGGAACCTTTTGCTTCGCGTTTGATCTATTCAGCTTTGGACGCGATCTTCTGGGAGTTCATCGTCCAAGGGAATTTGAGAACAGCGAGTCGCCAATCTGACATATGTTCAGTACTTCGTCTGTCACGGGAGTAAGGTTCATCTCCCGACTGCTTTGGTACTGGGTTTTCTTCTTTGACCGATCGGTGCCAATGAGTTGCTCGACAAATATCCTGTGGATTGCTTTCTCGCTTGGGATTTCCAATGTTTGCCATTTAATCTCTAGCATCTTGTGTGTGTGGACATGTGTTATATCGCAGCTTGTCGACTTGTTTTCACTTCCGGACCTTCCTGACAGTAATGCGCATTGTGTGTCTGAGACATGTCATCTTTATGACTTGGTTGACAACGGTTGAGAATCTCCTCGAAACAGTGGGGATGCCGAGTGATATTGCGTGCGGAGCCCATGGATGAAGTGCCTCCTAACTCGTGATGTTGTGGGAAGCCAAAAAGTGGATCTTGGAGAAAGTACTTTAGTTTTTCGCGCTTGGAGGGGGTATGTCAGTCGAAGCTAACCACGGTTGCCGCGATCCGTAAGACGTCGAAGTACATTGTCAATACTGCTAGCTCGCTGTTATGTAGGCATCTGAACTTCCGTCCACTCGGACACGAAGTCGCTAGAGTTAAGATTTTATGCTGCTGTGGCTGAAGGTGAGGTCGAAGCCATAACTCGAGTGCCCATTTAGGATTCGGCCGTGGCCTCGTGGTTATCCAGGGACTCCCGAGTGGATACGATGTGACACCGGTGATTGATGCGCTTAGAAATAGTGCACCAATTGCCGGACAGTGATGAGTAGGCTGTATAGCAGCTTTGGACTGTGGAATCTATCTTTGGTCGGCAAGACCTCGCTGACAAGTAGAGTGGCCGGTTGAAATCTTCTGTATTGACCTCTTTGGATAGTCTGAGCCTACTAGCACGTGTTGATAACCTGGTGGTTTGCCTCGAGATACAACATTAATGGTTCTTGGTGATGTGAGAAATTTTTTGAAGTCTTCGAAGCTTGCTGGGTTCGAGAGTATTAGAAATTGTCTGCTTTTTCAAGTTGCTGGAAAAGGGGCATGCCCGTTTCGCCTAAGTGGGGGAAAATAAACTGGCTGAGTGCGCATGCAGCTTTTAGTTCTAGACGTCCTTCTGGCTAGTGGGGGTGCATTGTTCTTGTTGCGTGACTTTCTCCAGGTTGGCTCGGATTCGGTATGCAAGAGATGAAGTTTGAGTAGCTTGCCGGATGGCAGTCGAAGGCGCCTTTTCTAGGTTCAAATTTCATCTTGAATCTTCGAAGATTTTGAGACGCGTTTTTCAGGTCAGCGATGAGGTTTCTTATGGACTTGTTCTTGATCACCGGTCCGTCTAACGTCATCGATGTAGCTTCATGTTGTCGGTTTGAGTGTGTAGACACCACTGATTGCCGTTGACGTTGCTCCAGTGTTTGTCAAACCTGAGTCATATGTGATTTGTAGCAGTAGTCTGTGAACTGCATGATAATGACGTGGTTTTGGGCATGTCTCTCTCCTTTAGGCTGATCTTTGGTGGATATCGCTGAGGAGATGCGTTCTGCGGAAAAGGTGAGAACGTCATATTTTTGCGTTGAATCCGACCTGATCTATTCTCGGTAGACTAAATGGTCTTGGAGGAGATGTTGAGGATTGGTGTAGTCAACGCATGCGTCCAATTTACCATTTTTTTGTTCGGACCAGAACTGGGTTTGCCAGCCTCCGGGTGGTTAGACCTCTTTGAGAACTCGCTGCAAGGAGTTGGTTTTCTCTACCGAATAGATTTTGGTCCATGCGAAGACGTAGCTTGTTTGACTAGGCTTGGCGTCTGGTCTTGACATTGAGGCTTTGCTCGACTACTCCTTGGTACTCCTGGCATGTCGGACGTTCCATGCGAAGATATCTTGTTGGCTGGAGGAAGGTGATGAGTGCGTCTTCCTATTTGGGGTAATCCAGTCCCGATGAGCAAGTTTAGAGGGGTGGCAGTGTCCAGGGGGATCTCTTCGTGCGGAGTCCGTGAACATTCCTGACTTCGCTGCTTTTTTGCCGGAACATGGTCGTCTCGACTTCAGTGCGATGCTTTGCGAATGCTGTTGCGTCGACTGCCGCCTCTTTGTGATTGAGCCAACTCGCAGCTGTCCTTGTCCAGGTGAAGGGCTTGCTTGACATCGCTATGGAGGGAAAGGCTCCCTGCTGGCCCAGCATCTTCAGCATCATGTAGGTAAGTGCAGTATCGCACTGAATTTGGCAGCGCGGCGTCCGAGTATCGCTGGTCGCGGTCTCGAAGTCAACGACTTCGAAGCAGATGTTTTCCATGTGGAAGTTATCCGCGTGCCGAGGTGACCGGCATGGTTTCTTACGGGGGTGTTGACGATAAGCGGGAATTATCCGTGGAAGGGCGCCGGTACTTGGCCGTAGTCTGAACAAGGGATTTCATTCATGGGTCTTGGCGAAGAGGATATGAGTGGCGCTGCCGCTGTCTATGAGAGGCATTCTTCAACTTGATATTTTTTGACGACGGGTAGGACGAGTGGGGTAGCCATCCGGGTGTGGACCGTCGGGGGATCTGCCGGTCGACATGGATGGGAGTTTCTAATGCATTTGGGGGCGGTCTACTGTAGAGACCGCTTGACATCAACATGCTTTGCTTCGCTTCGCTTGGATCGTACGTAACGGCCCTCTGAAGATGTGGTTGCGCTTGGCCTAGGGATCTGTGAACATTGTCAGCCGGGCCCGGAGTCTGGCTGTCCTTGTCCTTGTGGTGCCAGATGTGAAGTTGCTCAGAGACAAACTTTTGAGCATAAAGCAATTCCTTGGGCCACGTGCTTGTCTTGGGAGCAAGGGGCAAGGCCGTTCATAACCTTCTGGTATTCCGTGTTCCTTGGGGGACATGACGCAGGTGCGCGTCCACGTTGGCACTCGTTGTTAGACTTTCTGCTTGTGGCTACCGATTGTTCTATGATGGCTTGTTGTTGGTCTTTGCCTTTTTAGTCTTTTTGCCGGGACTCTTTCTTCTCGTTAAGGCTCTGCGACCCTGCCTCGGGCCGAGTCGGTGTATTTATTTGCCATATCGAAGAGAGCCCTGACAGTGGCTGGAGGCTTTCGAGTGAATTTCACAATGAACGGGGCATCCTTTTACTCCCTTGTGAAGGCGGCGATGACAACACTTGTCCTTGATCATTAGGATCTGGTTGCGCTTCTCGAAGAACCTTTTGATGAATTCATGTAGAGACTTGTTCTTCCTCTGGTGCAGCTGATATAGATTGTGCTCGGAACACGGCCTCTCATAGGCCCCTTGGAAGTTAGCGATGAACCGCTCCTGAGCTCTCCCAAGAACCGATTGACCGCCTCGGAGCCTATTAGCATGTCTCGCTGAGTCGGCCAGGGCAACCGGGAGGTAGTTAGCCATGGCTTTATGGTCACCTCCGGCAGCTCGGATTGCTAGAGTATATATGGTGAGCCAAGACTTGAAGGTTGGTTTTGTCATCGTATTTTTCGATCCCGTAGGCTTGAAGCGACGGCCAGTCGACATCCTATAGCTTCCTGGGTGAAAGCTAGAACGCCTTCATCTTCGTGAGGGCTTGGCTATGATCGGGCGGTTGAACGCTCATGGTGGAGGCGAAGCACTCATGCTTTGTCCTCTAGTCAGTGGCTCTCGTCCTCTTCGCGTTGGCAGTGTCGGGCATTAATGTCTTGTTGGAGGTCACGTTGTAGATGAACTCGAAGGTCTTGGTTGAACCGGCGATCATTCTGGTGATGCCGCCGATTGTTGTTGTTGGTGTTGCCGAGTGATGTTTGCCGCGACTCCTCGTGTGGCTGGCTTGAGCCGGCCGCCCGGCGTCACGCTGATGTAGACGAGATTGCCGCTGGAGAACCCGACCGATTGGTCGATATAAGTGTTCCGCCCGACTGTTGGTGCTACTGACATGCGGTAGCTATGACCATGGCTTTAATCTTGGCGATAGTCGGGGTGGCCTGGTGGTCAGGCCCGAGCTGGAGTGTATCCAGTAGGGTTGCAGCAGCCACAACGTTCTGCTGGGACGTGACGAAGATGTCGTGGTCGCCGACTCTTGTCTAGAGGATCTGTTGCGGAGCGGTTCGCCCAGCCTTGCGTGGCTTGTCGTTGCGAGCCTCACGGTTGGCCTCCTCCTGTTGCTGTAGCCGGCGTGCCTCCTCTTGCTGCTCCTCTTGTACTCGGCGCACCTCCAGTGGAGGAATTAAAGCCATGAAGATCCCCCGGGGTAGAAGGAAACTCGCTAGACTGGTGTCCGAACTGGCGTCAACCATTGTCGGCGAGAACTTGGAGTCGGAATTCCGAGTAATTGATCGGGAGTAAGGACGATCCAACCTCCTAGATCCAATCTGGAGGGCGCTCTGGGCCATGTCCAAACTGAATTGCAAAGGGATTTGGGTCCGCGCGTGAGGTGTAGATCCATGGCATCGCTGAGTCTACGAGGGAAATTGATGATCTCTCCCCCTCCTAGCCTGACTCAGGCTGGCTCGAGGCCGAGTGCGAGCCGGACGCCGAAGGAAAGAGTTGACCCAAGACCGAACAGGTGGCAGATTGCTGTAGCAGTCGACAAGGGTGGCTGCTGCGTCTTGTGTGGCCGACTGGCACGGAGTCGGCTGGTTCCTTGGCCGGTTGGATTGGATTTGCGTTGGCCAAGGTGAGATTGCCAAACATGTCGACGACAAAGTCGAGGCTTCCGAAAAAAATTGTGTCTCCGGAGGGAGAAACCTTTGTCGCCGTCGACTCTTGTTGTTGGACCCATCTAGCTTGAGCTTGATTCTCTTGTAGATCTCACCGAAGCCCTACCTAGCGCGCCAACTGTCGATGTTTTACACCAGCAATATGAATATAGGGCTACTCAGCGGATGGAAACTCGGTGGATTGCAAAGGAACACGGGGAGATTTTATACTGGTTCAGGCCCTCGATGTGAGGTAATACCCTACGTCCAGTTGTGATGTTATTCCTTTGAGGATTTGTATTGATCTGCCCTCATGGGGTGCCGGCCTCCCTTATACGAGTACTGGGGGGACAGGGTACAAGGTAGGAGTCCTAGCCGGATATGGCCAAGGGATCTCCTCTTAGAGATACAATTTACTCGACTAGGATTGTATATTCCTTGTTGTCAAGGAAAGTCTGCCGGGTGCTACTATATTCTAATTACAAGGCAAGCCATCCTCTGTCCGAGTGGCCATATGCTTGTGATGAGGTACCGGGGCCATGGCTCCACACAGCCTTTGACCCTTGAGAAGATTTCAAGGGCATGTGGATATAGATTTTCTTCATTCGCTCGCGAAGCTGGATGCGCCCCCAATCACTTGGATTTTGCTCTTGGAGGGCTAGGTCTTGATGTGGAAAAGATATCGGAACAGATTCAAATGGGGTTCCGCACCCAGAAAACATTCACAAGAATTTCACAAATTATAGAAAAGTCAAGATGGAGTTGCGATTCAGATTCACCAACTCCAGGTCGTAGAAGGCAAGAAGCTGGTGGAGAAAGTCGGAAGATGGAAGAGAAAGACCCGGTTGAAAAACGGAGGTCGAAAACAACGGTCTCACGAGGACAGCTAGGGCTCCGAAATATGATTCACACTTCAGCGGACGCCAATGGACGACATCGTGTGGAGGCCATGGGCCCCGGGTACCTCATCACAAGCATATGGGCTACTCGAATAGAGGATAGGCCGAGACTTGTAATTAGAGATAAGATAGCACCCGGTAGATTTGGCCTTGTACAATAAGGAAAACATAGTCTTAGTCGGATAAGTTTCTATCTCTCAGAAGGAAATCCCTTGGCCGTATCGGACTAGAATCCTTATCCTGTATCCCTGCCCCCTAGTATATAAGGGGAGGCAGGGCGCCCCATGAGGGCAGGTTGACACGGTTCATCAGATCGCCACCATAATTCCTCAAAGGAATACACCCCAAACTAGACGTAGGGTATTACCTCACATCGAGGGCCTAAACCAGTATAAAATCTCCCTGTGTTCCTTTGCAATCCATCAAGTTTCCATCCACCGAGTAGCCCCATATATTTATTGCCGGTGTAAAACATCAACAGTTGGCACGCTAGGTAGGGGCTTTGGTGAGATCTACATCTACAAGCTCGATGGATCTAGTAACCGGAGTCGACGGCGGCAAATTCTCCCCTGGAGATACAATCTCATTTGGAAGCCTCGACTTCATCGCCGACATGTTCGGCAATCTCACCTTGGCCGACGTAGACCAGATCCAATTGGCCGAGGAATCAGCCGACTCCGTGCCAGTCGGTCCACACGATGCTACAGCGACCACCATCGACTTGCTGCGGCAATCTTCCACTTGCCCGGGTCTTGGGACAATTCTTCCTTTCAGTGTTTGACTCGGACTCGGTCTTGAGCTGGCCGAGATTGGGCTAAGGAAGGAGGAGATCGTCAATCTCCCGTTCGGACTCAGCAACGCCGCGAATATCTTCAAACAACATCCGACTCGGCAAACCCGGTCCTCTGGAGTTCGACTCGGATACAGCCCAGAGCCGCTTGAGATCGGATCTAGAGAGGTCGGAGTTATAATCACTCCCATCAATTATTCCGACTTTGACTCTCAGTTGGATTCCGACTCTCAGTCAGACTCTGACTCTAAGTCAGACAGCAGCTCGACAAGCTTCTCTCCACCACGAGAAATCTTCATGGCATCCAAAGGCTCTACTCCTACTCAGGAATCATGCCGACTACATGAGCAACAAGAAGAGAAGGCCTGCCGATTGCGAGAACAACAGGAGGAAGAAGCAAGACGCCTGCACGCCTGCAACGACGATCTACGCAGGGCTGGGCGAACCACCCAACAAACAAATCCTCCAAACCTGAGTCAGCGACCACGACGTCTTCATTACTCCTCAACAGAACATCGTGGCTGCTGCAATTCTATTGGATACACTCCAGTTTGGGCTTGGTCACTAGGCCACTCCGACGATCGCAAGGATAAAAGCCATGCTTACCGCTGCAGCATGTCAGCAGCACCAACAGTCGGGCGATACCCTCAAACGACCAACCGGTCTGCATCCCCAACGGCAGTCTCATCCACCTCAAAGTGACGCCGAGCGGCCGGCTCTAGTCGGCAGCACACGGAGTCACGCCAAACGTCACTCGGCAACCCCAACAACAACCGGCAACGTCGAAGCGACCGTCGAGACAATTAGGATCTCCAAGGCCAACTACAGCGTGACCTTCGGCAGGACATCAACGCTCGATGCCACGAATGAGACGAAGACGAGCAACGCTAATCGAAAGACGAGAACGAGCACATCGGCCTCCACCACGAGCGGTTTTGCCATCGTAGGTGGAGCCGAAGCCCTCATAAAGATGAAGGAGTACCGGCCTTCACCCAAGAGCTACAACAGGTCAATTGGTCATCGGGTTTCAAGCCTATAGGCATCGAAAAATATGACGGCAAGACCAATCCCGAATCTTGGCTCATGGTCTACACTCTGGCAATCCGAGCAGCTGGAGGAAATCACGAAGTCATGGCTAACTACCTTTCAATCGCTTTAGCTGACTCGGCGAGGACATGGCTAACGAGACTTCCCAAGCAATCAATTGGCTCCTGGGGAAAACTCCGAGAACGCTTCATCGCCAACTTCCAGGAAACATACGAGAGGCCATCTTCCGAGTATGACTTATATCAGTTGCATCAAAGGAAGAACGAATCTTTTCGTGACTTCATCAAGAGGTTCTCTGAAAAGAAGAATTCAATCCCGAAGATCAAGGATGAGGTCGTCATCGCCGCCTTTCGAAAAGGAGTCAAAGTCACCTCATTCATCGCCAAATTCATTCGGAAGCCTCCCAACTTTGTCAAGGCTTTATTTGACATGGCGAACAAGTACGCCAACTCAGCTGACACTGTTGCTGACGCCCACGATGACAAGAAGGCACCCTAACAAAAGAAGCGGGAGGGCACCGACGACGCGGTCTCGACTAAAGTTGGGAGTTGCAAACGCAAGTCAGACGGCTTCATTATGGCAGTCAATCACAACCGTCTTCGATCTTCAACAACTAAAGATTATCAGAACAACAAGTGACATGCTCGGGGGCTCAAAAGCCCAAATGCAAGGATGGCATCCCCACTCCGAAATACCGAACAGCTAAGTCGCTTCCTAATAAATATTTCTTCACTTGGCCTCGCAATGCACAGCCGCTTACACCTAATAGGTGTACAAGCTGCACTTTTTTCTGTTTTTTCTCTTAAATGATTGCAAAAGTATTTGAGTAGCATAAATTCTGATCCGTGAAACTTTGCTCCATGAAAGACGAACTCAGTCACCAAAACGCGTGTCTGGGAAAGAGCCATGAGCCAACTCCCAACGCTCGGGGCTATGATTAGTCGGGCATAGTGCTTAAACGTAAGGGGTCAACTACTCAGAGAAATTAATATCAATAAGAGGAAGAACTCATATTTACATATATTGTAAAATACATTTTGTTCGGGTGATTGTTTTCATCATCAGATGCTACTCATCCGATATGTTTATAGTGCAGGGCCAGCTCCAGATACGGGTGACAGGAACTCAGGGCTACGAGCCTATCTCCTACGCTCAGGGGCTAGACAAGTCTGCCAAGAATCACTTGGAATTCTCCATGAGGGCTATTGACTGAATGCTTACGCCAGTCGGGGCGTCATTTTCCCCGGCTACGCTCCATAGGGGCTAATAACTGACCTCCGGCACCAGTCGGAGCTTGGTTACCACTTGGCTGGGTAAGGTACGCCCCATGAGGGTCGCCAGCCGAATCCTACGCTAATGCTAGGTTCGGGTATCTTATTCGGTCACAACTCCGCTGAGTTGGGTACGCCCCATGAGGGTCGCCAGCCAAATCCTATGCTAATGCAAGGTTCGGGTACCTTATTTGGCTAATATAATCGACCTCCAGCGCCAGTCGGGGCTCGTGTACTACTCGGCTAAGTAGGGTACGCCCCATGAGGGTCGCCAGCCGAATCCTATGCTAATGCAAGGGTCAGGTACCTTATTTGGCAATAACCCTGTTGGATAGGGTACGCCCCATGAGGGTCGCTAGCCAAACCCTTTGCTAATGCAAGGTTTGGGTACCTTGTTCGGCTTTACCCAAGTCAGAGAAGACTTACGTCGTCAAAGTGCATCCGGGGTTCTCATGCACCACGTCACACCTGAGGAGGGCAAGCAGATCCTGCAATATACCTACTCAGGCTTCTGTGGCAACTAGGTTGCATCCAGACCGTAAGTCGAAAAGGCTTGCGAATAAGGATTTCTTTGGCTGATTGCGGTTACTGACACCAAAAAACTCATCCTGACATGCAAGGGATGGTGATTTTATAGAGCCTACATTGGGTGGATCGGTTTAGGCCGGCTTATTCGGTAATAGGCCACCAAGATATGAGTTCCTATAGTAGCATGCTCCATGTGGGCCACCCACAGGCTGAGTTGAAATTATAGCGCTGGTGCTACCAACAGGAGCCGATGAGGTAAATAGATATGCTGCATGAGAGCCTTATTGCTAAACATATATGTTTGGGTATCTGTTTTATCCACAGGTCTCGAGGATATATCCTTACAAGGATCACAAGCTGGTCTTCATTAAAATTGGGAATGCAGGTATCTTTCTCGAGTACACTTAACCATGCAATGGATTTATTATCATACAGTGGTACTCGTCCTACATGCTTGGCCGACAGTTGCCATGAGCAACATTATTCTGGCTGATATGATGCTGAAGAGTCTAACTTTCGAGTAGTGCACTACTCGGGAGAGACTATAAATTTCTCATTCCCGCTGACATGATGCGGAGGAGTCTAACTTCTGGGTGGGACGCCACTCGGGAAAGACTATAAACCCCCTTTCCAGCTGACATGAAGCTGAAGAGTCCCATATACGAGTAGCATCCTACTCGGCAAGGCTATAAATACACATTCCGACTAACACGAAGTCGAAGAGTCCTACATACAAGTAGTTCCCTACTCGGCAAGACTATAAATTAAATTCCGGTTGACATGATACCGAAGAGTCTCATATACTAGTAGTATACTACTCGGAAAAGACTATCAGGTTAAAGATCTTTGACTTTATGTTTAATTGTCTTCACAATTAAGCACAAAGTCGGGGGCTACACCTAATAGGTGCACCTATTTGGCGCACACTATTCATACATCTACATGATGCTGTTCATAGCCTCGCTGACCAGTTGACATGAAGCAGGACTCAGGAAGAAGACTCACTCGGACAAAGAGTACTCAGGAGTATCGCACTCGGGCAATCTTCACCGTGGAGGATGAGCACTTGGCATCAGCTATGACTCAACTATGAAGGTCTCAGGGGCTACTGTGGAGGCCATGGGCCCCGGGTACCTCACCACAAGCATATGGGCCATTCGGATAGAGGATGGGCCGAGTCTTGTAATTAGAGATAAGATAGCACCCGGCAGATTTGGCCTTGTACAATAAGGAAAACACAGTCTTAGTCGGATAAGTTTCTATCTCTAAGAAGGAAATCCCTTGGCCGTATCCGGCTGGGATCCTTATCCTGTATCCTGCCTAGTATATAAGGGGAGGCAGGGCGCCCCTGAGGGCAGGTTGAACGGTTCATCAGAATCGCCACCATAATTCCTCAAAGGAATACACCCCAAATTGGACGGAGGGTATTACCTCACATCGAGGGCCTGAACTAGTATAAAATCTCCCTGTGTTCCTTTGCAATCCATCAAGTTTCCATGCGCCGAGTAGCCCCATATATTTATTGCCGGTGTAAAACATCTGACACATAATGCCGGTGTAAAACATCGATAGTTGGCGCGCCTGGTAGGGGCTTCGGCGAGATCCACATCAACAATCTCGATGGATCCAACAACAGGAGTCGACGGTGACAAATTCTCCCTCGGAGACACAATAACTTTCGAAAGCCTTGACTTCGTCGCCGACCAGATCGGCAATCTCACCTTGGCCGACGCAAATCCAATCCAACCGGCCGAGGAACCAGCCGACTCCGCGCCAGTTGGCTCACAAGATGTCGCAGTCACCTTCATCGATCTTTTGTGGCAATCTTCTACTTCGCCGAGCTTCGGGATAACTCTCTCGTTCGGCGTCCGACTCGCGCTAGGCCTTAAGCCAGCCCGGGTTGGGCTAGGAAGGGGAGAGATCATCAATCTCCCGCGCAGATTCGGCAACACCACAGATCTACATCTTATGCGGCAGACTCGATCCCCCACGGTTCAGTTTGGATATGGCTCAGAGCCACTCCAGATTGGATCTAGGGAGGTCGGAGTCATTCTCACTCCAATCAACTACTCAGATTCCGACTCCAAGTCAGACAACGGTTCGGACGCTAGTTCGGACCCCAGTCTGGCGAGTCTCCTTATCCCCCGCGAGATCTTCATGGCTTAAACCCTCCACCTGAGTACGCGACCACAAAGAGGAGCAACAAGAGGAGGCACGCCGACTACAGCAACAGGAGGAGCGACCGCGGGCACGCACAATGAGCTATGCAGGCTAGGCGAACCGCCAGCAACAGATCCTCTTGACAAAGTGATGGCACGGGGTGCTCGATCTTCCTTTAGGCAAAGATAACTATTGATTTGGTGGAGAATCGACACTCACGATCCGGCTTCTGATCACCAAGACCCGAACCCTGCAATCGCAGTACCATGTCTCCTCTCGTTATCAACCGTGCGCTGCCCGGTTTACCTCGCCACGAAGGCTAATCCCTATATGCGAATCGAAGAACATGAGCAAGAACAAGAAAGATTGCAACTCAATTGCAGTTGAATGATTATACTCTCGAGTTGGGGTCTCACAAACCGATAATCGGCAAAACTGTTCAAGGACAGAATAATCTAAGCAAAACCCGACTTAACAGCAGCGGCTACGGAATATATACGAATTAGGACGTCCTAAGATGAGGGTTTGCCCTGTGAGGGGCGCACTCCTCATGGGTTTAGCCATGACACAATTATAAGGCCAAAGCCCAAAACAGACTCGGACTGGAAGAGGTGCATGTCTTGTTTTGACGATTCCGGACAGCTCAGGAGGAATTTTGACATGAAACCAAAACCATCTGAAAGTAGACTTCATAAACTTTCCAGCAAGTACTTGTAGGCCCTGTAACTCCTTCTGGATAAAAAGTTATGGCCGTTTGAAATTGATGCTGTCTCCCAGCTCGAAACTGAATCGATCTCGGGAATAGGAGTTTACTTGCACTTGTTGTCTCCACTTCAATATGTGGTGTCTTGAGCTATTCTCCATGGTCTTCTCCCAGGTTCCTAAGAACAATAAAACCATCGCAAGAATTAAATAGCATGCCATTCGTAGAAATATTCTCATGTAAGCTTAGGAACGCATTCACCTGGCGATTAAGTTGACGAGCACGTGCACGAGTAATTGGTCCTTGGATCGGTTGCACATCGTGTTCATCATGAAGAGGTTGTAAGTGTGTATCTAAAGACATGATATCCTCATCAAAAAGTCGGTGACCACGACGTCTTTCTCACGCCACAACAGAATGTCGTGGCCGCTACAACCCTGCTGGACACGCTCCAGCTCAGGCCTGATCACTAGGCCACCCCGACTATTGCCAAGATCAAGACGATGATTACAACTGCTGCCTGTCAGCAGCAACACCAGTCGAGTGACAAACTTGTACTGACCAACCGGTCGGGTTCTCCGACAGCAGGCTCATCAACATCAACATGACACCAGGCAGCTGTCTCAAGTCGGCCACACGAGGACGCGGCAAACATCACTCAGCGACACTAACAACAACAATCGGCGACGCCACCAGAATGATCGCTGGTTCAACCAAGACCTCCGAGTTCATCTACAACATGACCTCCGATACGACATCAATGCCCAATGCCATCAACGTGAAGAAGACGAGCGCCGCCGACTGGAGGACGAGAACGAGTGTTTTGGTCTTCACCACGAGCGGTTCAACCGCCGCGGTCGGAGCTGGAGCCCTCACGAAGATGAAGGCATTCTAGCTTTCACCCACGAGCTACAAGACATCGACTGGCCATCGGGCTTCAAGCCTACGGGGATCGAGAAATACGACGGCAAAACCAACCCTGAGTCCTAGCTCACCGTATACACCCTGATAATTCGAGCTGCCAGAGGTGACCATAAAGCCATGGCTAACTACCTCCCGGTCGCCCTGGCCGACTCGGCGAGGGCATGGCTAACAGGGCTCCCGAGGCGGAAAATCGGTTCTTGGGGAGAACTCAGGGAGCGGTTCATCGCTAACTTTCAGGGGACCTACGAGAGGCCGTCTTCCGAGCACGATCTATATCAGCTGCACCAGAAGAAGAACGAGTATCTGCGTGAATTTATCAAGAGGTTCTCCGAGAAGCACAACCAGATCCCAATGATCAAGGACGAGGCCATCATCACCGCCTTCTGCAAGGGAGTAAAGGACGCCCTGTTCATCGCGAAGTTCACTCAGAAGCCACCAGCCACCGTTTGGGCTCCCTTCGATATGGCAAACAAATACGCCGACTCGGCCAAAGCGGTCACAGAGGCCCTCGATGAGAAGAAAGAGTCCCAGCAAAAGGATGAGAAGGCGAAAGCTGACAACGAGCCATCGCAAAACAAGACCGGCGGCCGCAAGCGGAAGTCGGACAACGAGGTGGTCAACAAGGAGCGAACTCGGTCGCGGCCCCCATGGAACAACGACTACCAGAAAGTCATGAACGGGCCATGCCCCTTCCACCCCAAGGGCAAGCATGCGGCCAAAGACTGCTTCATGCTCAATAAGTATGCTTCCAAGCAGGCTTCATCATCTGGCGCCGACAAGGACAAAGATAAGTCAGATCAAGACCCAGCCGATGATTTTCAAGATCCCCAAGCTGAGCTCAACCACATCTTCGGAGGGCCGTCTACGTACGAGTCCAAACTGAAGCAGAAGCTAACAGCGCGTGATGTCAACTCAATCCCTACAGCAGACGCCCCCAATATTTGCGCTGGTCAGAGACGTCCATCACGTTCACCCGCGCAGATCATCCAGATTGGGTTTCACACTCGGGACGCTACCCACTTGTCCTGGACCCGGTCGTCAAGAATATCAGGTTCTCATAGACTGAGGTAGTGCACTCAATATCCTCTTCGCCAAGACCCTAGATGAGATGAAGATTCCTCATTCAGATCTGCAGCTAAGTACGGCGCCCTTCCACGGGATAATTCCTGGCCTGTCTTCAACACCACTCGGGCAGATAACCTTGCCGGTCACCTTCGGCACGCGGGATAACTTCCGCACAGAAAACATCTGCTTTGAGGTCGCCGACTTTGAGACTGCGTACCACGCGATACTCGAACGGCCAGCGCTCACCAAATTCATGGTGATACCGCACTATACCTACATGGTGCTCAAGATGCCCAGGCCAGCAGGAGTCCTCTCCCTCCGCAGCGACGTCAAGCAAGCCTTCACCTACGACAAGGAGAGTTGTGAGTTGGCTCAATCACAAGAGGCGGCAGTCGGACGCAACAGCATTTGGCAAGCCGTCACAACCGAAATTGAGGACAACCAAGTTCCGGCCAAAAAAGCTACGAAGTCGGGAATTTCAGCGGACTCTAACATGAAGAAGATCCCCCTAGACCCTTCCGACCCCTCCAAGACTGCTCTAGTCGGGACTAGACTCGACCCCAAATAGGAAGACGCGCTCGTCACCTTCCTCCAAGCCAACAAGGATATCTTTGCGTGGAAGCCGTCCGACATGCCGGGCGTACCAAGGGAGGTGATCAAGCACGCCCTCAATGTCAAGACAGGCACCAAGCCAGTTAAGTAATGGCTAAGGCGCTCTCATATGACCATAAGGATGCTATTCGGGAGGAGATAACCAAGCTCCTCGCAGCTGGGATCATGAAAGAGGTCTACCACCTGGATTGGCTGGCAAACCTAGTCCTGGTCCAAAAGAAAAATGGTAAATGGCACCTATGCGTCGACTACACAGATCACAACAAGGCGTGCCCCAAGGGTCCATTTGGTCTACCCAGAATAGATCAGGTGGTGGATTCAACTACGGGGTGCGAACTTCTCAGCTTTCTCGACTGTTACTCGAGATACCATCAAATCAGCCTGAAGGAGCAGGACTGCTTAAGGACATCTTTCATCACGCCGTTTGGAGCGTACTACTACATCACTATGCCGTTCGGTTTGAAAAACACTGGAGCAACGTATCAACGCGCAATTCAACGGTGTCTACACACTCAGATCGGGTGCAACGTGGAAGCCTACGTCAATGACATGGTGATCAAGACCAAGTCCAAACAAGACCTTATCGCTGATCTAGAAGAAACCTTCCAAAATCTTTGAAGATTCAAGATGAAGTTGAACCCAGAAAAGTGCGCCTTCGGTGTGCCATCCGGCAAGTTAGTCGGCTTCATCGTCTCGCATCACGGCATCGAGGCCAACCTGGAGAAAGTCAACGCAATCATGAACATGGCACCCCCAACTAACCAGAAGGACGTCCAGAAGCTGACAGGCTGCATGGCGGCACTCATCCGGTTTATTTCCCAACTGGGCGAACAGGGCATGCCCTTTTTCAAGCTATTGAAGAAAGCAGACAATTTCCAATAGACTCCTGAAGCCCAGCAAGCCTTCGAAGACTTCAAGCAATTTCTCACATCACCTCCCATGTTGGCATCACCTATGCCCCAAGAAGTTCAACGGCCAGTCTACTTTGTCAACGAGGTCCTTGCCGACTCGAAGATGAGATATCTGCAGGTCCAGAAGCTGCTCTATGGCCTACTCATGACTGTCCGTAAGCTAGTGCACTATTTCCAAGGACATCAAGTCACGGTGGTCACATCGTATCCACTCAGGGACGTGCTGCATAACCGCGAGGCCACTGGCCGAATCGCTAAATGGGTGGTCGAGTTGATGGCATTCGACATCACCTTTCAGCCATGGACCGCAATTAAATCACAAGCTCTAGCCAACTTCGTGGCCAAGTGGACAGAAGTTCAAATGACTACATCAACAACGAAGCTAGAATATTGGACAATGTACTTCAACAGTTCTCTACGGATCGGCGGCGCTGAGGTTGGCGTCGTACTGACGTTCTCCACTGGCAAAAAACTGAAGTACGTTTTGCAAATCCACTTCCCGGCTTCCCACAATGTTGTCGAGTACGAGGCACTCATCCACGGGCTTCGCATCGCTATATCACTCGGCATTCGTCGACTGGTTGTGCATGGAGACTCTCAACTCGTGGTAAATCAAGTCATGAAAGACTGGACATGTCTCAACGACACCATGGTGGCATACTGTCAGGAGGTCCGCAAGCTAGAAAACAAGTTTGACGGGCTGGAGATAACACATGTCCTACGACAATACAATGATGCTGCAGATGAATTGGCAAACATGGGATCCAAGCAAGAAGCGGTCCCGATAGGGATCTTTGTCGAGCAACATATGGAGCCATCAATCAAGAAGAAACCAGTGCCAGAGCAGTCGGGAGGTGAACCTACCCCAGCAACAGACGAGGTGCTGCACATAAGTCAAGATTGGCGGACTCGTGTTCTCAAATTCCTCCTGGATGATGAACTCCTAGAAGAAGTCGTTGGAGAAGACCTGTACCAAAGAAGTGCATCCAGTGTCCTCATGCGCTGCGTCACCACCGAGGAGGGCAAACAAATTCTACAATCGATCCACTCGGGCATATGTGGCAACCATGCCGCATCCAAGACGTTAGTTGGAAAGGCTTACCGGCAAGGATTTTTCTAGCCAACAGTAGTAACAGACGCCAAAGACATTGTTCGCACATGCGAGGGTTGCCAGTTCTACGCAAGACAAACCAATCTCCCAGCCCAAGAACTCCAAACAATCCTAATCTCTTGGCCCTTTGCAGTATGGGGGGCTTGACATGGTTGGGCCTTTCAAGAAAGCGCCAGGAGGGTTCACACACTTGTTCGTCGCAGTGGATAAATTCACCAATTGAATTGAGGCTAAACCCGTTGCTACTATAACAGCGGCACGTGCAAAGGACTTCATCAGGAGTATATTATACTGATTCGGGGTCCCTAACCGCATCATCACGGACAATGGTACTCAGTACATAGGCGGCATCTTTCAAGATTTCTGTGACGATTTTGGCATCAAGATCTGCTATGCGACAGTGGAACACCTGCGGAGCAATGGGTAGCTTGAACGAGCCAATGATATGGTCTTACAAGGTATCAAGGCTAGGATATTCGACCAACTACAACCATATGCGGGCCGATGGGTACAAGAACTCCCATCTGTTCTCTGGTCTCTCAGAACCATGGTTAGTTGGGCAATAGGGCAATCCCCTTTCTTTCTGGTCCACGGTGCTGAGGCTATGCTACCAACCAAGTTAGAGTTCGGCTCTCCGCTTGTTCGGGCTTACTCAGAAGACATCTCAAACAATACCCGATTGGTCGAACTAGACCAGTTGGAAGAAGCGAGGGACATCGCAATAATCCAGTCGACAAGGTATCTTCAAGACCTGCGTCGCTACCACAATCGTAATGTCCGTGGCCGCGCCTTTTTGGTCGGAGATCTCGTCTTGAGAAAAATACAAACCACCAAAGACAGGCATAAGCTATCCCCAATATGGGAAGTGTCGATGTTTTACACCGACAATAAATATATGGGGCTACTCGGTGGATGGAAACTCTGTGGATTGCAAAGGAACACAGGGAGATTTTATACTGGTTCAAGCCCTCGATGTGAGGTAATACCCTACGTCCAGTTTATATGTATTCCTTTGAGGAATTATGGTGGCGATTCTGGTGAACCAGCTCAACCTGCCCTCATGGGGTGCCCTGCCTCCCCTTATATACTGGGGGATAGGGTTACAAGGTAGGAGTCCCAACCGGATTACGGCCAAGGGATCTCCTCTTAGAGATATAACGCACCCGACTAGGACTGTATATTCCTTTCTATACAAGGCAAAGTCTGCCGAATCTAGCTATATGTCTAATTACAAGGCTAGGCCCATCCTCTATCCAAGTGGCCCATATGCTTGTCATGAGGTACCCGGGGCCCATGGCACCCACAGTAGCCCCTGAGACCTTCATAGTTGAGTCACAGCTGACGCCGAGTGCTCATCCTCCACGGTGAAGTCTTCCTGAGTGCATTGCTCCCGAGTACTCTTTGTCTGAGTGAGTCTTCTTCCCGAGTCCTGCTTCATGTCAGCTGGCAGCGAGGCTATGAAGGGCTTCATGTAGATATATGAATAGTGTGCGCCGAATAGGTGCACCTATTAGGTGTAGCCCCCGACTTTGTGCTTAATTGTGAAGACAATTAAACATAAAGTCAAAGATCTTTAACCTGGAAGTCTTTCCCGAGTAGATTACTACTGGTATATGAGACTCTTCGGTATCATGTCAACTGAAATAAACTTTATAGTCTTGCCGAGTAGGAGACTACTCGTATGTAGGACTCTTCGACTTCATGTCAGTCGGAATATGTGTTTATAGTCTTGCCGAGTAGGATGTTACTCGTATATGGGACTCTTCGGCGTCATATCAGCTGGAAAAGGGGGTTTATAGTCTTTTCCGAGTGGCGTCCCACTCAAAAGTTAGACTCCTCCGCATCATGTCAGCGGGAAAAGATATTTATAGTCTCTCCCGAGTAGTGCACTACTCGAAAGTTAGACTCTTCCGCATCATGTCAGCGGGTAAAATGTTGCCCATGGCAACTGAGGGCCACGCATGTAGACCGAGTACCATTTTATGAAAATAAATCCATAGCGTGGTCAGGTGTACCCGAGAAAGATACCTGTATCTCCAATTTTAATGAAGACCAGCTTGTGATCCTTGTAAGGACATATCCTCGAGACCTAGTGAATAAAACAGATATCCAAACATATTTGTTTAGCAATAAGGCTCTCATGAAGCATATCTGTTTACCTCATCGGTTCCTGTTAGTAGCCTACGGGCAGCCCACATGGAGCATGCTACTGTAGGAACTCATATCTTGGTGGCTGCTGCCAAATAAGCCGGCCTGAGCCGACCTACCCAGCATAGCTCTATAGAAGTATCATCCATCGCATGTTAGGATGAGTTTTTTGGTGTCGGTAACCACAATCAGCCAGAGAAATCCTTATTTGCAAGCCTTTCTGACTTACGTTCTGGATGCAACCTGGTTGCCACATAAGCCCGAGTAGGTATGTTGCAGGATCTGCTTGCCCTCCTCAGGTGTGACGTAGTGCGTGAGAACTCCGGATGCGCTTTGACAATGTAAGTCTTCTCTGACTTCAGGAGAGCCGAGTAGGGTACCCGAACCTTGCATTAGCATAGGATTTGGCTGGCGACCCTCATGGGGCATACCCTACCCAACAGAGTTATAGCCAAGCTAGGTACCCGAACCTTGCATTAGCATAGGATTTGGCTGGCGACCCTCATGGGGCATACCTAACCTGACAGAGTTGTGACCAAATAAGGCACCCGAACCTAGCATTAGTGTAGGATTCGGCTGACGACCCTCATGGGGCGTACCCTACTTAGCCGAGTAGTACACAGCCCCGACTGGCGCCGGAGGTCGATTATCAGCTCGCATGGAGCGTAGCCGGGGAAGATGACATCCCGACTGGTGCAAGTACTCGGTCAGTAGCCCTCGTGGAGCATCCCGAGTGTATTTTGGCAGACTTGTCCAGCCCCTGAGCGTAGGAGATAGGCTCGCAGCCCTGAGTTCCTGTCACGCGTATCCGGAGCTGGCCCTGCGCTATAAAGATACCGGGTGAGTAGCATCTGATGATGAAAACAATCACCCGAATAAAATGTATTTTACAATATATGTAAATACGTGTTCTTCCTCTTGCTGATATTAATTTCTCCGAGTAGTTGACCCCTTACGTTTAAGCACTCTGCCCGACTAATCATAGGCCCCTAGCGTCGGGAGTTGGCTCATGGCTCTTTCCCAGACACGTGTTTTGGGTGACTTGAGTTCGTCTTTCATGGAGCAAAGTTTCACGGATCAGGATTTATGCTACTCGAATACTTTTGCAATCATCTAAGAGAAAAAACAGAAAAAAGTGCAGCTTGTACACCTATTAGGTGTAAGCGGCTGCAGCATTGGCAAGGCCGAGTGAAGAATTATGTATCAGGAAGTGACTTAGCTGTTTGGTATTTCGGAGTGGGGATGCCATCCTTGTCTTTGGGCTTTTGAGCCCCCGAGCTTGTCACGTGTTGTCCTGATAATCTTCAGTTGTAGAAAGTCAAAGACGATTGTGACCGACTGCCACAATGAAGCCGTCTGACTTGCGTTTGCGATTCCCGGCTTTAGTCGGGACCGCGTCGTTGGTGCCCTCCCGCTGCTTCTGTCAGGATGCCTTTTTATCTTCAAGGGCCTCAGCAACGGCGTGGGCTGAGTCGGAGTATTTGTTCGCCATCTCGAATAGAGCCTTGACAGAGTTGGGAGGCTTCTGAGTGAATTTGTCAATGAACGAGGTGTCTTTGACTCCTTTTCAAAAGGCGGTGATGACGACCTTGTCCTTGATGTTCGGGATTGAATTTTTCTTCTCAGAGAACCTCTTGATGAAGTTGCGAAGAGACTCGTTCTTCCTTTGATGTAACTGATATAAGTCGTACTCGGAAGATGGCCTCTCGTATGTTCCCTGGAAGTTGGCGATGAAGCGTTCTCGGAGTTCTCCCCAGGAGTCGATTGATTGCTTGGGAAGTCCTGTTAGCCATGTCCTCGCTGAGTCGGCTAAAGCGACTGGGAGGTAGCTAGCCATGACTTTGTGATTTCCCCCAGCTACTCGGATCGCCAGAGTGTAGACCGTGAGCCAGGACTCGGGATTGGTCTTGCCGTCGTATTTGTCGATGCCTATAGGCTTGAAACTCGATGGCTAGTCGACCTGTTGTAGCTCCTGGGTGAAGGCCGGTATGCCTTCGTCTTTATGAGGGCTCCGACTCCAAATATGGTGGTGAAACTGCTCGTGGTGGAGGCCGAAATGCTCTTTCTCATCTTCCAGTTGGCGTTGCTCGTCATCTTCTCGTTCGCCATGCCGAGCGTTGATGTCCTACCGAAGATCACGCCATAGTCGGCCTCGAAGATCCCGGTTGTCCCGACGGTCGCTTAGACGTTGCCGGTTGTTGTTTGGGTTGCCGGGTGATGTTTGGCGTGACTCCGTGTGCAGCCGACTAGAGCCGGCCACTCGGTGTCGCTTTGAGGTGGACGAGACTGCCGTTGGGGATGCCGACCGGTTGGTCGGTATGAGAGTATCATCCAACTGTTGGTGCTGCTGACATGCAGGAGCGGTAAGCATGGCTTTTATCCTTGCGATCATCGGGGTGGCCTGGTGATCAGGCCCAAGCTGGACCGTGTCCAGTAGGGTTGCGGCGGCCACGATGTTCTGTTGTGGCGTGACGAAGACATCGTGGTCGCCGACTTTTGTTTGGAGGGTTTGTTGTTGAGCGGTTCGCCCAGCCCTGCATAGGCCGTCGTCGCGGGCGTGCAGGCATCTTGCTTCTTCCTCCTGTTGTTCTCGCAGTCGGCGCGCTTTCTCCTCTTGCTGCTCGCGTAGTCGGCGTGATTCCTGAGTAGGAGTAGAGCCTTTGGATGCCATGAAGATTTCTCGTGGCGGGGAGAAGCTTGCTGAACTGCTGTCCGACTTAGAGTCGGAATCCGACTGGGAGTCGTAGTCCGACTGAGAGTCATAGTCGGAATAGTTGATGGGGGTGATTACAACTCCGACCTCCCTAGATCCGATCTCGAGCGGCTCTGGGCCGTATCCGAGTCGAACTCCAGAGGATCGGGTTTGCCGCATCGGATGTTGTCTGAAGATATCCGTGGCGTTGCCGAGTCTGTACGGGAGATTGACGATCTCTGCCCTTCTTAGCTCGATCTTGGCCGGCTCAAGGCCGAGTCCAAGTCGAACACCGAAGGAAAGAGTTGTCCCGAGACCTAGACAAGATGAAGATTGCCGCAGCAAGTCGATGAGGGTTGTTGCAGCGTCGTATGGACCGACTGGCGCGGAGTCGGCCTGTTCCCTGGCAGATCGGATCAAGTCCGAGTCGGCCAAGGTGAGATTGCCGATCTGGTCGGCGACGAAGTCGAGGCTTCCGAATGCAATTGTATATCCGGGGGAGAGTTTGCCGCCGTCAACTCCGGTTGCTGGATCCATCGAGCTTGTAGATGTAGATTGCGCCGAAGCCCCTACCTAGCGCGCCAACTGTCGATGTTTTACACCGGCAATAAATATATGGGGCTACTCGGTGGATTGCAAAGGAACACAGGGAGATTTTATATTGGTTCAGGCCCTCGATGTGAGGTAATACCCTACGTCCAGTTTATATGTATTCCTTTGAGGAATTATGGTGGCGATTCTGGTGAACCAGCTCAACCTGCCCTCATGGGGCGCCCTGCCTCCCCTTATATACTGGGGGACAGGGTTACAAGGTAGGAGTCCCAACCGGATTACGGCCAAGGGATCTCCTCTTAGAGATATAACGCACCCAACTAGGACTGTATATTCCTTTCTATACAAGGCAAAGTCTACTGAATCTAGCTATATCTCTAATTACAAGGCTAGGCCCATCCTCTATCCGAGTAGCCCATATGCTTGTCATGAGGTACCCGGGGCCCATGGCACCCACAGGAAGGGCCGTTCATTATAGCCGAGGTCACGTGGCCAGGCGCCTACCGACTGAAGACCCAAGACGGTGCCCTCATCAACAACTCATGGAATATAGAAGAGCTACGTCCTTTCTATACCTGAGTTTTATATTTTTCCATGTGTACAGATTCTCTCTGATTCACTACGCCGCTTGTTCCAACCGAGTAGTGAGTCGGGGGCTGCATGTATTATATGTGCTTTGTCAATAATATACGAGCCTGTTTTACTTAAGTTATGAAATTTTGCTACGATTTTGTCATGTTTGCTTGAGTAACAGCTCTCTGCGGTGAACAAGTTTATTATGTTCCTATAGACTAACTCGGTGTAGACTATATAGTCGGGTAAAGCTAATGACAACTGAGTAACAATTCAGAGCTTGGCGGCATTGCACATATATTTACACATGTCCTTACAAAAGTTTATACACACTGACTGCATGATGGATTGTTCTTACATACCCAGGTCTCAGGTGATCACCTCTGCAGTCGACCTCGCTTCGGCTATCAGCTTCAGCGCCTCCTCAGGTGTCGTCTCCTCGGCGAACCCCTCCCTGATGGCTTCAATATTTGCCCTTGGGTAGATAGACTTGGTCATCACTAGGGTCTGGGCCACGCCGACAACAACATGCTCATCCGAATACCTCTTTAGGGCACTCGGTGCATCCTTAAGGCACGCCTCCACTTGGAAGATCATGCTGGAGCTGGTTCCCACATCACGAGGATCCATGATGTCAAGGAGCCCTTTCACGGACTCGGCAAGGGTCTCCTGTGACTCCTTGACAACCTTTATCTCCTCTGCGAAAGCCTGAAACTGGATTTGGGCATTGGCTCTAGTAGCTACCTGGGTTCACCAACAAGTAAACTTGTCAGGCAAAACTGCAGATGGAGTAATTAATGGATTGGTTAAGGTCATGGTCAGAGCAGAGACTTAATTTTGTAGTCAGCCTCCCACTTGGCTATGGCCTTCTCTAGTTCAACTTTTTCCTTCTCGAGCTTGGTGTTGGCCTTCTTCAACTCGGCCTTCTCTTGCTCAAGCTCGGCCTTGGCCTTTGTCAAGTCGGCCTTGTCTTTTTCAAGCCTAGCCTTGGCTCTCTTGGCCTCCTTCAGCTGGTTTTCTCCCTCTGTTCGGGTCTTCAGCTCGGCTTCGAGGGCTGCACGTCAGAATGGTCAAGAACACAACGTTGCAGTCAAGACACAACTAGGCAGTTGGGAACAACACAGTTGGAGAAATATACTAACGGTTTGGTCATGAAGATGTATTCGGGAGACTTACTTCCAATCTTCTTGGCTTGGGCCCAATTTTCGTCCCTAAGCTGGTTGACGGCATCCTTCAGCCAAGTTTCCCTCCCTTCGTGGTGCTCCTCCAATTCGGCCTTCAGGGCCCAGAGCTAGTCCAATTCTTGGAGCTGGGGGCAACCCAGGTCAGGACCTCGTTCATCTTCTCCGAGCGATCAACAAGTTTCTACTCAGGGAGAAACAAGTCAAAGTAGAGTCAAGTGTCAGAACACTTGTGCAAGGAAGACTACCAAGATTCCAATATGGTGAAAATCATACCTGAATCCCCTGGGACGCGGCGATTGTGGCACGAAGCAAGTCTTCACGCTCCTTTTCCACCGCAACCTCATCATGCTTGTAACTCCTCACAGTTCTGTCGGGCGCCATCCAGCGGAACGTCCTTGGGATTGAAGCTCCTCCCTGCAAGTTCCCAAGGATGTTCCGCTAGACGGCACCCCATGGAACCACGAGGAGGTATAAGCATGATGAAGTTGCAGCGGGAAAGGAGCACGAAGACTTGCTCCGCGCCACAATCGCCGCGTCCCAGAGGATTCAGGTATGATCTTCGCCGTATTGGAATCTTGGTAGTCTTCCTTGGATGAGTGTTCCGACGTCTGACTCCGCTTTGACTTGTTTTTCCCCCAGCAGAAGCTTGTTGACCGCTCCGAGAAGATGAACGAGGTCCTGACCCAAGTTATCCCCCAGCTTCAAGAATTAGAACAGCTCCGGGCATTGAAGGCCGTATTGGAGGAGCGCCACGAGGGGAGGGAAACTTGGCTAAAGGATGCCGTCACCCAGCTCAGGGACGAAAATTGGGCCCAAGCCAGGAAGATTAGAAGTAAGTCTCCCGAATGCATCTTCCTAACCGGACCCTTATTATATTTCTCCAGTTGTATAGTTCCCGACTGCCCAGTGGTGTCTGGACTACAACGTTGAGTTCTTGACTAATCTATCGTGCAGCCCTCGAAGCCGAGTTGAAGACTCGAACAGAAGGGGAAGTCCAGCTGAAGGAGGCTGAAAGAGCCCAGGCCGACTTGACCAAGGCCAATATCGAGCTTGAACGAGAGAAGGCTGATTTGAAGAAGGCCAACACCAAGCTCGAAAAAGAGAAGGTTGAACTGGAGAAAACCATAGCCAAGTGGGAGGCCGACTACAGAAGTAAGTCTCCACCCTGACAATGATCTTAGCCAATCCTTTAATTACTCCATGTGTAGTTTTGCCTGACAAGCTTACTTGTTGTTGAACTCGGGTAGCTCCTAGAGCCAATTCCCAAATCCAATTTCAGGCCTTCGCAGAGGAAATAAGGGTTGTCAAGGAGTCACGGGAGACCCTTGCCGAGTCCGTGAAAGGGCTCCTTGACATCATGGATCCAACCAGCTCCAGCACAATCTTCCAAGTTGAGGCGCGCCTTAAGGATGCACCGAGTGCCCTAAAGAGGTACTCGGATGAGCATGTTGTTGCCGGCGTGGCCCGCACCCTGGCAATGACCAAGTCCATCTACCCAAGGGCAGATATCGAAGCCATTGGGGAGGCGTTTGCTGAGGAGACGATGCCTAAGGAGGCGCTGAAGCTGATAGCCGAAGCGAGGCCGACTGCAGAGACAATCACCCGAGACCTAGGTCTGTGAGAGCAATATATCATGTAGTCAGTATGTATAAACTTTTGTAGAAAACATGTGTAAATATATGTGCAATGCCGCCAAGCTCTGAATTGTTACTCAGTTGTCATTAGCTTTACCCGACTGTATAGTCTACGCTGAGTTAGTCTATAGGAACTTAATAAAATCGTTCACTGCAGAGAGCTATACCCGGGCAAATGTAACAAAGTCGTAGTAAAGCTTCATAACTTAAGTAAGATAGGCTCGTATATTATTGACAAAGCACATATAATACATGCAGCCCCCGACTCACTACTCGGTTGATACAAGTGGCGTAGTGAGTCAGAGAGGATATGTACACATGAAAAATTATAAAACTCAGGTATAGAAAGGACGTAGCTATTCTATATTCCATGAGTTGCTGATGAGGGCACCGTCTTCGGTCTTCAGTCGGTAGGTGCCTGGCCGCGTGACCTCGGCTATAATGAACGGCCCTTCCCAGATTGGGGATAGTTTGTGCCTGTCTTTGATGGTTTGTATTTTTCTCAAGATGAGATCCCCAACCAAAAAGGCACAGCCACCGACATTGCGATTGTGGTTGTGACGCAGGCCTTGAAGATACCTTGCCGACTGGATTGTTGCGATATCCCTCACTTCTACCAACTGATCTAGTTCAACCAATCAGGTATTGTTGGAGATATCTTTTGAGTCAGCCCGAACTCGTGGAGAGTCGAACTCTAAATCGGTTGGTAGCACAGCCTTAGCACCATAGACCAGAAAGAAAGGGGATTGCCCTATAGGCCAACTGATCGTGGTTCTGAGAGACCATAGAACAGATGGGAGTTCTTGTACACACCGGCCCGCGTATGGTTGTAGTCGGTCAAATATCTTGGCCTTGATGCCTTGTAAAACCATATCATTGGCTCATTCAACCTGCCCATTGCTTCGCAGGTGTTCCACAGACGCATAGTAGATCTTGATGCTGAAGTCGTCACAGAAATCTTGAAACATGCTGCCCATGAACTGAGTACCGTTGTTGGTGATGATGCGGTTAGGGACCCCGAACCGGTATAATATACTCATGATGAAGTCCTTTGCTCGTGCCGTTGTTATGGTTGCAACGGGTTTAGCCTCAATCGACTTGGTGAATTTATCCACTGCGACGAACGAGTGTGTGAACCCTCCTAGAGCTTTCTTGAAGGGCCCGACCATGTCAAGCCCCGTACTCCAAAGGGCCAAGAGATTGGGATTGTTTGGAGTTCTTGGGCTGGGAGATTGGTTTGTCTTGCGTAGAACTGGTAGCCCTCGCATGTGCGAACAATGTCTTTTGCATCTGTTACTGCTGTTGGCCAGAAAAATCCCTACCGGTAAGCCTTTCCGACTAACGTCCTGGATGCGGCATGGTTGCCACATATCCCGAGTGGATCGACTGCAGAATCTGCTTGCCTTCCTCGGTGGTGACGTAGTGCATGAGGACACCGGATGCACTTCTTCGATACAGGTTTTCTCCGACGACTAGGAAACTCTTGCTTCAACGTTTGATTTGTTTGGCTTGACTGCAATCTTCTGGGAGTTCGTCGTCCAGGAGGAATTTGAGAATAGGAGTCTGCCAATCTTGACATATGTGCAGCACCTCGTCTATTGCCGGGGTAGGTTTGCCTCCCGACTACTCCGGTGTTGGTTTCTTCTTGACTGATGGCTCCATAAGTTGCTCTACAAAGATCCCTGTTGGGACCGCCTCTCGCTTGGATCCCATATTTGCCAATTCATTTGCCGCGTCATTGTATTGTCATAGGACATGTGTTATCTCTAGCCCGTCGAACTTGTTCTCCAGCTTGTGGACCTCCTGACAGTATGCCGCCATGGTGTCGTCGAGACATGTCCAATCTTTCATGACTTGGTTTACCACGAGTTGAGAGTCTCCATGCACAACCAGTCGACAGATGCCGAGTGATATAGCAATGCGGAGCCTGTGGATGAGTGCCTTGTACTTGGCGACATTGTGGGAAGCCGGGAAGTGGATTTGTAAAACGTACTTGAGTTTTTTGCCGGTAGGTGACGCCAGCCCTAGCACCGCCGATCCGTAAAGAACCGTCGAAGTACATTGTCCAATACTCTAGCTTCGCTGTTGATGTAGGCATTTGAACCTCCGTCCACTCGGCCACGAAGTCGGCTAGAGCTTGTGATTTTATTGCTGTTCGTGGCTAAAAGGTGATGTCAAACACCATCAACTCGAGCACCCATTTAGCGATTCAGCCGGTGGCCTCGCGGTTAAGCAGGATGTCCCCGAGTGGAAACGATGTGACCACCGTGACTTGATGTGCTTGGAAATAGTGCACCAGCTTCCGGACAGTAATGAGTAGGCCATAGAGCAGCTTTTGGACCTGTGGATATCTCATCTTGGAGTCGGCAAGGACCTCGCTGATAAAGTAGACGAGCCGTTGAACTTGTTGTATGTGACCTGGTTCGGATCGCTTGACCACCAGCATCGTGCTGACTACCTGAGTAGTTGCCGCCAGATATAGCATTAGCGGTTCTTGGGGCATGGGTGATGCCAACACGGGAGGTGGTGTGAGAAATTGCTTGATGTCTTCGAAGGCTTGGTGGGCTTCCAGAGTCCATTGGAAATTGTCCGCTTTCTTCAATAGCTTGAAAAAGGGCATGCCCCGTTCGCCCAGTCAGGAAATAAACCAGCTGAGTGCCGCCATGCAGCCTGTCAGCTTCTGGACGTCCTTCTAGTTAGTCAGGGGTGCCATGTTTATGATTGCGTTGACTTTCTCTGGGTTAGCCTCGATGCCGCAATGTGAGACGATGAAGCCGAGTAGCTTGCCGGATGGAACACCGAAGGCGCACTTTTTTGGGTTCAACTTCATCTTGAATCTTCGAAGATTTTGGAAGGTTTCTTCCAGGTCAGCAATGAGGTCTTGTTTGGACTTGGTCTTGATCACCACGTCATCGATGTAGGCTTCCACGTTGCACCCGATCTGAGTGTGAAGACCCGCTGAATTGCACGTTGATATGTTGCTCCAGCGTTTTTCAAACTGAATGGCATAGTGATGTAGCAGTACGCTCCAAACGGCGTGATGAAAGATGTCTTTAGGAAGTCCTCCTCCTTCAGGCTGATTTGATGGTATCCCAAGTAGCAGTCGAGAAAGCTGAGAAGTTCGCACCCTGCGGTTGAATCCACCACCTGATCTATTCTGAGTAGACCAAATGGATCTTTGGGGCACTCCTTGTTGAGATCGGTGTAGTCGACGCACATGCGCCATTTACCGTTTTTCTTTTGGACCAGAACTAGGTTTGCCAGCCAATCCGAGTGATAGACCTCTTTGATGAACCCGGCTGCGAGAAGCTTGGTTATCTCCTCCCGAATAGCATCTTTACGGTCTTGTGTGAAGCGCCACAGCCGTTGCTTGACTAGCTTGATGTCTGTCTTGATGTTGAGTGCATGGTCGATCACCTCCCTGTTTATGCCCAGCATGTCAGACGGTTTCCATGCGAATATATCTTTGTTGGCTTGGAGGAAGGTGACAAGCGCGTCTTCCTATTTGGGGTCGAGTCCGGTCCCGACTAGAGCAATCTTGGAGGGGTCGGAAGGGTCCAAGGGGATCTTCTTCGTGTCAGAGTCCGCTGAAATTCCCGACTTCGCTGCTTTTTTGGCCGGAACTTGATCTTGCTCGACTTCGGTTGTGGCGGCTTGACAAATGCTGCTGCGTTTGACTACCGCCTCTTGTGATTGAGCCAGCTCGCAGCTCTTCTTGTCGCAGGTGAAGGCTTGCTTGACGTCGCTGCGGAGGGAGAGGACTCCTGCTGGTCCTGGCATCTTGAGCACCATGTATGTATAGTGCGGTATCGCCATGAATTTGGGGAGCACCGGTCGTCTGAGTATTGCGTGGTATGCGGTCTCGAAGTCGGTGACTTCAAAGCAGATGTTTTCTGTGCGGAAGTTATCCCACGTGCCGAAAGTGACCAGCAAAGTTATCTTCCCGAGTGGGGTCGAAGATAAGCCGGGAATTATCCCATGGAAGGGCACTGTACTCGGCCGCAGGTCTGAATGAGGAATCTTCATCTCATCTAGAGTCTTGGCGAGGAGGATGTTGAGCGCGCTGCCTCCATCTATGAGAACCTTCTTCAACTTGATGTTTTTAACGACCGGGTCCAGGACGAGTGGGTAGCATCTCGGGTGTGAAACCCGATCTGGATGATCCGCGCGGGTGAACGTGATGGACGTCTCTGACCAGCGCAAATATTGGGGGTGTCTGCTGTAGATATTGAGTTGACGTCGCGCGCCGTGAGCTTCTGCTTCCGCTTGGACTCGTACGCAGACGACCCTCCGAAGATGTGGTTAAGCTCAGCCTATGGATCTTGGAAATCGTCAGCCGGGCCTTCATCTGGCTTGTCCTTGTCCTTGTCGGCGCTAGACGATGAAGCCTGCTCGGAAGCAAACTTCTTGAGCATGAAGCAATCTTTCGCCGCGTGCTTGCCCTTGGGGTGGAAGGGGCAAGGCCCGTTCATGACTTTCTGGTAGTCGTTGTTCCGTGGGGGCCACGACCGAGTGTGCTCCATGTTGGTCACCTCGTTGTCCGACTTCCGCTTGCGGCTACCGATCTTGTTTTGAGATGGCTCGTTGTCAGCTTTCGCCTTCTGGTCCTTCTGTCGAGACTCCTTCTTCTCGTTGAGGGCCTCTGTGACCGCTTCGGCCGAGTCGGCGTATTTGTTGGCCATGTCAAAGAGTGCCCAGACAGAGGCTAGGGGCTTCCGAGTGAACTTCGCGATGAACGGGGCATCCTTTACTCCCTTGCGGAAGGCGGCGATGACGGCCTCATCCTTGATCATTGGGATTTGGTTGCGCTTCTCGGAGAACCTCTTGATAAATTCTCATAGAGACTCGTTCTTCTTCTGGTGTAGCTGATATAGATCGTGTTCTGAAGATGGTCTCTCGTAGGTCCCCTAAAAGTTAGCGATGAACCACTCCCTAAGTTCTCCTCAGGAACCGATCGACCACCTCGGGAGCCCGGTTAGCCATGTCCTCACCAAGTCGGCTAGTGCGACTGGGAGGTAGTTAGCCATGGCTTTGTGGTCACCTCCGGCAGCTCGAATTGCCAGGGTGTATACAGTGAGCCAGGACTCGGTGTTGGTTTTGCTGTCGTATTTCTCGATCCTTGTAGGCTTGAAGCCCGACGGCCAGTCGACGTCCTGTAGCTCGTGGGTGAAAGCTGGGACACCTTCATCTTCGTGAGGGCTCCGGCTTCGGCGGCGTAACCGCTCGTGGTGGAGGTGTTGACGCCGAAAACCGCCGGGGGCCGTTCGGCGTCTGGGAGACACGCGAAGGCCTGGGAGATTTGCTTCACTCCAGTGCAGGTCCTAAAATCTTGAGGTTCGTAGGCGTGCCAGTCAATTTGACCCTGCAATTGACAAGGAGATGGAAAATATTAGATTAATGAGCCAATCGGCTAGAAGCCGATCTGGACTCGTCTCATCGGCCGATGGCCAATACAAACTGTAGCACTTATACACCGACTGGAAGTCGATGATGGCATGATCAGTAAATAATAATAAGCAAATATTGAGCTAGCCGATTACCGAAGGGATACTTGAAAATCGGCTATAAACTGATAAAATAAATAGGCAGAATGCGTAAATAAATGGATTTAATAAACTTCAGCCGATTGCGATTATAATTGCTAGCACCGCCCCAAAGGTGCTGCCTGCGCCCGTACCCGGGCCCTTGCTCGTGCCCGTGCTCGGATCTTCGCCTGCTGTCCGTGCCCGGGTCCTCGCTTGTTGTCCGTGCCCGGGTCCTTGCGCGCTGTTTGTGCCCGGAAACTTTACCTGAGGTCATGCCTAGGAACTTTACCTGAGGTCGTGCTCGGGAACTTTACCTGCGCTCGTGCTCGGGTCGGCAGAATAACTTAATCGGCTAGCCTTTAGCCGATCGTAACGATAATGCAGGCGAAAAATAGATCACAAAGCAAGCAGTATAATTGGCTGTATTTAATAAAAGATAACTTATCGGCTAAGCACTTCGATAAAACATCGCATAAAACCCATCGGCTTATTAAGAGTAAAGCTATTATCGTCAGTCTAGTAGATCGGACCCAACCGTTGCAGCACAGACTGATGATGATAATAAGACCTCGATGAGCCGATAGATCTAATGTGATCGTGATGTAAGATACGATAACTTATCGGCTATACATCCCGATAAGACGCTTGCGCACAAAATATCAACCTAGCAGGAACGATTTATCACTTACAGTTTAGTAGGTCGGACCCAACCGATGCAGCACAAACTGATGATAAACCACACCCAGTAGGCCGATACGATCTACGCACGCATGATGTGATATACCTAGTCGATCTATGAGATCAAACTAAACTGATGCAGCCATAGATAAAATAGATATATCGTGGTAAGCCGTCCACCGTGAACCAGCTAGAATATCGAACATAACTGAGGAAGTCCTAGCCGATGCGGTGGTCGGGGTGACGAGACTTACCCTCTCGCAGGAGGTCGAACTTAACCGATGCAGCCCGGCTCGAGAAGCAAGAACCCGTCGAAAGGGTGGTGATGCGCCGAAATTGTATTGATCGATTGATGATAGATTACAAAGCACCCAGGCATACGTATTCAGTGGCGTAGCTAGGATTTGTAGCTACGGTGGTCCATTGTCAAAATTTTTTCTTAACCGCTATAAATTTAACATGTCGGTATACATGTATATGAATTACAAAACGTAATTAAAGAAAAAAAAGACATACAGTATTCATAAAATAGATGAGTATAACTTTCTTAACATAGAATTGAAATATTACGTACCCATAATAGTTGAAGAACAATATGTCACTTCTTCTTCTTCTTCTTGTCAGGCTTGCGCCTTCTAATAGCCATGAAAGTGTTGATGATCTCTTCTTCACTCAATTGTAAGAAGATATCCCGCTCAATAAAAGTCACTAGACAATCATCCAGAAGGCTATCCCCCATCTTATTTCTCAACTTATTCTTGATAAAGGTCATTGTAGAAAATATTCTTTCAACACTTGCGGTAGCCACCGGTAGAAGCAATACCAATTTGATAAGTAAATAGATCCAATGGTAAACTTTATCCCTCTTTGTTTCAACAAGTTTTACTGAGAGGTCAACAAGATTGTTTAGGCCTTTGAACATTTCATCTTTTCTCATGTCATCAATAAAGGTTTTAAGTTGCAAATCGAGTCTTAGCAAGTCAGAGCTTGAAAAATCATTAGGATAAAATTCAGCAAGTCTATGTACCTTGTTTGCATCAAAAGAAGTGAAGGAATCTGTTGGATTCAAAGCAGCCATACAAGTAAGCAACTCCATATTTATCTCATCAAACCGACTGTCAAGCTCTTGACTAATTTTATCAATGACTCCAATATATACTTCTCTTCTGAAGTGATCATCATTTGTTTGGTTCTGAGCAAAACGTGCTGATCTTCCATACGGCACATAATTATGTTCCATTCCAGGAACTTGAATGCCATATTTGTTGCAAAATATTGTAACCCTTTGAAGAAATGAAACCCACTCTTCAGACCTCATCTGTTGCATTTTACTCTTTACCAAACGGACAAGTGACATTGCATTAAGAATATCTTGGTCTTTTCTTTGCAAACACTTAGACAATTCATTTGTGTGTCCAAGAATGTCAAGCATCAAATGAGCATTGAAAATGAAATCAAATGACTCAAGCACTCCAACCATAGTATGTATTTTTGGCCATTCACCCCTTTGTGAAGTATCTTGTCCAAGAGCTATGAGTACATCACGAATTGTGGGATACATAGCAATCATGTTGACCATAGTTTTATAATGAGAGCCCCACCGGGTGTCACCAGGTCTAGGCAGCCCCATCTCTTGATTTACCCCACTTCCAGATTCTAGTATACCACACTCAAGCGCTTTCATGACATTGTCAAATTGGTGATGTCGAAGCATGCCATGACGCTTACAAGAACTACCAATAATATTTAGCAAGAGGGATACTCGATCAAAAAACCACACACAATCATCATTGTCTTTGGCAACAGCAACAAGAACCAATTGGAGTTGATGTGCAAAACAGTGAACATAATAAGCAGATGGTGATTCTTTCATGATCAAGGTTTTCAGCCCTTTAATCTCACCTTTCATGTTACTAGCCCCATCGTAGCCTTGACCACGGATTTGAGTTATAGTCAAACCATGATTAACTAGTAAAGATTGAATTGCTTTCTTAAGTGATGAAGAAGTAGTATCATCTACATGAACAATTCCAAGAAACCGCTCACATGGCCTTCCTGATTTATCAACATAACGCAAGCAAATGGCTAGTTGTTCTTTATGAGAGACATCACTAGACTCATCAGCTAAAATTGTATAGTGATCATCACCAATTTCCTTAATGATTTGATCTCTAGTCTCCATTGCACAACATTGAATAATTTCTTTTTGTATGTTTGGGCTAGTCAATGTGCAATTACCTGGAGCATTCTTCAAAACAAACTTGTCCACCTCTTCATTATTTGAAGCAAGCCACTTCAAAAGCTCAATGAAGTTCCCTCTGTTGCTAGACTCTTCACTTTCATCATGCCCACGGAATGCTAATCCTTGCTGCAAAAGAAACCTCAAACATCTAAGTGAATAAGTCAACCTGATCTTGTAGAGACGGCGCTCCTCATTATCCACCTTTACAATTTTATCATCAATTGCTCCATGGGGAGTCATAAAAAAGTTATATCTTTCTTGAGCTGCGTTGTGAGCACTTGTTACACCACCCACATGTAAATCAAGTGCATCATTTCTATTCCAATTTCTCCAACCACCTTCTACAAATGCAGATTTCTTACTTTTCTTCTTTCCAAACAAGTAGCACACAAAGCAAAATGCTGCTTCCTTCTTGACACTGTATTCAATCCAAGGATATTTATAAAACCATATGGGATTGAATTGTCGATCCCTATTTCCAATTTTTCTACTTTCAAATTCATGTGCATAAGGTTGGAATGGGCCTTTAATAATATATGATCGTCGAACTGCATCTTGATCATTGACGGGATAATTTGCAATGGGTTGTCTTTCCCCTGGATCAAGTGGAAGACGACTGATATCATAAATTGGTTCTTTTTGGGCAACCGGAGGTGGACTTGGAGGCATTGGAGTTGGAGTTACATTTTCTTCAATCACTCTATCTTGATCTGGTCCATCTTCTTGTTCTTCAATTTGATCTAGTCCATCTTCTTGTTCTTCAATTTCCTCTTCTGGAACAGCTGCAGCCACGAAAGGAGATTGAGAAGAAGCCTTCTTCTTTGATTCATATTTCTGGAAAAGAGAGGCAATATCACCACTCCTCTTCATTTTTAACAAATCTGCAAGAGAAGTAAACAACCCCAATATCCAATGATATAATGTTTTAATTAATTATTCCAATAGTACAATAGAATCTTAAAATTAATTAAGATGAAATAAAAAACTAATTATTTCTGCGTACTATACTACCGTGGCTATGTGATTTTGCAAGTTGCGAGTTGCCGTGAGCCCGTGAAGTTAACTGAATAGCTGTCATCCTGTTTAGGGCTTAATATAATCAATTGAGATATAAAAAAATAGGACAGAACCTAAATAAAGGAAGGATATCAAGATCGTATGGATGTGATGTGTTGCTAACCTGCTAGAGTGCTAGTCTGCTACTCTTTGGCATCCGGCCAGCGGCCGCTGCGGCGCTGCACTGCAGAGACCGTGAGACGTCGACTCGTCGACTCGAGCGTGGGAGAAGAGACATCGTTTCGACTTCAGAAGATGGATGGACCACGCACGTCGCTTCGACCTCGGCCTTTGCAGCAGAGCGTGAGATACACAGGCTAACAGGCGGACAGGCCACAGCCCAACAAAGTTCGTGGCCAAAAATACGAATTGCTAATGGACTTTGGGCCAAAACTACAGGGTGGTCCGCGGCCCATAGGGACCACCCTGTAGCTCCGCCCCTGTATGTATTTATACCCGGAGTTGACACGAGTCCTTATTAGACACGATACATGATTTCCTAATTACAGAAGGAAACATTAACAAAACCCGACCGGACACGAGATCAGGTTTCCTAAAGATAACATATTAATTTACCTAATTAATAAACTGCCACACTGCGGTCTTCATGGCTCCTTCCTGGATTCGGTTCCTTCTGGATCAATTTCCGTTAGTTGACTGCAATTTCCTTCTTGACCGAATCTGATATAGGGCCTTACCAAATTTTGGCATTAACACATGCCCCCCAATTTCGGAGTTCTTCTATAGGACTTCGAAATTCTTTCGTTTTGGGCCTTCAAATCTCTTCCATACCGAGGCGGCCCAAGGTAGCCTACTTGCCTTAATTGTTTGAAACAATGCCAACGGCCTCGATTCCCGCCCGGTCATCACGCCTTTATAAACCGCTTCGTCTACCTAGCCTTTTTTATGCTTTCACATCACCAGAGCACCACCGCTTCATCTTCCAAAACTTGGACAAGCTCCAGCGAACCCAGATGAACCGTCGCAGCCCTTTTCTTCGGCCGTTGATTCCTGCATCTTCTTCCCCCCTCACGATGGCATCAGCATCCGTAGTCCCCGAGGTAATCTTCCTGCCCGATTAATTTTCCCCGATTTTGTAGCCTAGATGCACCCAATCTGCCATGTTCTTTACCTGTTCTTCGTCGTGTTCTTATTCACTGTAGCACCTTAGAAGCCAAATCTTGATTCCGGCCGCCGATCACCCGAACTTTTTCTACCATGGCCCCATGGGTAGTGAAGATCCCACAGACTTTATAAGCGCTGAGACCCAACACATTCCTTTCAAGAACTCCACCATGTTAGTCAGTGACTGGACCAATAGCTTCAAGTCATGGCTGAGCAAGCTGCCTGGTGGAGGACTGGTACATTAGAGTATCGGCCGCGAAGAGAACCCTCTGGGACGAATCACGTATCGGCCACTGCATCAACCTCTCTCTAGCCGATATGGAAAGGAATGAACCTCTGCTTGCATCAGCCTCATACTTCTGGTCAGACGCCCTCAACGCATTCATGTTCGGGCACGGGCCGATGACCCCCACCTTGATGGATGTGACCATGCTCACCTGCCTCAACACGACAAGCTACATCAACCCCTTCAAGCTCCGATTCAAGCCTGCTCATCGCCTTCAAGCGAAGAACATTGGTGGCTGGTCCAGGTATATATCAATCCATAACAAGGGAACTGGACCAGTCGACGATCGGGAACATGTCGCCTTTTTGAACCTGTGGCTGGAACGGTTTGTCTTCGGCGGTGCAACCCTTGGCCCAACGATTAACATGCAATGTCTGGCAGAGTGCTTGGTCGATCGGAAACAGATACCCTTGGGGCAATACCTCCTTGGTGCTACTTATCAGCTGCTTCACCAAGTAGCGACCAAGCTATCGGCCGGCCAGCCCATCGGCCATATCGGGGGTCCATGGTGGTTTGTGCAACTTGGCTCAACGTCTACACCTCCAAGGCTTCTTTGGACTTCTTTTCTCAACCAATCCTTCCAGCCGATCACACAGAAGACCAGGATCCCATTTACCGTCGATGTATCTCCATGGGCGAAGCTGCATCGGCTCTTTCTGGTGGCAAGATAACACCCGCTGGACTTAGTCAATGGTTCAAGGGGTTTTATTACGGCTTCACCAAGGAGGCCACATTGTGGTTTGCATATAATGATGCACCGTCATTCGAGATGCCCTCCAACTTCGATCCACTTGATGCTTTGGAAAATAATGAGTCGAAGGCCATATTCCTATCGGCCATTACCCCTTGTCTACTGCCGACTAGCTTTTCTCTGGGCCGATCGCAACAATCATATGAATTCTACCACCCATCGGTCGGCTCCCGTCAGCTTGGTCTTGGTCAACTTCCGATCGGCCTATTTTTCATCGACAAACTTCAAGCCCGGGGCAACATCAACAATGCCCTGTAGTATGATCGGATGCGGACCTTGACAGAATCTCTTTCCCTGGGTGCCGCCACCGAGGTTAATGTATGCACTGCCAACACAAAGCTTTTCGTCCGATGGTGGTCAGAATGGAAGAAACATCTATTCAGCTTAGCAGCCATCCACTACTGTTCCCGCCTCCATGCCGACTACATCGAATCTGATGAAGGGGTAACACCCATAAGCTTTAATCATCACCTCCAATCACCTCTCACTCTTAATTCTGCAGGCTGTCAACGTCGAGCCCCCAACGACAAGCACTAGTGGTCGGCCGATTCTGTATCAACCCCCATCGGCCACTCCGAACTTAGGGAGCGATGCTCCCTCTCCATCGGCTCTCCTCCAGGCGCCCCGATCGACAGGACAAAAACGCAAGAAGCTGGCGCATCGCCCCTCTCTCAAGAAGCAGAAAATAAATGCCGATGTCATGGTCACGACGCCATCTACTCCCCAAACAACATCGGCCCCTTCATCTCCACAGGTACGTGTTAAGTCTTGATACCATTATCTGCTCTCCATCTTTTTCATCAATTTTATTTTCAGCTCGAGTCATCGGCCCCTGAACCTCAACCTTCTGCTGACATCCCCCCAAGCACCGAGCCGATGACTTCTCCAGCCGCCCCAATCTCAGCACCAAGTCCTCAAGCCGTCGATGAGATTGTTCCTACTCCATCGCCTGACATCGGCCATCCCGAAGAACAACCTACTCATCCCCTTGAAGCCGATGCCATCCGAGCTACCGATACCCTACCTCAGGTAATCTCTTTATATCCATACTTCACTTTTAAATTCTTCTCTGATTCCTTTATCGATGTCAATTCGTAGTCCTTAGCCGATTTGTTCTCCTTTGACATCGGCAAGTACTTAGAGGCGGAAGAAGCAACAGCCACCAGCGTAGCAACCAAAGCATCCTTCCCAGCCGATGTGCGTGAGTACTTAACGAGTATCATCAGTCGGCTGAAAAATCCGATCGACGCACTAGTGGAAGATTGCGGGCCGATCCGGGCAAGACTTGCAGATATTGAACATCATTTGCCCGAAGAACTCATCGACGCACTAACTCCCGCAGCATATCTAGAATCACACAGATTCAGACTCACCAAGCTCAGGCAACGCATAGCCGATCGTGCCGACCAACAGAAAATAACCCAAGACAGCCAAGCTGATCGGCTGCTAGCCCAAACAGGAAGAAAAAGCTTGATGACATGATAACTGCCCCTCAAGAGCTCCAATCCGAGTTGAACCAACTGAAGAAAAAGGAGGCCGATTTGCTGGCAGAACCTAAAAAAGTTCGCAAAGATCTTGAAGCAACAGATTCCCAGCTTATCGGCCTACCACAAGCTATACAAGACCAAGAGGCCAAGGTTGCAGCAACGGTGCGTCAAGTCGTTCATCGGCACAAAAATTTGAAGACCATCCCGGGCTCCGATGAAGACGACATCTGTGCTATCAATGAGATTGACCAAATCCGCCTGCGTGCAATCAAAATGATCCAAAAATTCATGTAAATTAATGACCGATGGCCTCCTGAAACATGCTGGTTGTGCTGTAATATATCTTGATCGGCTCTGTTGCCTGCTTCCTTCACTCTCGATAATATTTCTGTTTGTTTGACCTAAAGGCGATATCGATTGATATCGGCTATCTTTAGGCGATGCAAAAACATCGGCTTTCCGAACTATTTTAGAAATCGGCTGCACTTAACCGATCTAAGAGTTGATCCAAATGCTAGGATAGTATTTCTTGAGATATTTCCCATTAAGTGCTTTAGCAAACTCTGTCCCGTCAAGATCTTCTAACATGTATGCATTACCAGGTACACTACGATTAATCTGATAGGGCCCTTCCCAATTAGGTGACCACTTTCCAAATCTACTATCTCTGGACCCGATCGGCAAAATCAACTTCCAGACAAGATCTCCTTCAGTAAATGATTTACTCATCACCTTTTTATTATAATGTCTAACCACCCTAGCTTTATTTTCCCTGATCCTCTCCAGTGCCCTTAACCGATTCTGAGCCAAGTCTTCAAGTTCATATGTCATTAAGTTATAATAATCATCGGCTGTCAATTGATTTTGCAAAGAAATCCTCCTAGAGCCGATGTTAGTCTCCCAAGGTAAAACTGCCTCATGCCCATATACTAATTGGTAAGGTGGCACCCGGGTAGATCCATGACACGCCATCCGATATGCCCATAACGAATCGGCTAACGTAGTATGCCATCTTCTCGGCTGTTCATCAATCTTCCGCTTGATCAGTTTGATCAGACTTTTGTTCGAAGCTTCCGCCTGTCCATTAGCCTGAGCATAATAAGGTGATGAATTTAATAACTTGATTCCCATACTGGCAGCAAACTGTTGAAACTCATCGGATATGAAAATAGATCCCTGATCAGTAGTTATCGTCTGAGGAATTCCAAACCGATAAATTATGTGCTCCTTTACAAACTCGATCGCTTCTGTGGACGTAACTTTCTTCAGAGGAATCGCTTCTACCCACTTCGTAAAATAATCTATCGTCGCCAATATGAATTTATGTCCCTTACTCGATGGAGGATAAACCTGGCTGATCATGTCAATTCCCCATCCTCTGAACGGCCACGGTTTGATGATAGGATTCATAGCCAATGCTGGTGCTCACTGTATATTTCCAAACTTCTGACAATCTTGACATCCTTTATAGTACCTGAAGCAATCATCCAGCATTGTCGGCCAAAAGTATCCTACTCTTCTCAGCAACCACTTCATCTTATGAGCCGATTGATGAGTCCCACAAACGCCCTCATGTACTTCGCACATAACCACTTTGGCTTCTTCCAAATTCAGGCACCTGAGCAGAACTCCCTCAAAAGTCCAATAATATAACTCCCCATCAAGCAGCACATACTTTGTAGCTTTGTATCGAAGTTTTCTAGAAACCGATTGCGATGGATTTTGCAGATAACCAATTATTTCCCTTCTCCAATCATCGGCTTCATCCTGAATATTATTCTCGGCTCTTTCAACTTCAATCTGCCTATTTAGCTGATATCCCGAAGCAATCTGTGCAAGATCATTGGATTCTAAGTTCTATTCTCGAGGGACATGATCCATTGATACCATCTTGAAATCCTTCAACAAATCTGTACACTCCTCATAATACGATCTCAAAACATCATCCCTGCACTCATATTCCCCAGACAACTGCTTGATCACCAACAAAGAATCACCAACAATCTCTATGACATCGGCTCCGATCTCCTTTAAAAGTTGAAGTCCTTTTAATACCGCCTCGTATTCCGCTTGATTATTAGTCTGATAAGGTTTAATCGTAAAAGCAAACTCAAAACTTGCCCCCCGAGGCGATACAATGACCAAGCCGATACCAGATCCATGCTTGCACATTGATCCATCAAAAAACAAAGTCCATGGGATCGGCTCCACATAATTTTCGCGAACCCCTCTGTGCTGCACAATGAAATCAGCTACTGCTTGTCCCTTGATTACTTTAACCGATTCATATCTCAAGTCGAACTCTGTCAAAGCAAAAATCCACTTACCAACTCGTCCCTTTAAAACCGGAGCCGACAACATGTATTTCACCACATCAGCTTTACAAACCACTATGCATTCAGCCGATAGGATATAATGCCTCAACTTAGTACATGAGAAATATAAACAAAGGCATAATTTCTCCACCGCAGGATATCTAATTTCAGCATCCAAAAGTCTTCTGCTTAAATAGAATACAACTCGCTCTTTGCCTTCAAACTCTTGAACCAAAATAGACCCGATGGACCTCTCATCGGCTGACAAGTACAACTTGAACGGCACTCCTCTCTGCGGCGGAATTAGAACAGGTGGAGAACTCAAATAATTCTTGATCTCGTCAAATGCCTTCTGATGCGCTGCCCCCCACACAAATTCTTGATCGGCTTTCAACTTCAACAATGGAGTAAAAGATTCAATTCTTCCTGACAAATTTGATATAAATCTCCTTACAAAATTAATCTTGCCGATCAATGACTGTAACTCTGTCTTGTTGCTTGGTGGCTCTATAGTCTTAATGGCTCTGATACTCCGTTGACTAACTTCAATTCTTCGCTCATGAACCATAAAACCCAAAAACTGCCCAACCAATACACCAAAAGCACATTTATTGGGATTCATCCTTAGTCCGTACTTCTTTGCCCTTTCTAGCACTCTCTGTAAATCGGCTATATGGCTTTCATTACTCCTGGACTTAACCACCACGTCATCGATATAAATTTCCACTAATAAGCCGATGAGATCATGAAATATATAATTCATCACCCTCTGATAAGTCGCACCGGCACTTTTCAATCCAAATGTCATTACTACCCACTCATACAAACCGATAGCTCTAGGATACCGAAACGTAGTCTTGTGTATATCTTCCTCTGCCATAAAAATTTGATTGTATCCTGCATTGCCGTCCATGAAGCTAATAATCTTGTGGCCTGATGCTATGTCCACCAACAAATCTGCTATCGGCATTGGGTATTCATCCTTGGGGGTAGCTTTATTCAGATCCCGGAAATCGATACATATCCTCAATTTTCCATTCTTCTTTTCTACTGGGACAATATTAGAAACCCACTCAGCATATTGGCACGGCCTTATAAACTTGGCATCATACAACCTCGTGATCTCCACTTTGATCGGCTCATATAACTCTGCTTTGAACCTCCTTGGAGCTTGTTTGAACGGCCGATATCCTGGTTTAATGGGTAGCCGATGTTCAACAATTGATCGGCTTAATCCTGGCATCTCATGATACTCCCAAGCGAAACAATCCCGATACTCCTTCAACAGTGTTATCAATTCTTCACAAAGTTCAGGGCATAACTTTTTGCTTATGTACGTCGGCCTTGGTCTATCTCCTGGTCTTATGTCGATCTCCTCTAAGTCATCGGCCGACTTAAACCCTTGTCCTAGTTTCTCCTCGAAATCTTCAATGGAGCCCATCAGAGTAACAGCTCAGAGCCGACTTGCTGAATCAGCTATATCCCTTGGCTGGTGACTTTGAGAAAATACCCTTCCCACGTTTTTCTGGACAAGCAATCAACACCATCAGCTTCCCAGACTGGCAAATCGGTCATCGCAATATTGGTCGACCGATCTGCTAGGACTACCTCGACTTGATCTCCTTGCCACTGTATCAAACATTGATGCATCGTCGAGGGCATGCAACAGTTCGCATGAATCCAATCCCTGCCAAGAAGCAGACTATATGACCCTTTTCCATCAATAACGAAAAACGTGGTAGGTAATGTCTTGTTCCCCACTGTCAACTCCACGTTTAATACGCCTTTCGCTTCTGATGAATTCCCATCGAAGTCTTTTAGTACCATATTCGTCTTGATCAAGTCTTCGGCAGTTTTCCCTAATTTTCGAAACGTAGCATGAGGCATTAGATTAACAGCTACTCCCCCATCGACAAGCATCTTTGTCATCGGCTTCCCATTCACATAGCCCTTGATATATAATGGCTTCAAATGCCGATGCTCTGATTCCTCAGGTTTGTCAAATACAGCCTGATCAGGTTGCAACGTTAGTTGAGCGAAAACTTCTTCATCGCCGTCCTCGTCTGATGAAAGTGCTTTATATTCCTGCGGCAATAAGAAAACCATGTTCACTGGAGCCGATGCATCAACTTCATCGTCTTTCCTCTTCGCGCGCCATACTTGTTTAGTTCTCTTGTGACGATGATCAGCTTCTTCCTGATCTTGCCTCTGTTCTTCCTATTGCTCTCGGTGTTGTAGCCGTTGTGCCCTTCTCTTCTGATTCTTTGTGAATATTCCGCTAGGACACCACTGAGGATTTTGGACTTGTTTTTCATGCACTTCCTCTTTATTTTTTTCAAATAACTCTTCATGGATCGGCCCTAATCGGCTATGAACCAATTCTCTTTTCCCAAGCAGCTGATCCTGTGAAAACCTTTCCTGCTGAAATCTCAGATTATCACACTCAGGGCAATCTTCAATCGATGGCAACCTCATCCCTTGATCCCAGCAGAATCGGAAAAACGGGCAATTCCAATGTGGATTATATCCTTCCCTATCTGGCTCAATCCACTGTTCCTCATACCTTGAATACTTTTTTATCATATCCGATGAAGTAATCCTTGATTTTCTATGATCCACATGCCTTCCTTCATCGGCTCGAGTTCTTGATGACGATCTTGCATAAACCATATTCACGGGAAACGGGTGCCCATCAATCTTCATCGGCTTCTTGTCTTCGAATTTGATTCTTCCCTGTTCGACAGCCGATTGAATTTGTTGCCGAAAAACTTTGCACTCATTGGTGTGATGCGATATAGTATTGTGCCACTTGCAATATCTTTTCTTCTTCAGTTCTTTGGCGGATGGAATTACGTGGTTTGGCGGAAGTTGTATCTGTTTCTCCTGTAATAGCAAGTCAAAGATTTTATCGGCTTTATTGATGTCAAAATCATATTGCTCCTCTTTGCCGATATCCTTTACCCACGGGCACGATACTGGTTTCTTATTTCTAGCCCATTCCGCCAATCCAACTTCAGCATCGGATCCCACATCGTCTGAGTCCGATGAATAAACTTGCACCTGAGTGACTCGTCTCTGAAATTTATCTTTTTTCACCTCTTGAAACCGGCTTTCGTGAGCCAATACTTTCTGTACCAGGTGCGCCAGAGACTCGAACTCCTATGATGAAAATCTCTCCTTGATTGGCGCTAAGAGACCCTGGAAAGCCAAATCGGCTAGATGTCCATCGCTCAGATTCAGACTGTAACATCGGTTTCTAATGTCTCGAAATCGCTGAATATATTTCGGTACTGTCTCGTCTGGTCGCTGTCTAACCGATGTCAGATCTGTCAGTCTCAACTCATGAATTCTAGCAAAGAAATATTTGTGAAACTGTTTTTCTAGATCGGCCCATCCCCGAACTGAATTCAGCAGTAATGAGGAGAACCATGTAAAAGCCGATCCAGATAATGACAAGGGGAAAAACCTAACTCTCAAAGCCTCCTCAGCCGATGCCTCTCCGCACTGTGCCAGGAATCAGCTGACGTGTTCTACTATAGACGTGCTGTCTTGCCCTGAGAACTTAGAGAAATCCGGGACTCTGTATCGGTGTGGTAATGGAACTCTGTCGAACCACTCAGGATATGGATGCCGATACATAAACGTTTGCTCCTTGGGCTTGATCCCAAATTGTTCCCTTACTATTTCCGCAACCCTTGTTGATAAATCTTCTTCCCTCAGGTTGTCCTGTTGATACTGTATTGGTGGAGTTGGTTGCCGATTCTGTCTAGGATACTCTCTCTGGTAATTACCTGGATCGGCAATACCACCTGGGTAATTCTGTTGATATCCCCCATAATAAGCAGACCGATGGTATCCAGCAGGAATATCCTGTTGCCCCCCAGCCTGATTCTACGTAAATAGGTTTTCCGGTATATCTCTGTTTATCCCATAAATAACCTGATTTGGCTCCGTCTTTGGCGGGAGATATACAGGACCTCGCGTAGGCTCTTGAACAATTGATCCATCCACCGTCTTCTTTATGAGATTATGAAGCGTATTCACTAGGATCCTAGATTGATTGATGAGTGCATGATGCACTGCTTCGTTTACCATATCTTGTAAGGGTTTTACTGGTGGACTTTCAGGTGGTGTACGGCTCGATTCTCCAACCAGGACTGGTTTTGGAAACTGAGATTTTTGAATCGGCCCTTGTCTTGTCATGCTGAAGGACTCCAAACAAAGCTTTTGAAAATTGGCCATGGTTTGCTCAACTTGTTGTTTTTGCTCGTCTGTCAAATCTTCCATGTTGACTGGAATTACATTGTCTGTTTTGACCTCTTTACCGGTCATGTTGTAATTCCGATCAGGACTGTGTGTTGAAACTTCGGGTCCCACCGGGCGTGCCAAAAACATGTTGACGCCGAAAACCGTCGGGGACCGTTCGGCATTTGGGAGACACGCGAAGGCCTGGGAGATTTGCTTCACTCCAGTGCAGGTCCTAAAATCTTGAGGTTCGTAGGCGTGCCAGTCAATTTGACCCTGCTATTGACAAGGAGATGGAAAATATTAGATTAATGAGCCAATCGGCTGGAAGCGGATCTAGACTCGTCTCATCAGCCGATGGCCGATACAAACTGTAGCACTTATACACCGACTGGAAGCCGATGATGGCATGATCAGTAAATAATAATAAGCAAATATTAAGCTAGCCGATTACCGAAGGGATACTTGAAAATCGGCTATAAACTGATAAAATAAATAGGCAGAATGCGTAAATAAATGGATTTAATAAACTTCAGCCGATTGCGATTATAATTGCTAGCACCGCCCCAAAGGTGCTGCCCGCGCCCGTACCCGGGCCCTTGCTCGTGCCCGCGCCCAGATCTTCGCCTGCTGTCCGTGCCCGGGTCCTCGCTTGTTGTCCGTGCCCGGGTCCTTGGGCGCTGTTCGTGCCCGGGAACTTTACCTGAGGTCGTGCCCGGGAACTTTACCTGCACTCGTGCTCGGGTCGGCAGAATAACTTAATCGGCTAGCCTTTAGCCGATTGTAACGATAATGTATGCGCAAAATAGATAACAAAGCAAGCAGTATAATCGGCTGTATTTAATAAAAGATAACTTATCGGCTAAGCACTCCGATGAAACATCGCATAAAACCCATCGGCTTATTAAGAGTAAAGCTATTATCGTCAATCTAGTAGATCAGACCCAACCGTTGTAGCACAGACTGATGATGATAACAAGACCTCGATGAGCTGATAGATCTAATGCGATCGTGATGTAAGATACGATAACTTATCGGCTATACATCCCGATAAGACGCTTGCGCACAAAATATCAACCTAGCAGGAATGATTTATCACTTGCAGTTTAGTAGGTCGAACCCAACCGATGCAGCACAAACTGATGATAAACCGCTCCCAGTAGGCCGATACGATCTACGCACGCGTGATGTGATATACCTAGTCGATCTATGTGATCAAACTAAACTGATGCAGCCATAGATAAAATAGATATATCATGGTAAGCCATCCACTGTGAACCAGCTAGAATATCGGACTTAACCGAGGAAGTCCTAGCTAATGCGGTGGCCGGGGTGACGAGACTTACCCTCTCGCAGGAGGTCGAACTTAACCGATGCAGCCCGGCTTGAGAAGCAAGAACCCGTCGAAAGGGTGGCGATGTGCCGAAATTGTATTGATCGATTAATGATAGATTACAAAGCACCCAGGCATATGTATTTATACCCCGAGTTGACACGAGTCCTTATTGGACACGATACATGATTTCCTAATTATAGAAGGAAACATTAACAAAACCCGACCGGACACGAGATCAGGTTTCCTAAAGATAACATATTAATTTACCTAATTAATAAACTGCCACACTGCGGTCTTCACGGCTCCTTCCTGGATTCGGTTCCTTCTGGATCAATTTCCATTAGTTGACTGCAATTTCCTTCTTGATCGAATCTGATACAGGGCCTTACCAAATTTTGGCGTTAACAGGAGGCCGAAGCGCTCATTCTCGTCCTCCAGTCGGTGATGCTCGTCCTCTTCTCGTTGTTGGCGTCGGGCGTTGATGTCATGTCGGAGGTCACGCTGCAGACGGACTCGGAGGTCTTGGTTACGCCGGCGATCATACTGATGATGCCACTGATTGTTGTTTTTGGTGCCACCGAGTGATCTTGGTCGTGACTCCTCGCGTGGCTGACTTGAACCAGCCGCCCGGCGTTGTGCTAATGTAGATGATCCTGCCGCCAGAGAACCCGACGGGTTGGTTGGTACAAGTGTGTCGCCCGACTGCTGGTGCTATTGACAGGTAGCAGCTATAATCATTGCCTTGATCTTGGCGATAGTCGGGGTGGCCTGGTGATCAGGCCCAAGCTGGAGTGTGTCTAGTAGGGTTGCAGTGGCCACGACGTTCTACTGTGGCGTAACGAAGATGTCGTGGTCGCTGACTTTGGTTTGGAGGATCTGCTGCCGAGCGGTTCACCCAGCTTTGCACAGCTCGTCATTGCGAGCCTCGCAGTCAGCTTCCTCCTGTTACCGTAGTCAGCGTGCTTCCTCCTACTGGTCCTCTTGTACTCGGCGCACCTCCGGTGAAGGGGTTGAAGCCATGAACATCTCCCGAGGCAGAAGGAAACTTGCCAAGCTGGTGTCCGAACTATTGTCTAACTTGGAGTCGGAATCCGAGTAGTTTATCGAAGTAAGAATGACTCCGACCTCCCTGGATCGAATCTGGAGCGACTCTGAGCCATGTCCAAACTGAACCGTGGGAGACCGGGTCTGCCGCATGAAGTGCAGATTTGCGGCCTTGCCGAATCCGTGTGGGAGATTGACAATCTCTCCCCCTCCTAGCCTAACCTAGCCTGGCTCAAGGCCTAGCGCGAATCTAACACCGAAGGAGAGAGTTGTCCCAAGGCTCGGTGAAGTGAAGGACTGCCGCAGTAGATCGATGTTGATGCCGAAAATCACCGGCAGCATCGAGAACGAGCCGATGATCTGGTTCGGCGCCTTAGGACATGCGAAGGCCTGGCAGATCTGCTTAGCTCCAGTGCAGGTCCTAAATTTGAGGTTCGTAGGCGTGCCAATCAATTTGACCCCGTAATTGACAAGGAGATAGAAAAAAGTTAGATCATTGATCCAATCGGCCAATCAGCCGATACAGACTTCCTCCAGCCGATTGCAGATAGTACTTGTACATCGGCTAGAAGCCGATGATGATATAAGTAAACAATAAGCCAGCCAATTGCCGAAAAAACACTTGGACATCGGCTAGAAGCCGATGATAGAGTAGATAAACAGAATAATATTCAAGACAATGCAGTTGGCTTTATCTATTGAAAGATAACTTATCGGCTAGGCACTCCGATAAAACATCGCATAAACACCCATCGGCTTAACAAGGATAAATCTATCATTATCAATCTAGTAGGTCAAACTTAACTGATGCAGCACAGATTAATAATGATAAAAGAACCTCAATGAGCCAATAGATCTAATGCAATCGTGATGAACTATATGATAACTTATCGGCTATACATCCCGATAAGACGCTTGCATAAAATCTATCAACCTAGCAGGAATAACTTATCACTAGCAGTTTAGTAGGTCGGACCCAACCGATGCAGCACAAACTGACGATAAATTACACCCAGTAAGCTGATAAATCTATGCACGCGTGATGTGATATATCCACTCAGCCTAAGAGATAAAACTTAACTGATGCAGCCATACACAGAATAGATACACCATGGTAAGCCGACTACCGTAAATCAGCTAGAATATCAGACCTAACCGAGGAAGTCCTAGCCGATAAGGTAGTCGGGGTAACGAGACTTACCCTCTCGCAGGAGTTCGGACCTAACCGATGTAGCCCGGCTCGAGAAACAAGAACCCGTTGAAAAAGGGTGGCGATGCGCCGAAATTGTATTGATCTGTGAGATGATTTACAAGGTATCGGGCATACGTATTTGTACCCCGAGTTGATACAGTCCTGATCAGATACGAAACAGGAGTTTCCTAACTATAAAAGGAAAATTTACAAACCCCGATCGGACATGAGATCAGGTTTCCTAAAAATTATTATCCCTGCCTAATTTATAGTGTGGAGGCCATGGGCCCCGGGTACCTCATTACCAGTATATGGGCCACTCGGATAGAGGATGGGCCGAACCATGTAATTAGAGATAAGATAGCACCCGGCAGGCTTTACCTTGTATAACAAGAAAGCATAGTCTTAGTCGGATAGGTCTCTATCTCTAAGAAGGATATCCCTTGGCCGTATCCGGTTGGGATCCTTATCATGTACCCCTGTCCCCTAGTATATAAAGGGAGGCAGGTCGCCCCTCAGGGCAGAGAACAACCACAACAAGATCATCAATCATCAAACACCTCAAAGGAATAACATCTCAACTAGACGTAGGGTATTACCTCACATCAAGGGCCTGAACCAGTATAAACTTTCCCGGGGTTCCTCTGCAATCCACCGAATTCACCTTCACCGAGTAGCCCCATAGTTCTATTGCCGGTGCAAAGCATCGACAGTTGGTGCGCCAGGTAGGGGCTCCGGCGAATTCTTCATCAGCAGATGCGATGGATTCAACCAATGGAGTCAATAGCCACAAGTTCTTCCCTGGAGACACAATTACCTTCGGGAGCCTAGACTTCGTCGCCGATCAACTCGGCAATATCACCTTGGCTAAGGCAGACCCAATCTTGCCGACCGAGGAACTAGCCGACATTGCGCCAATCGGCCCATAGGACGTCGCGATCTCCTTCCATGACTTACTGCGGCAGTCCTTCACATCGCCAAGCATAGGGACAACTCTCTCCTTCACCGTCTGACTTGTGCTAGGCCTCAAGCCAGCCTGGGTTGGGTCGAGAAGGGGTGAGATCGTCAATCTCCCACACAGACTTGGCGATGTTGCGGATTTACACTCCGCGCAACAAACCCGATCTTCTATGTTTCAGTTTGGACACGGCCAAGCGCCGTTTCAGATTGGATCTAGAGAGGTTGGGGTTGTTCTCACTCCGATAAATTACTCGGAGTCCGATTCCAAGTCAGATAATGGTTCGAACACCAGTTCGGACTCCAGTCTGGCTAGTTTTCTCCTCCCCCGCGAGATCTTCATGGCTTCAACACCACCCTCCGAGGTGCACCGACTACAAGACGAGCAGCAGGAGGAGGCACGCCGACTGCAACAACAGGAGGAAGCTAATCGTGAGGCACGCAACAACGGGCTGCGCAGAGCTGGGCGAGCAGCCCAGCAGCAAATTCTCCAAACTAAAGTCGGCGATCAAGACGTCTTCGTCACGCCGCAACAAAACGTTGTGGCCGCCGCAACGTTGCTGGACATGCTCCAGCTTGGGCCTGACCACCAGGCCACCCCAACCATCGCCAAGATCAAGGCGATGATCACGGTTGCTGCCTGACAACAACAGCAGTCAGGCGACACCATAATGCCGACTAACAGGTCGAGATCTCCAGCGGCAGGCTCATCCACATCAGCTCGGCGTCGGGCGGCCAGCTCAAGTCAGCAACGCGAAGAGTCCAGGCAAACTACACTCGGCAATACTAATAACAACAACTGGCGTCGTCACTAGTATGATTGCCGGCCTAATCAAGACCTCCGAGAGCGCATACAGCACAACCTTTGCCATACTATCAGCGCCCAGCGCTACGAGCGACAAGAGGATGAGCGCCGCCGACTGGAAGATGAAAATGAGTGCTTTGGCCTCCATCACGAGTGGTTCAACCGCCGTGGTCGGAGCCCGAGCCCCCATGAAGACGAAGGGATCCCAGCTTTCACTCGGGAACTGCAGGAAGTCCATTGGCCGACTGGCTTTAAGCCCATGGGGATCGAAAAGTATGATGGCACGACAAATCCCGAGTCCTGGATCACCGTCTATACCCTAGCAGTTCGAGCTGCTAGGGGTGACAACAAAGCCATGGCTAACTACCTCTCGGTTGCGCTAGCCGACTCAGCGAGGACATCGCTGATAGGCCTCCCGAAGCGGTCGATCGGTTCCTGGGGAGAACTCAGGGAGCGGTTCATCGCGAATTTTCAGGGGACCTACGAGAGACCGTCTTCAGAGCACGATCTTTATCAACTGCACTAGAAGAAGAACGAGTCTCTGCGAGACTTCATCAAGAGGTTTTCCGAGAAGCACAACAAGATCCCAACGATCCGCGATGAGGCTGTCATCGCCGCCATCCGCAAGGGAGTAAAGGATGCCCCATTCATCGTGAAGTTCACTCGGAAACCACCACCATCCGTCCGGGCTCTGTTCGACATGGTCAATAAATACGCCGACTTGGCTGAAGCAGTCGCAAAAGCCCTCGACGAGAAGAAGGAGTCTCGACAGAAGGACCCAAAGACGAAAACTGACAACGAGCCGCCTCAATACAAGTCTGGCAGCCGTAAACGGAAGTCAGACAACGAGGTGGCCAACATGGAGCGCACTCGGTCGCGGCCCCAGCGGAATAACGACTACCAGAAAGTCATGAGCGGGCCATGCCCCTTCCACCCCAAGGGCAAGCACGCGGCCAAAGACTGCTACATGCTCAAGAAGTTTGCCTCCGAGCAGGCTTCACCGTCTGGCGTCGACAAGGACAAAGACAAGCCAGACTCGGGTCCAGCTGACGACTTCCAAGATCCTCAAGCCGAGCTCAACCACATCTTCGGGGGGCCGCTCGCGTACGAGTCCAAGCGCAAACACAAGCTTTCAGCGCGCGACATCAACACGGTCTCCACGATGGACACCCCCTAGTACCTGCACTGGTCAGAGATGGCCATCACCTTCAATCGCGCAGATCACCTAGATCGGGTTTCCCACCCGGGACGCTATCCACTCGTCTTGGACCCGGTTGTCAGAAACATCAGGCTGAAGAAAACCCTCATTGACGGAGGTAGCGCGCTCAATATCCTATTCGCCAAGACTTTGGACGAGATGAAGATTCCTTGTTCAGAATTATGGCCAAGCACTGCGCCCTTCCACGGGATAATTCCTGGCCTGTCATCAACCCCACTCGGGCAGATAACCTTGCCGGTAACCTTCGGCACGCGGGATAACTTCTGCACGGAAAACGTCTGTTTCGAGGTGGCCGACTTCGAGACCGCGTACCATGCGATACTCGGACGACCGGCACTCGCCAAATTCATGGCGATACTGCACTATACATACATGGTGCTGAAGATGCCCGGGCCAGCAGGAGTCCTCTCCCTCCGCAGCGACATCAAGCAAGCCTTCACCTGCGACAAGGAGAGCTGCGAAATGGCTCAATCACAAGAGGCGGCAGTCGGGCGCGATAGCATTCAGCAAGCCGTCACAACAGAAGTCGAGTAGGATCAAGTTCCGGAGAAAAAAGCAGTGAAGTCGGGAATTTCAGCGGACTCTGACACGAAGAAGATCCCCCTGGACCCTTCCGACCCCTCCAAGACTGCTCTAGTCGGGACCGGACTCGACCCCAAATAGGAAGACGCGCTCATCACCTTCCTCCAAGCCAGCAAGGATATCTTCGCATGGAAACCGTCTGACATGCCGGGTGTACCAAGGGAGGTGATCGAGCACGCCCTAAACGTGAAGACAGACGCCAAGCCAGTCAAGCAACGGCTGTGGCGCTTCGCTCAAGACCCCAAGGATGCTATTTGGGAGGAGATTACCAAGCTCCTCGCAGCCGGGTTCATCAAAGAGGTCTATCACCCGAATTGGCTGGCAAACCCAGTTCTGGTCCAGAAGAAAAACGGTAAATGGTGCATGTGCGTCGACTACACCGACCTCAACAAAGCGTGCCCCAAGGACCCATTTGGTCTTCCCCAGATAGATCAGGTGGTTGATTCCACGGCAGGGTGCGACCTACTCAGCTTTCTTGACTGTTACTCTGGATACCATCAAATCAGCCTGAGGGAGGAAGACTGCTTAAAGACATCTTTCATCACACCGTTTGGAGCATACTGCTACATCACAATGCCGTTCGGTCTGAAAAATGCTGGAGCAACCTATCAACGGGCCATTCAGCGGTGTTTGCACACCCAGATCGGGTGCAACATGGAAGCCTACGTCGACGACGTGGTGATCAAGACCAAGTCCAAAGAAGACCTCATCGTTGACCTGGAAGAAACCTTCCAAAACCTTCAAAGATTCAAGATGAAGTTGAACCCAGAAAAATGCGCCTTCGGTGTGCGATCCGAAAAGTTACTCGGCTTCATCGTCTCACACCGCGGCATCAAGCCCAATCCGGAGAAAGTCAACGCCATCAGGAACATGGCACCCCCGACTAACCTCAAAGACGTCCAGAAGCTGACGGGCTGCATGGCGGGACTCAGCCGGTTTATCTCCCGATTGGGCGAACGGGGTATGCCCTTCTTCAAGCTACTCAAAAAGGCAGACAATTTCCAATGGACTCCGGAAGCCCAGCAAGCCTTCGAAGATTTCAAACAATTCCTCACATCACCCCCCGTGTTGGCGTCACCTTTGCCCCAGGAACCGCTAATGCTATATCTGGCGGCAACAACTCAGGTAGTCAGCACGGTATTGGTGGTGGAGCAATCCGAACAGGGTCATATTCAGAAAATACAATGGCCAGTCTACTTTGTCAGCGAGGTCCTTGCCAACTCCAAAACGAGATATCCGTAGGTCCAGAAGCTACTATATGGACTACTCATCACAGTCCGGAAGCTGGTGCATTATTTTCAAGCACATTAAATCACGGTGGTCACAGCGTTTCCACTCGGGGATGTCCTTCATAATCGCGAGGCCACCGGCCGAATGGCTAAATGGGCACTCGAGCTGATGGCGTTCGACATCACCTTTCAGCCACGGACAACAATTAAATCTCAAGCCCTAGCCGACTTCGTTGCCGAGTGGACAAAAGTTCAACTGCCAACACCAACAGCAAAGCTAGAGTACTGGACAATGTACTTCGACGGTTCTCTATGGATCGGCGGCGCTGGGGCCGGAGTCATATTGACGTCCCCCACTAGCGAAAAACTAAAGTACGTTCTACAAATCCACTTGCCGGCTTCCCACAACGTCGCCGAGTACGAGGCACTTGTTCACGGGCTCCGCATCGCTATATCACTCGGCATACATCGACTGGTTGTGCGCAGGGATTCTCAACTCGTGGTAAATCAAGTCATGAAAGACTGGACTTGTCTCGACGACACCATGGCGGCATACTGTCAGGAGGTCCGCAAGCTAGAAAACAAGTTCGACGGGCTGGAAATCACACATGTCCTGCGTCAATACAATGATGCAGCAGACGAGCTGGCAAACATGGGATCCAAGCGAGAAGCAGTTCCGACTGGCATCTTTGTCGAGCAACTTATGGAGCCATCAGTCAAGAAGAAACCGGCACCGGAGCAGTCGGGAGGCGAGCCTACCCCGGCCACAGGTGAGGTGTTGCACATATGTCAAGACTGGAGGACTCCTATTGTCAAATTCCTCCTGGACGATGAACTCCCAGAAGATCGCAGTCAAGCCAAGCAGATCAAACGTCGAAGCAAAAGCTTCCTACTAGTCGGAGAAGACCTGTACCGAAGGAGCGCATCCAGTGTCCTCATGCGCTGCATCACCACCGAGTAGGGCAAGCAGATTCTGCATTCGATCCACTCGGGCATATGTGGCAACCATGCCGCATATAGGACGTTAGTCGGAAAGGCTTACCGGTAGGGATTTTTCTGGCCCACAGCAGTAACAGACGCCAAGGACATCATTCGCAAGTGCGAGGGTTGCCAGTTCTACACAAGACAAACAAATCTCCTAGCCCAAGAACTCCAAACTATCCCAATTTCCTGGCCATTCGCAGTATGGGGGCTCGACATGGTTGGGCCTTCAAGAAAGCGCTAGGAGGGTTTACACATTTATTCATCGCGGTGGATAAATTCACCAAGTGGATTGAGGCTAAACCCGTTGCAACAATTACAGCGGCACGAGCAAAGGACTTCATCATGAGTATACTATACCAGTTTGGGGTCCCTAACCGCATCATCACCGACAACGGTACTCAGTTCACGGGCGGCGTATTCCAAGACTTCTGCGAAGATTTCGGCATCAAGATCTGCTACGCATCTGTGGCACACTCGCGGAGCAACGGGCAGGTCGAATAAGCCAACGGTATGGTCTTACAAGGCATCAAAGCCAGGATATTTGACCGACTACAGCCATACGCGGGCCGGTGGGTACAAGAACTCCCATCGGTTCTCTGGTCTCTCAGAACCACAGTTAGTTGGGCAACAGGGCAATCCCCTTTCTTCCTGTTCTACGGTGCCAAGGCTATGCTACCAACAGAGTTACTGTTCGGCTCTCCGCGAGTCCGAGCATACTCAGAAGACATCTCCAACAATACCCGACTGGTCGAGTTAGATCAGTTGGAAGAAGCAAGAGACATCGCAACAATCTAGTCGACAAGGTATCTTCAAGGCCTGCGTCGCTACCACAACCGCAATGTTTGTGGCCGCACCTTTTTGGTCGGGGATCTCGTTTTGAGGAAAATACAAACCACCAAAGACAGGCACAAATCCTGGGAAGTGCCGTTCATTATAGTCGAGGTCACGCGGCCAGGCGCCTACTGACTGAAGACCAAAGACGGCGCTCTCATCAGCAACTCATGGAATATAGAACAACTACGTCCTTTCTATACCTGAGTTTTATAATTTTCATGTGTATAGCTTTTCTGACTCACTACGCCACTTGTATCAACCGAGTAGTGAGTCGGGGGTTGCATGTATATATGTGTTCTGTCAATAACATACGAGCTTATCTTGCTTCAGTTACGAAGCCTTACTATGACTGTCACGTTTGCCCGAGTACAGCTTCTTACGTTGAACGTTTTTATTAAGTTCTGACAGACTAACTCAGCGCAGACTACACGGTCAAGTAAAGCTAGTGACGACTGAGTAGCAAGCTTGGCGGCACTGCACACATATTTACACATGCTTTTTTACAAAAGTTTATACATACCGACTACATAACATGTTGCCCTTACAGACCCAGGTCTCGGGTAATTATTTCGGTAGTCGGCTTTGCCCAGGCAATCAGCTCCAGCGCCTCCTCCAGCGTCATCTCCTCGGCAAACCCCTCCCCGATGGCTTCGATATCTGCCCTTGGGTAGATAGACTTGGTCATCGCCAGGGTCTGGGCCACGCCGGCGATGACATGCTCATCCGAGTACTTTTTCAAGGCACTCGGTGCATCTTCAAGACACGCCTCTATCTGGGGGATTCGGCTGCAACTGGTTCCCACAGGGCGGGGATCTATGAGGTCAAGGAGCCCTTTCACGGACCCGACGAGGGCCTCCCGTGACTCCCTGATCACTCTTATCTCCTCAGTGTAGAACCGATACTGGGCCTGGACATTGGCTCTCATGTCTGCCCAGGTCTACCGGCAAGTAAGCTTGTCAGATTCAGCTACAGACGAAATGACTACTGGATTGGCTAAGATCATGGTCGGATCGAGGACTTACTTTCGTAGTCGGCCTCCCACCTGGCCACGGTCTTCTCCAGTTCAACCTTCTCCTTACCGAGCATGACGACGGCCTCCTTCAACTCGGCCTTCTCCCGGTCAAGCTCGGTGTTGGCCTTTGTCAGGTCGGCCTTAACTTTCTCAAGCTCGGCCCTGGCTTCTTCGGCCTCCTTCAGCTACGACTCCCTCTCTGTTCAGGTCTTCAACTCCGCTTTGAGGCCTGCACGACAGATTAGCCAAGAGCTCAACCGTGCGGTCATGACGTAACTAGGCAGTCGGGAACAACGCAGCTGGACGAATACTTCGACGGTTCAGTCGGGAAGATATATTCGGGGGTTTTACCTCTGACCTTCCTGGCTAGGGCCCAAGTCTCCTCCCTGAGCTGATCGGCGTCACTCTTCAGCCAGGCCTCCCTCCCCGCATGACGCTCCTCCATTTCGGCCTTCAACGCCCGGAGCTGCTCCAATTCTGCGAGATGGGGAGCCACCTCGACCAAGATTTCTGTCATCCCCTCGTTGCGGTCGACAAGCTTCTGCTTAGATTAAGAGATAAATCGAAGACGGAGTCAGACATCAAGACGAGAAGATTGCCAAGACTCTACCACAAGAATCATACCCCAACTCCCTTGGACCTGTTGATAGCGGCGCGAAGCAAGCTTTCGCGCTCTCTCCTCGCGACGACTTCATCAAGCCTGAAGCTCTTCACAGTCCCGTCAGGGGTCGTCCATGTAAATGTCCGGGGCATCACACATGGAGGAGCTTCGATCCGAGGCAGATGTGGGATCTCTGGCGGCGGCGACGACGACCACCACCACCACAACGGCGATGGGGTCCCGACCTCCGCACCGCCGTCCCCCTTGGCTTCGGGGGCCAGCTCAGGGGCCCCGGCGGCAGCCTCTGCAACGGACGACGCTTCAGGGGCTGGGGCCTCAACCTTAGCAGCCGCCTCTTGGTCGGGTGGTGGTGGCAACCCTGTAGTCGGGACCACCTCAATCTCCGCGACCGAGCTGGCCACCAGCTCAGCAGGTGTGTTCGCGGCCGCCGGCTCGGCTGGGGCAGGCTCTTCAAGGGGAAACAAGACATCAAGACACTACCCTAATCACGCTGATGTTATTTTTGGAGGGCTGGGGTTTAATATGGAACAAATGCCTAAAGAAGTTGAAATGGGGTTCCACACCCAAATAGCACTCGCACAGAGTGACAAAGATGGAGATTTGAAGAATCGAGTTGGGGTTCAAATGCACCAACTCCAGCCCATAGAAGTCAAGGATGCGGCGGAAGAAATCAGAAGACGGAAGGCACAAGCCTCGATCGAAAAAAGAGGCGAAAACTACCGTTTCACCAGGTCGGGGATTTGGGCTCGACTCATCCCTAGCCGACCGCCAGCGAATCACCTCTTGGCTGGGCAACTTCAGTTCGCTCTCCAGCCGCTTCAGCTTCACCGAGCTGCAATCTGAAATCGGCCAAGAACTCCCCGGCGCACCCGCAAGATCCGAAGCCTTCGGCATGACTGGAGGCGGTGAGATTTGGGGAAAGCAAATCGGGGGCTTGGAACAAATGGAGAGGATTGGAATCGCCCGAGTTCGGGTGGGGAATAGCAGCAGCTAACCCTAGCCAGGCGGGAGGCGAAAAGTTGGGCGCGAAGGAGGAAGACGAAGCGATTGGCTGATTTGGGGAAGATGAAGGAATCTTTTTCTCTCTCCACGGTTTTATAGAGCCGATGCCGACTAGATGGGCTTGGGCCTACACAGTCGGCACTGGGCCATCAAGATATGAGCTCCTACAGTAGCATGCTCCATGTGGGTGCCCGCAGGCTGAGTTGAAATTATAGCGCTGCTGCTACCAACAGGAGCCGATGAGGTAAACAGATATGCTTCATGAGAGCCTTATTGCTAAACATATATGTTTGGGTATTTGCTCTATCCACCAGGTCTCGAGGATATATCCTTACAAGGATCACAAGCTGGTCTTCATTAAAATTGGGGATGTAGGTATCTTTCTCGGGTACACTTGACCACGCCGTGGATTTATTTTCATAAAGTGGTACTCAGGCTACATGCGTGGCCATCAGTTGCCATGAGCAACATTATTCCCGCTGACATGATGCGGAGGAGTCTAACTTTCGAGTAGTACACTACTCGGGAGAGACTATAAATTTCTCATTCCCGCTGACATGACGTGGAGGAGTCTAACTTCTGGGTGGGACGCCACTCGGGAAAGACTATAAACCCCTCTTTCCAGCTGACATGACGCTGAAGAGTCCCATATATGAGTAGCATCCTACTTGGCAAGACTGTAAATACCCATTCCGACTGACATGAAGTCGAAGAGTCCTACATACGAGTAGTTCCCTACTCGGCAAGACTATAAATCATATTCCGGTTGACATGATACTGAAGAGTCTCATATACCAATAGTAATCTACTCGGGAAAGACTTCCAGGTTAAAGATCTTTGACTTTATGTTTAATTGTCTTCACAATTAAGCACAAAGTCGGGGGCTACACCTAATAGGTGCACCTATTCGGCGCACACTATTCATATATCTTTATGAAGCCCTTCATAGCCTCGCTGCCAGCTGATATGAAGCAGGACGCGGAAGAAGACTTACTCGGACAAAGAGTACTCAGGAGCACTGCACTCGGGCAATCTTCACCGTGGAGGATGAGCACTCGGCATCAGCTGTGACTCAACTATCAAGGTCTCAGGGGCTACTGTGGAGGCCATGGGCCCCGGGTACCTCATTACCAGTATATGGGCCACTCGGAAAGAGGATGGGCCAAACCATGTAATGAGAGATAAGATAGCACCCGGCAGGCTTTATCTTGTATAACAAGAAAGCATAGTCTTAGTCGGATAGGTCTCTATCTCTAAGAAGGATATCCCTTGGCCGTATCCGGCTGGGATCCTTATCATGTACCCCTATCCCCTAGTATATAAAGGGAGGCAGGGCGCCCCTTAGGGTAGAGAACAACCACAACAAGATCATCGATCATCAAACACCTCAGAGGAATAACACCTCAACTGGACGTAGGGTATTACCTCACATCGAGGGCCTGAACCAGTATAAACTTTCCCAGTGTTCCTCTGCAATCCACCGAATTCACCTTCGCTGAGTAGCCCCATAGTTCTATTGCCGGTGCAAAGCATCGACCTATAGATAAAACATTAACTGCCATGCCGTGGTCTTCACGATTCCTTCCTGAACTCGGCTTCTTCTGGATTAACTTCCACCGGTTGATATAGCCTCTTTCCTTAACCGAACATGATAACGAACCATACCAAATTTTGGCGTTAACACATGCCCCCAATTTCGGAGTTTGTTATCAAACTTCGAAATTCTTCTGTTTGGGCCTCAACATTCCTTCTTGGCCTCTTGAAATCGGGTTTCATGAGCCGATACCTTCTGTAGTAGGTGTGCTAGGCTCTCAAATTCCTGTGATGAAAATCTCTTTTTGATCGGAGCCAACAAACCTTGGAATGCCAACTCGGCCAACTGTGCATCATCCAGACTTAAACTATAACATCGGCTTCTAACATCACGAAACCGCTGGATATATTCTGCGACTGATTCATCCGGCTTCTGTATTACCGATGTTAAATCTATTAAACTCATCTCCTGAATCCCAGTAAAGAAATATTTGTGGAATTGCTTTTCCAAATCGGCCCAACCCCAAACTGAATTTGGTGGTAACGAAGAAAACCATGTGAAAGCCGATCCGGACAATGATAGCGGGAAAAATCTAACTCTCAAAGCTTCTTCAGCCGATGCCTCCCCACGCTGGGCCAAAAATTGGCTGACATGTTCCACTGTAGGTACATCATCTTGCCCTGAGAATTTGGAGAAGTCTGGTACTCTGTATCGGCGCGGCAATGGAACTCTATCAAACCAATCTGGATATGGATGCCGATACATAAATGTTTCCTTCTTCGGTTTTAGACCGAATTGTTCTCTCACCACCTCTGTGACTCTTGCTGTCCAATCTTCTTCCCTTGGATCTTTGACGTGATAATGCAGAGGTGGAGTTGGTAGCCGATTCTGCTTCTGATTTTCTCTCTGATAATTGTACTCAGGGACAGTTCCTGGATAACTCTGTCGGTGCCCCCCATAGTATGCAGTGTGATGATATCCTTGAGGAATTCCATCTTGTTGCCCCCCAGCCAGTTGAATCGGCTCCACTGCCTTTATGATCAAGCTCTGTAATATGTTCACCAATATCCCAGATTGATTGATCAATGCATGGTGAACTGCTTCATTAATCATCTCTTGAAGTGGCTTCTGTGAACTTGCAGGCGATGTATGGCTCGATTCGCCAACCAGAACAAGTTTTGGTAATTGTGACTTCTGAATCGGCCCTTGATCTGTCATACCGAAGGATTCTAGACAAAGCCTCTGAAATTCAGCAATGTTCTGCTCCACTTGTTGTCTCTGTTCTTCGGTCAAGTCTTCCATTGTGACTGGGATTATATTGTTTGTGCTGACCTCCTTTCCAGCCATGTCGAAGTTCTGTGTCCCACCAGGCGTTCCAAAAATGTGTTGACGCCGAAAATCACCGGCAGCGTCGAGAATGAGCCGATGATTTGGTTCGGCGCCTTAGGACACGCGAAGGCCTAGGAGATCTGCTTAGCTCCAGTGCAGGTCCTAAATTTGAGGTTCGTAGGCGTGCCAGTCAATTTGACCCCGTAATTGACAAGGAGATAGAAAAAAGTAAGATCATTGATCCAATCGGCCAACTAGCCGATACAGACTTCCTCTAGCCGATTGCAGATAGTACTTGTACATCGGCTAGAAGCCGATGATGATATAAGTAAACAATAAGCCAGCCGACTGTCGAAAAAACCCTTGGACATCGGCTAGAAGCCGATGATAGAGTAGATAAATAGAATAATATTCAAGACAATGCAGTCGGCTTTATCTATTGAAAGATAACTTATCGGCTAGGCACTCCGATAAAACATCGCATAAACACCCATCGGCTTAACAAGGATAAATCTATCATTATCAATCTAGTAGGTCAAACTTAACTAATGCAGCACAGATTAATAATGATAAAAGAACCTCGATGAGCCGATAGATCTAATGCAATCGTGATGAACTATATGATAACTTATCGGCTATACATCTCGATAAGACGCCAGCATAAAATCTATCAACCTAGCAGGAATAACTTATCACTAGCAGTTTAGTAGGTCGGACCCAACCGATGCAGCACAAACTGACGATAAATTACACCCAGTAAGCTGATAAATCTACGCACGCGTGATGTGATATATCCACTCAGCCTAAGAGATCAAACTTAACTGATGTAGCCGTAGACAGAATAGATACACCGTGGTAAGCCGACTACCGTAAATCAGCTAGAATATCAGACCTAACTGAGGAAGTCCTAGCCGATAAGGTAGTCGGGGTAACGAGACTTACCCTCTCACAGGAGTTCGGACCTAACTGATGCAGCCCGGCTCGAGAAGCAAGAACCCGTTGAAAAAGGGTGGCAATACGCCGAAATTGTATTAATCTATGAGATGATTTACAAGGTACTCGGGCATACGTATTTATATCCCGAGTTGATACAGTCCTGATCGGATACAAAACAGGAGTTTCCTAACTATAAAAGGAAAATTAACAAACCCCGATCAGACACGAGAGCAGGTTTCCTAAAAATTATTATCCCTACCTAATTTATAGATAAAACATTAACTGTCATGCCGTGGTCTTCATGATTCCTTCCTGAACTCGGCTTCTTCTGGATTAACTTCCACCGGTTGATATAGCCTCTTTCCTTAACCGAACATGATAATGAACCGTACCAAATTTTGGCGTTAACAATCGATGAAGAAGATTGTGGCGTCTTGTGGGCCGACTAGAGCGGAGTCGGTTGGTTCCTCAGCGGGTTGGATTGAATTCTCGTCGGCCAAGGTGAGGTTGCTGATTTGGTCGACGACGAAGTCGAGGCTTCCAAAAGAGATTGTGTCTCTAGGGGAGAATTTGGCGCCGTCGGCTCCGCTTGCTGGATCCATCGAGAGTATTGATGAAGAAGTCGCTGGGCCCCTACCTGGCGCGCCAACTGTCGATATTTTACACCGGCAATATGAATATAGGGCTACTCGGCGGATGGAAACTCGATGGATTGCAAAGGAACACAAGAAGATTTTATACTGGTTCAGGCCCTCGATGTGAGGTAATACCTGTTAATGCCAAAATTTGGTAAGGCCCTGTATCAGATTCGGTCAAGAAGAAAATTGCAGTCAACCAACGGAAATTGATCCAGAAGGGACCGAATCCGGGAAGGAGCCGTGAAGACCGCAGTATGGCAGTTATTTACCGTGTCTATCATTTAGGCAGTGTTGGTTTTTATCTTTAGGAAACCTAATCTCGTGTCTGATCGGGTCTTATTAATATTTCCTCCTGTAAATTAGGAAATTGTGTGCCGTGTCCAATAAGGACTCATGTCAACTTGGGGTATAAATACGTATGCCCAGGTGCTGTGTAAAATCATCAATCGATCAATACAAATTTGGCGCATCGCCACCCTTTCGACGGGTTCTTGCTTCTCGAGCCGGGCTGCATCTGTTAAGTCTGACCTCCTGCGAGAGGGTAAGTCTCGTCACCCCGGCTACCTATCGGCTAGGACTTCCTCGGTTAGGTCCGATATTCTAGTCAGTTTATGGTAGTCGGCTTACCACGAAATATCTATTTTGTCTATGGCTGCATCAGTTCAGTTTGATCTCATAGATTGATTAGGTATATCACATCACGCGTACGTAGATCGTATCGGCTTACTTGGAGTGGTTTATCAACAGTTTGTGCTGCATCGGTTGGGTCCGACCTACTAAACTGCCAGTGATAAATCGTTCCTGCTAAGTTGATATTTTGTGCGCAAGCGTCTTATCTGGGTGTATAGCCGATAAGTTATCTTATTTTACATCACGATCACATCAGATCTATCGGCCTATCGAGGTCTTGTTATCATCATCAGTCTGTGCTGCAACGGTTGGGTCCGATCTACTAGACTGACGATAATAACTTTATTCTTAATAAGCCGATAGGTTTTATGCGGTGTTTTTATCGGAGTGCTTAGCCGATAAGTTATCTTTTAAATACAGCCGATTATACTGCTTGCTTTGTGATACATTCTTGCCTGCATTACCATTACAGTCGGCTAAGGGCTAGCCGATTAGTTTACTCTGCCGATCCGAGCGCGAGCACAGGCAGGCTCCCGGGCACGAGCTCAGGTAAGTTCCCGGGCACGATCAGCAGGTGAGGACCCGGGCACGAACATAGGTGAGGACCCGGGCACTGGCACGACATCAGGTAAAGACCTGGGCACGAGCACAGGTAAGAACCCAGGCACGGGCACGGACAACGGACGAAGATCCGGGTGTAGGCACGAGCAAGGGCCCGGGCATGGGTGCAGGCAATATCTTCGCAGCGATACTAGTAATTTTAACCACAATCGGCTGGAGTTTATTTAATCTATTTATTTACGTATTCTGCTTACTTATTTCATCAGTTTACAGCCGATTTTGAGCATCCCTTCGATGATCGGCTAGTTTAATATTTGTTTATTATTATGTTATTGCTCATGCCATCATCAGCTTCCAATCGATGTATAAGTGCTACAGTTCATATCGGCTATCGGCCGATGAGATGACTCCAGATCGGCTTCCAGCCGATTGGCTCATGAACCTAATACTTTCTCTCCTTGTCAATTGCAGGGTCAAATTGACTGGCACGCCTACGAACCTCAAGATTTTAGGACCTGCACTGGAGTGAAGCAAATCTCCTAGGCCTTCGCGTGTCTCTCGGCGCCGACCGGCCCCAGGCGGTTTTCGGCGTCAACACGTTTTTGGCACGCCCGGTGGGACACGAAGTTTCAGCACAAAGTCTCGATCGGAATTACAACATGGCCGGGAAAGAGATCAAGACAGACAATGTAATTCCGGTCAGCATGGAAGATTTAACAGACGAACAAAAACAGCAAGTTGAGCAAACTATGGCCAATTTTCAGAAGCTGTGCTTAGAATCCTTCAGTATGACCAGGCAAGGGCCGATTCAGAAGACACAGTTTCCAAAACCAGTTTTGTTTGGTGAATCGAGCCGCACACCACCCGAAAGTCCACCGGTAAAACCTTTACAAGATATGGTGAATGAGGCAGTACATCATGCGCTCATCAATCAGTCCGGGATCCTGGTGAACACACTTCATAATCTCATAAAGAAGACGGTGGATGGATCAATTCTTCAAGAGCCTTCTCGAGGTCCTGTTTACCTCCCACCAAAAGCTGAACCAAACCAAGTTGCTTCCAACATCAGTAGAGACGTACCGGAAAACCTGTTTGCACAGAACCGGCTGGGGGGCAACAAGATATTCCTGCTGGATACCATCGGTCTGCTTATTATGGAGGATATCAACAAAATTACCCCGGTGGTATTGCCGATTCAGGAAATCATCAGAGAGAATACCCTAGGCAAAATAGGCAACCAACTCCACCGATACAGTATCAACAGGATAACCTAAAGGAAGAAGATTTATCAACAAGGATTGCTGAAATAGTAAGGGAGCAGTTCGGGATCAAGCCCAAGGAGCAAACGTTTATGTATCGGCATCCATATCCTGAGTGGTTTGACAGGGTTCCGTTACCACACCGATACAGAGTCCCGGATTTCTCTAAGTTCTCAGGGCAAGACAGCACATCTACAGTAGAACACGTCAGCCGATTCCTGGCACAGTGCGGAGAGGCATCGGCTGAAGAGGCTCTGAGGGTTAGGTTTTTCCCCTTGTCACTATCTGGATCGGCTTTTACATGGTTCTCTTCATTACCACCGAATTCCGTTCGGGGATGGGCCGATCTAGAAAAACAGTTTCATAAATATTTCTTTGTTGGAATCCATGAGATGAGACTGACAGATTTGACATCGGTTAGTGTTAACGCCAAAATTTGGCATGATTCATATCGGGCTTGGTTAAAGGAAAAAGATTGGGTCAGCCAATGGAAGTTCATCTGGAAGAGACCAAGTTTGGAAAGGAATCGTGAAGACCACGGTATGGCAGATAATTACCTTATCTATAATACTTTTTAGATAAACCTGATCTCGTGTCCGATCAGGGCTTGTAATTTTCCTTTTCTAGATAGGAAACTCCTGTTTTGTGTTCAATCAGGACTATAGCAAACTCGGGGTATAAATACGTATGCCCGGGGACCTTGTAAACTATCACAACGATCAATACAATTCAGCGCATCGCCACCCTTTTCGACGGGTTCTTGCTTCTCGAGCCGGGCTGCATCGGTTAGGTCCGAACTCCTGCGAGAGGGTAAGGCTCGTCACCCCTTACCACGGTGTACCTACTCTGTCTACGGCTGCATCAATTAGGTTTGATCTCATAGGCCGATCATGTATATCACATCACACGTGCACAGATTCTATCGGCTTACCGGGTGCGATCTATCCTCAGTTTGTGCTGCATCGGTTCGGTCCAACCTACTAAACTGCTAGCGATAGATTGTTCCTGTTAGATCGATGGTTTTTGTGCAAGCGTCTTATCGGGCTGTATAGCCGATAAGTTATCATACATCACAATTGCATTAGATCTATCGGCTCATCGAGGTTCTTTTATTGTTATTAATCTGTGCTGCATCAATTGTGTTTGAACTACTAGATTGATAATAATAGATTTATCCTTGCTAAGCCGATGGGTGTTTATGCGATGTTCTGTCGGAGTGATTAGCCGATAGGTTATCTTTTTATTAAATAAAGCCGACTGCATTGTTTATTGGTTATTGCTCTGCCCATTTATTCTATCATCGGCTTCTAGCCGATGTCCAAGTGTTTCTATTTTTTGGCAGTTGGCTGGATTATTTGCTTATATCAGTATCGGCTTCTAGCCGATGCACAGTTGGATTATTACTGGTTTATATGATCATCGACCCCTAGCCGATACATGTCCTCTGTTTACCATTGACTGATCTAATACTTGCTTATACTACTATCGGCTTCTTAGCTGATATACAAGTCCTATCGGTAGTCAGGCAGTCGCCTCGAGGGAAGCTAGCGAAGTTCTCCATCTTTATATCATTATCGGCTTCTAGCCGAAATACAAGTGCTATCGGCGACCAAGAACCCGGGCACGGGCACGACCAAGAACCCGGGCGCGGGCACGATCAAGAACCCGGGCGCGGGCACGACCAAGAACTCGGGCACGGGCACGATCGAGAACCTAGGTACGGGCACGAGCAAAGACCCGGGCACAAATGCAGGCACGAGCAATCGGCTAACAGGATTCTTATAGGCCGATTGGTTTTCTGAACTAATTTGTTTTCTCCTTGTCAATTACTGGGTCAAATTGACTGGCACGCCTACGAACCTCAAGATTTTAGGACCTGCACTAGAGCTAAGCAAAACTCCCAGGCCTTCGCGTGTCTCCAGACGCCGAACCAGGTCGTCGGCCCATTCCCGGTGGTTTTCGGCGTCAACAGTTAGGCAACGACCAGATGAAACAGTACCGAAATACATTTAGTGATTTCGGGACGTCAGAAACCGATGTTACAGTCTGAACCTGAGCGATGGGCATCTGGCCGATCTGGCTTTCCAGGGTCTCTTGGCGCCGATTAAGGAGAGATTTTCATCACAAGAGTTCGAATCCCTGGCGCACCTGGTACAGAAGGTATCGGCTCATGAAAGCCGATTTCAAGAGGCAAAAAAAGATAAATATCAGAGAAGGGTTGCTCAGGTACAGGTTTATTCATCGGACTCAGACGATGAGGAATCCGATGCTGAGGTTGGATTGGTGGAGTGGGCTAGAAACAAGAAATCAGTATCATGCCCATGGGTCAAAGATATTGGCAAGGAGGAGCGTTACGATTTCGATATTAATAAAGCCGATAAAATCTTTGACTTGCTGCTACAAGAGAAACAGATACAACTTCCGCCGAACCATGTGATTCCATCAGCCGAAGAACTAAAGAAGAAAAGATATTGCAAGTGGCACAATACTATATCGCATCACACTAACGAGTGCAAAGTTTTTCGGCAACAGATTCAATCGGCTGTTGAACAAGAAAGAATCAAGTTTGAAGACAAAAAGCCGATGAAAATCGACGGACACCCGTTCCCTGTAAACATGGTTTATGCGGGATCTTCATCAAGGAATCAAGCCGATGAAGGGAGGAGGACGGATCATAGGAAATCAAGAATTACTTCATCTGGTATGATAAAGAAATATTCAAAATACGAAGAGCAGTGGATTGAGTTGGACAGGGAAAGATTTAATCCACATTGGGATTGTCCGTTCTTCCGATTCTGCTGGGACCAAGGGATGAGATTGCCATCAATTGAAGATTGCCCTGAGTGCAATAATCTGAGGTTTCAGCAGGATCAGCAAGAAAGGTTTTCTCAGGATCGGCTGCTTGGGAAAAAGGCATCGGTTCATAGCCGATTAGGGCCGATCCATGAAGAGTTCTTTGAAGAAAATGAAGAGGAAGTACATGAAAAACAGATCCAAAATCCTCAGTGGTGTCCTAGCGAAATATTCACGAAGAATCAGAAGAGAAGGGCACAGTGACTACGACACTGAGAGCAATAGGAAGAATAGAGACAAGATCAAGAAGAGGCCGATCATCGTCACAAAAGAACCAAACAAGTATGGCGAGTAAAGAGGAAGGACGATGAAGATGCATCGGCCCCAGTAAATATGGTGTTCTTTTTGCCTCGGGAGTATAAAGCACTTTCATCGGATGAAGAGGGCAATGAGGAAGTTTTCGCTCAGCTAACGTTGCAACCCGATCAGGCCGTATTTGATAAAACTGAAGAGTCAGAGCATCGGCACCTAGAGCCATTATATATCAAGGGCTATTTGAATGGGAAGCTGATGACGAAGATGCTGGTTGATGGGGGAGCGGCTGTTAATCTCATGCCTCAAGCTACATTTCAGAAATTGGGGAAGACTACCGAAGATTTGATCAAGACAAATATGGTGCTAAAGGACTTCGGTGGAAATTCATCAGAGGCGAAAGGCGTATCAAACGTGGAGTTGACAGTGGGAAATAAGACGTTACCTACCACGTTTTTTGTCATTGATGGAAAAGGATCGTATAGTCTGCTTCTTGGTAGGGATTGGATTCATGCGAATTGTTGCGTGCCCTCGATGATGAATCAATGTTTGATACAGTGGCAGGGAGATCAAGTCGAGGTGGTCCTAGCAGATCGGTCAACCAACATTGCAATGACCGATTTGCCAATCTGGGAAGCTGATGGTGTTGATTGCCTGTCCAGGAAAATATGGGAAGGAGACTATCTTAAGGTCACTAGCCAAGGGATATAACCGATTCAGTAAGTCGGCTCTGAATTGTTACTCTGATGGGCTCCATTGAAGATTTTGAGGGGAAACTAGGACAGGGATTTACGTCGGCCGATGATTTGGAGGTGATCGACATAGGACCAGGAGATAAGCCAAGGCCGACGTACATAAGCAAAAAGTTATGTCCTGAACATCGAGAAGAATTGATAATACTATTGAAAGAGTATCGGGATTGTTTTGCTTGGGAGTACCATGAGATGCCAGGATTAAGCCGATCAATTGTCGAACATCGGCTACCCATTAAACCAGGATATCGGCCGTTCAAACAAGCTCCAAGGAGGTTCAAGGCAGAGTTATAAGAGCCAATCAAAGCGGAAATCACAAGGTTATATGATGCCAAATTTATAAGGCCATGCCGATATGCTGAGTGGGTTTCTAATATCGTCCCGGTGGAAAAGAAGAATGGAAAATTGAGGATATGCATTGATTTCCAGGATTTAAATAAAGCTACCCCCAAGGATGAGTACCCAATGCCGATAGCAGATTTGTTGGTAGATGCAGCATCGGGACACAAGATAATTAGCTTCATGGATGGCAATGCAGGATACAATTAGATTTTTATGGCTGAAGAAGATATACATAAGACTGCGTTTCGGTATCCTGGAGCTATCGGCTTGTATGAGTGGGTAGTAATGACTTTTGGATTGAAAAGTGCCGGTGCGACTTATCAGAGAGCGATGAATTATATATTTCATGATCTCATCGGCATGTTGGTGGAAATTTATATTGACGATGTGGTGGTTAAGTCTAAGAGTGAGGAAAGCCATATAACCGATTTACGGAAAGTGTTGGAAAGGGCAAAGAAGTACGGACTAAGGATGAATCCCAATAAATGCGCTTTTGGTGTATCGGCTGGGCAGTTTTTGGGTTTTATGGTTCATGAGCGAGGAATTGAAGTTAGTCAGCGGAGCATCAGAGCCATCAAGACCACAGAACCATCGAGCAACAAAACAGAGTTACAATCATTGATCGGCAAGATTAACTTTGTGAGGAGGTTTATATCAAATTTGTCAGGGAGAATTGAATCTTTTACTCCATTATTGAAGTTGAAAGCTGATCAAGAGTTCGTGTGGGGGGGAGATCAGCAGAAGGCATTCGATGGGATTAAGAGTTATTTGAGTTCCCCACCTGTTCTAATTTGGCCACAGAAAGGGGTGCCGTTCAGATTGTACTTATCAGCCGATGAGAAATCCATCGGGTCTGTTCTGATACAGGAATTTGAGGGGAAGGAGCGAGTTGTGTTTTATCTGAGCAGGAGGCTTTTGGATGCTAAAACAAGGTATCCTGCGGTGGAGAAATTATGCCTTTGTTTATATTTCTCATGTACAAAGTTAAGGCATTATATCCTATCGGCTGAGTGTACAGTGGTGTGCAAGGCCGATGTGGTCAAATATATGTTGTCGGCTCCAGTCTTGAAAGGGCGAGTCAATAAATGGATTTTTGCTTTGACAGAGTTCGACTTGAGATATGAATCGGCTAAAGCGGTCAAGGGACAGGCAGTGGCCGATTTCATTGTGCAACACAAAGGGGTTCATGAAGATTATGTGGAGCCGATCCCATGGACTTTGTTTTTTGATGGATCGGTTTGCAAGCATGGATCTGGTATCGGATTGGTCATTATATCACCTTGGGGGGCAAGTTTTGAGTTTGCTTTTACAATTAAACCTTATCGGACTAATAATCAGGCGGAATACGAGGCGGTATTAAAAGGACTTCAACTTTTAAAGGAGATTGGAGCCTATATCATAGAGATCGTTGGTGATTCTTTGTTGGTGATTCTTTGTTGGTGATCAAGCAGTTATCTGGAGAATATGAGTGTAGGGATGATGTTTTGAGATCATATTATGAGGAATGTACGGATTTGTTAAAGGATTTCAAGATGGTATCAATAGATCATATTCCTAGGGAGCAAAATCTAGAAGCCAATGATCTTGCACAGATTGCTTCAGGTTATCGGCTGAATAGGCAGGTTGAGGTTGAAATAGCCGATAATGACATTCAAGACAAGGCCGATGACTGGAGACAGGAAATAATTGATTATCTGCGAAATCCGTCGCAATCGGTTTCTAGAAAACTTCGATACAAAGCTACAAAGTATGTGCTGCTTGATGGGAAACTATATTATCGGACTTTTGAGGGAGTTCTGCTTAGATGCCTGAATTTGGAAGAAGCCAAAGTGGTTATGTGCGAGGTGCATGAAGGCGTTTGTGGGACTCATCAATCGGCTCATAAGATGAAGTGGTTGCTGAGAAGAGTAGGATATTTTTGGCCAACAATGCTGGAAGATTGCTTCAAGTACTATAAAGGGTGTCAAGATTGTCAGAAATTTGGAAATGTACAGTGAGCACCAGCATCGGCTATGAATCCTATCATCAAACCATGGCCGTTCAGAGGATAGGGAATTGGCATGATCGGCTAGGTTTATCCTCCATCGAGTAAGGGACATAAGTTCATATTGGTGGCGACAGATTATTTTACCAAGTGGGTAGAAGCGATTCCTTTGAAGAAAGTTACGTCCAAGGAAGCGATCGAGTTTGTAAAGGAGCATATAATTTATCGGTTTGGAATTCCTCAGACGATAACTACTGATCAGGGATCTGTCTTCATGTTCGATGAGTTTCAACAGTTTGCTGCCAGTATGGGAATCAAGTTATTAAATTCATCGCCTTATTATGTTCAGGCCAATGGACAGGCGGAAGCTTCTAACAAGAGTCTAATCAAGTTGATCAAGTGGAAGATTGATGAGCAGCCGCGACGATGGCATACTACATTAGCTGATTCATTATGGGCCTATCGGATGGCATGTCATGGATCTACTCGGGTGCCACCTTACCAACTAGTATATGGACATGAGGCAGTTTTACCGTGGGAGACTAACATCGGCTCTAGGTGGATTTCTTTGCAAAATCAATTGACAGCCGATGATTTTTATAACTTAATGACAGATGAACTTGAAGATTTGGCTCAGAATCGGTTAAGGGCATTAGGGAGGATCAAGGAAAACAAGGCTAAGGCAGCTCGGCATTACAACAAAAAGGTGGTGAGTAAATCATTTGCCAAGGGAGATCTTGTATGGAAATTGATTTTGCCGATCGGGTCCAGAGATAGTAGATTCGGAAAGTGGTCATCTAATTGGGAAGGGCCCTATCGGATTAATCGTTGTTTGCCTGGTAATGCCTATATATTAGAAGATCTTAAGGGGACAGAGTTTGCTAAAGCACTTAATGGGAAGTACCTCAAGAGATATTATCCGAGTGTTTGGATCAACTCTTAAATCGGTTAAGTGCGGCCGATTTCTAAAATAGTTCAGAAAGCCGATGTTTTTGCATCGCCTAAAGACAACCGATATCAATCGATATTGCCTTTAGTTCAAACAAACAGAAATATTATCAAGGGTGAAAGAAGTAGGCAATAGAGCTGATCAAAATATATTACAGCACAACCAGCATGTTTCAGGAGGCCATCGGTCATTAATTTACATGAACTTTTGGATCGTTTCGATTGCATGCAGGTGGATTTTGTCAATCTCATTGATAGCGCGGATGTCGTCTTCATCGGAGCCCGGGATGGTCTTCAGATTTTTGCGCCGATGAATGACTTGACGCACCGTTGCTGCAACCTTAGCCTCTTGGTCTTGAATAGCTTGTGGCAGGCCGATAAGCTGGGATTCTGTTGCTTCAAGATCCTTGCGAACTTTTTCAAGTTCTGCCAGCAAATCGGCCTCCTTTTTCTTCAGATGGTCCAACTTGGATTAGAGCTCTTGGGGGGCAGCTGCCATATCATCAAGCTTTTTCTTCTCTGTTTGGGCTGACAGCCGATCGGCTTGGATATCTTGGATAATCTTCTGTTGGTCAGCACGATCGGCTATGCGCTGTCTAAGCTTGATGAGTTTAAATTTGTGAGACTCCAGATATGCCGCGGGAATCAGTGCGTCGATGAGTTCTTCGGGAAAATGGTGTTCAATATCTACAAGTCTTGCCCGGATCGGCCCGCAATCCTCCACTAGTGCATCGATCGGATTTTCCAGCCGACTGATGATGCTCGTTAAATAATCGCGCACATCGACTGGGAAGGATGGCTTGGTTGCCGCACTGGTGGCTGTTGCTTCTTCCGCCTCTAAGTACTTGCCGATGTCGAAGGAGAACAAATCGGCTAAGGACTACAAATTGACATCGGTAAAAAAAATCAATGAAGAGTTTAAAAGCAAAGTATGGATATAAAGAGATTACCTGAGGTAGGGCATCGGCAGCTTGGGTGACATCGGCTTCAGGGAGATGAGTAGGTTGTTCTTCGGGGTGGCCGATGTCAGGCGATGGAATAGGAACAGTCTCATCGACGGCTGGAGGACTTGGTGATGAGATTGGGGCACCTGGAGAAGCCATCGGCTCAGTGCTTGGAGGGGTGTCAACAGAAGGTTGAGGTTCAGGGGCCGATGGTTCGAGCTGAAAATAAAATTGATGAAAAACGATGGAAAAACGAGTAATGATATCAAAACTTAGCACGTACCTGTGGAGATGGAGGGGCCGATGTTGTTTGGGGAGTAGATGGCGTTGCGATCGTGACATCGGCATTGGTTTTCTGCTTTTTGAGAGAGGGGCGATGCACCAGCTTCTTGCGTTTTTGTCCTGTCGGCCGAGGCGCCTGGAGGAGAGCCAATGGAGAGGGAGCACCGCGCCCTAAGTACGGAGTGGCCGATGGGGGTTGATATAGAATCGGCCGACCACTGTTGCTTGTCGTTGGGGGCTCGACGTTGGCAGCCTGCAAATTAAGAGTGAGAGATGGTCGGGGATGATGATTAAGGCTTACGGGTGTTACCTCTTCATCGGATTCGATGTACTCAGCATCGAGGCGGGAACAGTAGTAGGTGGCCGCTAAGCTGAATAGATGTTTCTTCCATTCTGACCACCATCGGACAAAAAGCTTTGTATTGGCAGTGCAAACATTCACCTCGGTGGCGGCGCCTGGGAGAAGGGATTCTGTTAAAGTCCGCATCCGATCATACTCTAGGGCGTTGTTGACGTTGCCCCGGGCCTGAAGTTTGTCGATGAAGAATAGGCCGATCGGAAGTTGACCAAGGCCAAGCTGACGGGAGCCGACCGATGGATGGTAAAGCTCATATGATGGTTGCGATCGGCCCAGAGAGAAGCCAGTTGGTAGCAGACAAGGGGTAATGGCCGATAAAAATATGGCCTTCGACTCATCATTTTCCAAAGCATTAAGCGGGTCAAAATTGGAAGGCATCTCGAATGACGATGCATCATTATATGCAAACCAGAGAGTGGCCTCCTTGGTGAAGCCATAATAGAACCCCTTGAACCATTGGCTAAGTCCAGCGGGTGTTATCTTGCCACCAGAAAGAGCCGATGCAGCTTCGCCCATGGAGGTACATCGGCGGTAGATGGTGTGGGCACCCCGGAAGTGCATTATGAAGAGTAACTATTATGGCAACGCGAACTATCTAGATGGATGGGGTCTTGAATAACACCCGAATAAATACGGTAACCATCCATCCTCATCGCAGACTTGCCATAATCTTTACCCACTCACAATACAAATCCAAAAATGCCGAGAAGTGTACAAAAGAGATAATCATAAGGATAGCTTGCCAGTCCTCCCCGTCATACGCCCGTCAAACCACTCGATGGTGGCAACCAAACACGATACGTACCCCAGAGGACTCAAACCACAATAGCTATCCCCCAACCATCTCAATTATACACAACTCATACTCATGTTCAGCTAGTCCCCAGGAAAGCAACTAGCCTCACACTTTCATCGCAAGCAATTGATAAACATCACAAGTACTCTAAATGTGGATAAACGAGCAGCAGAGTTATAAATATTACATAGAGGGTTCATACCCTAACTCATCACAGAGTAAACAGAAGATAGCAGCGGAAAACATAAACAGCAAGTGAACAACCAATGGTGCCAAACCCAACCACAGGGCAACCAACTGGGGCAGAGCTTAACTTCAACTACACATTATCCTTGCCACCCTCGGCGGGATAACAGTAGATCACACCATCTTCGTCGGTAACCTCACCTGAAAAGATGCAACGTGAGTACGAATGGTACTCCGCAAGACTTACACCATAATAATAGTACAAAGGAAGCATGCTGGTTTCTACATCAAGGAAGAAGGCTATATTGACTTGATTTTGCACAAAGCTGATTTTATTGAGCAAGTAATACTTGAAACTATAAGCATTTTGACAAATAACACAATCTGAATTTTTAAGACAGCAAGCTTATAGTTCTGAAAATGAAATATAAATGAGCACCAACCGTGCTATAAACATTACCCACGGGTCACCATTGCCCAAACAATTATGCTACACAAGCATATCCTTTCTCATGACTAAACCAAGTCATAATCATCATCTATGGGCTACCATTGCCCAAACAATTATGCTACACAAGCATACTCTTTCTCATGACTAAACCAAGTCATATTTAATATCCAAAAATCCCTTATATAAACCCATCCATCCATGACTATCCTAAGTCATGGTAACCACATAACCCAAGTTGGATGCTAACATGAGTAACTAACACATCAAGCGGTCGTCCTGTAACCGTGGACACGGCTATTCGAATAGTTCTTACTCTGATCAGAGGTGTACATCTTTACCCACACGATGTGATAGAAGCCAAACGGCTACACTCTAGTTTGATCCGTACCCGTTGGTACCCACACTCTACACATTGAGTGCGGACTAGAGGTCACAACAGAACCTTTTGCACGCTTAGCCCCGACCACCTAAACCACGTCTGGGCCCCCGACGACTTAGCCGCGTGAGTGCGTGGCAGCTAAGGCAGGCTCACCGTCGCGGGAGGCACCTTCGGCCATATGGATTCACCAAGTGTAGGCCCGCTTTGCGTACTCGCACTGAGGTCCTCCAAAGGTCTCCCCTCACGACTGACGGACGGGCGTAGATGGTCATAGCCTCCCGTGCTACTGAGTTAAGCCGTCCCATGACCGGCGTGTGGAAGTACGTAGGGTGCTTGAATAGATGTCAACATGTTCGGTCCTTTACGACCCAGACGGAGCTACGTGCATCGGGGAAACACCATCCCTTCATCGCCCTTTCATCCGTCCAAGTCAAACATATTATCAATTATTACTCAGAAGTTATTCTTGTCAGATTTGAACCCATCTATTCGCATTCAACTAGTTTTGAACCGATAGCTCCATCTATCGGATTTTGCTAAGTCTAGAATAAGCATGGCTAAGCATTCGGTAAAATAAAAGTATCCCAAAGTCCTTAACCAGTGGTGACAAGGTATAAACATGAGATCAATAACCAATAGAAATGCATACAATTGGGTAATATTAACTCTACCCATTTTCCCCATTTTAAACAGACTGAAGCATGCATATAGATATTGTTTTCACAAACAAATCAATTTATTGAAAACATAGGTTCAATATGCTTAGACGCTTGCCTTGCTGCAGCGAGGGGTCACACTCAGGCTCTGGGTGAATTTTCACGTACTCCGTATCCTCAGAATCTATCGATAAGAAGCAATATGCCAATAAGAAGCAATTAAACATGTCTATGCAACATAATCAATTAATTATGGCATAATTACAGAAGGTAGGGCATGTCCTAATAAGATTTTAGGAAAAAGAACCAAGTCATTTGCATCTCTGGTTTGTGAGATACAAACATAACAAGCCATATACGCTGAAAATGGCAGATTTGGAATTATTTGTGTATCACCCTAGTGTATTAGGGGTAACTTGCATTTCCCATTAAGGTTCTATTTGTGTGTTCATTTTTAGATGAAAGTGTACAACCTACTGGTTCTAACAAAATTGAGTTCACTGAAATTGGATTTAAAATGATTTAGATATAGATTTTACAAGTTTAAAAAAAGGAAAGGTAAGCAAATTAATTAGGCCTATTTTGGGAGGTATTTTTATCAAATACAAATTTTCCACAGTAAGTTTACAATTTTTCTGAGTTTAACAGAAGTGGTTTCACATTTTTAGCAAATAGGATGAATTTTATGGGAATATTTCAAGTTATTAAGCCCAAAATAAGTCAATTTTGCTTCATATTATTTTATGGATATTTTCTGTACAGAAATTGTCATATTTTATTTTACAGTAATAAAGTTTACAAATTTACAGAGCTAACAAAATTGGTTTCACTCAATTTGGAGTCAAAATGGAGAAGTTATGGATTTGCAAAGTTTAGCCATTTTTCTGTTGTAAGATAAATCTTTTAATTACTTTTCCTATTTCTTTCTTCTTTCTTCCTTTCTGATTTCCCTTGCAACCCGGGCCCGCAGGCCAGCGAGGCAAAGCAGAGCAGGGCGCGAGGGCGCGGGCACGAGGGCGCAGGCGCGAGAGCGCGAGGGCGCGGGCAGACAGAGCCTGCGAGCTTCTCGGCGGCGGCGACGGCGAACGGCGGCTCGGCTGTGGTCGGGCCCAAAACAGAAAAGGTAGAGGAGTTCACGGCGGAGCCAAGGATGGTCTTCTTGACACCTCGGGTGACCGGAATCTCGCCGGCGGCGAGCTCCAGTGGCGGAGTGTTTCGAGATGCTGCGGCAAAACGAGCTACGACCCGATTCTTTCTAGAACCATGCATGCACACGGTTATATAGAGTACCGGAGTGCTCACCAAGGCTCGTGCTGGTCTTGGCGAAGCTAGGACCACAACGGCGACGGCGGAACTAGCCCGGCGGCGGCGGAAAACTTTTGAGCGACAGCGTCGGCTAACTTCGGTCCATGGGCGACTGGGAAACGATGTCCACCAAGTTAGTGAAGCTCCAGGGAAGGTACCGGAGCAGCGAATCGAGTGGAGGCTCACCAGATCAACGGGAATGGCAGCGGCGGAGCGATGACTGGAGTTGGGGAAGAATGTGTCAACCTCGAGCTTCGGGATACCACAGCTCGATTCTTTCGGTTGGCGGTCTTCTGGAGACAAGGCGATGCTGGAGGCGCGGTGGCTCGGGCTGGGATCACCTGAGCTCGCCGGAACAGCGATGATGTCGCGGCGGCGCTCACTGGACCGAAGGTGAGGACGACGGCGGCTTCGGCTGGCAATTCCTAGGGCGACCAAAGACAAAATGGAACGATCAGAAGATGGAGATCATGTTCCCGAGGCTTAGAAGGGATGGAGCTCACCGGAGCTAGCTGGGTTTCTGTCGAACACTGACGGCGCCGGGGAAGATGAAGTTGCCGACGGTGATTCTTGGGAGTTCCGTGGGTTTTCTCGGTGGGAACGTGGAGAGGATGAGGAGGAGGTTCTGATGGCGAGATTAGAGATGAAGTGGTCGATGCTCTCCGAGCTAAGCTGTCCAGGGCTCTGTAAACTGAGAGGAGGGAAGGAAGAAGGAGGCAGTGACACGTTTGCTCATGAAATGCTGAGTTGCTCCATCTCCACAGTGCCTCTGGTGGGTCCCACACGTCAGGCAACAATGTTCTACTCATATTTAGCTAGATTTACTCTATGACTTGTGGGTCCAAGTAGTGATGGTCTAGGAGGAGTGGAGGAGTATGGGTGAATTTCCTGGTGAAACACACTGTCACATGCTGCTATGAGGCTGACAAGTGGGCCAGGTCTTGTGGGGTCCACCTGGAAGTGAGAAATGAGAGAAGAAAGCTCTAGAGACTAAGTGTTGTGAGCTGTAGGGACAGCTGTCTTGGATCTGTGATTTCAGCAGGTTAATAAGGGATATAAATTATGGGAAAAATACTGGAGGTAGAGAAAGATGTGTGTAACCTGCTGACCAAAATTCGTGGTTAGAAGAGGTCTGGTTCATCTCTGGTGAAAAAGCAAAGTAGGCACACTGATCCAGTTTTGCTGCAGTTTCACTTGTTTCTCCAGTGCCTTGATCTTATCATTTTATGTGTTTTCTTTGGGAGATAAATTAATCCAAAATTCCTGATGATAGGGTTCATGTTGGCACACACTTTGGCAAAAGGGCTCTGTCTAATTAGCCCTCATTTTCATCTGGTGAATTTCAGAAGTAACCCAATTTATTTCAGCTAGCTTCCTAGCTTTGCTGATTTGAGGGACTTGGTTGAAGTATTAATTGAAGTGATAAAATTATGTAAAATTTACAGTGGTTTGATTTGGTGAGATAGTGCTTACAGGAATTTTTCCATGGTTTTATGTGCAACCTAACATCTTCAGAAAAATCCTTAGACTGTACCAATGCAAATGGCAAAGAGAAGGATCCAGGCTGAAACTTGTTTGGAATTTTTGAGGGGTCTAAAGTAATGAAATAAATTCTGGAAAAACTATATTGATTCATGATGAACAGGCTAGTATTTGAATAAATTATTTCCCACATATGTTTCTGTCCAATTTGATGCACTTTTTAGGAGTTGGGCTAATGTTGCCGATTAGGGTTTTATTGTATTGATGGTTTTAAATTTTGCAAACTTTATTTTGCAAGAAGTGACAAAGCAAGAATTTAGTTTGTGCACTCTAGTGGCAGTAGGTCATAACCCTTATTACTTGGAATTAGATTTGGGGCTGTGATAGATGGGATCCTGGTCTTCTGTATAATCGGCTGGAAAGGATTGGTTGAGAAAAGAGGTCCCAAAGAAGGCCTTGGAGGTGTAGACATTGAGCCCGAGTTGAACAAACCACTAAGGACCCCCGATATGGCCGATGGGCTGGCCGGCCGATAGCTTGGTTGCTACTTGGTGAAGCAGCTGATAAGTAGCGCCAAGGAGGTATTGCCCCAAGGGGATCTATTTCTGATCGTCCAAGCACTCTGCCAGACATTGCATGTTGATTGTTGGGCCGAGGGTTGCACCGCCGAAGACAAACCGTTCTAGCCACGGGTTCAAAAAGGCGACATGTTCCCGATTGTCGACTGGTCCAGTTCCCTTGTTGTGGATTGATATATACCTGGACCAGCCACCAATGTTCTTCGCTTGAAGCCGATGAGTAGGTTTGAACCGGAGCTTGGAGGGATTGATGTAACTTGTCGTATCAAGGCAGGTGAGCATAGTCACATCCAACAAGGTGGGAGTCATCGGCCCATGCCCGAACATGAAGGCGTTGAGGGTGTCAGACCAGAAGTATGAGGCCAATGCGAGTAGAGGTTCATTCCTTTCCATATCGGCTAGAGAGAGATTGATGCAGTGGCCAATATGTGATTCTTCCCAGAGGGTTCTCTTCGCGGCCGATACTCTGATATACCAATCCCTCCACCCAGGTAGCTTGCTCGGCCATGACCTGAAGCTATTGGTCCAGTCACTGACTAGCATGGCGGAGTTCTTGAAAGGAATACGTTGGGTCTCGGCGCTAATGAAATCTATGGGATCTTCGCTACCCATGGGGCCATGGTAGAAAAAGTTCGGGTAATCGGTGGCCGGAATCAAGATTTGGTCTCTAAGGTGCTACAGTAAACAAGAACACGACGAAGAATAGGTAAAAGAACATGGCGGATTGGGTGCATCTAGGCTACGGAATCGGGGAAAATAATCGGGCAGGAAGGTTACCTCGGGGACTGCGGATGCTGATGCCATCGCAAGAGAGAGAGAAGATGCAGGAATCAGCGGTCGAAGAAGAGAGTTGTGACGGTTCGTCTGGGTTCGCTGGAGCTTGTCGAGGTTTTGGAAGATGAAGCGGTGGTGTTCTGGTGATGTGAAAGCATAAAAAAGGCTAGGTAGATGAAGCGGTTTATAAAGGCATGATGACCGGGCGAGAATCGAGGCCGTTGGCACTGTTTCAAACAATTAAGGCAAGTGGGCTACCTTGGGCCGCCTCGGTATGGAAGAGATCTGAAGGCCCAAAACAAAAGAATTTCGAAGTCCTATTGAAGAACTCCAAAATTGGGGGGCATGTGTTAACGCCAAAATTTGGTAAGGCCCTGTATCAGATTCGGTCAAGAAGAAAATTGTAGTCAACCAACGGAAATTGATCCAGAAGGGACCGAATCCGGGAAGGAGCCGTGAAGACCGCAGTATGGCAGTTATTTACCGTGTCTATCGTTTAGGCAATGTTGGTTTTTATCTTTAGGAAACCTGATCTCATGTCTGATCGGGTCTTATTAATATTTCCTCCTGTAAATTAGGAAATTGTGTGCCGTGTCCAATAAGGACTGATGTCAACTCGAGGTATAAATACGTATGCTCGGGTGTTGTGTAAAATCATCAATCAATCAATACAAATTCAGCGCATCACCACCCTTTCGACTGGTTCTTGCTTCTCAAGCCGGGCTGCATCGGTTAAGTTCGACCTCCTGCGAGAGGGTAAGTCTCGTCACCCCGGCTACCTATCGGCTAGGACTTCCTCGGTTAGGTCTGATATTCTAGTCGGTTTATGGTAGTCGGCTTATCACGATGGATTTAATTTCATAAGGTGGTACTCAACCTACATGCTTGGCCAATAGTTGCCATGAGCAACATTATTCTAGCCGACATGACGCTGAAGAGACTAACTTCCGAGTAGTGCACTACTCGGGAGAGACTATAAATATTCTTTCCAGCTGAGATGACACTGAGGAGTCTAACTTCTGAGTGGGACGCCACTCAGGAAACACTATAAACACCTTTTGTAGCTGACATGAAGCTGAAGAGTCCCATATATGAGTGGCATGCTACTCGGCAAGACTATAAATCATATTCCGGTTGACATGATACCGAAGAGTCTCATATACCAGTAGAATCCTACATGGGAAAGACTACAAGGTTAAAGATCTTTGACTTTATGTTTAATTGTTTTCACAATTAAGCACAAAGTCGGGGGCTACACCTAATATGTGCGCCTATTCGGCGCACACTATTCATACATCTACATGAAGCCCTACATAGCCTTGCTGCCAACTGACATGAAGTAGGACTCGGGAAGAAGAAGCACCCAGACAAAGAGTACTCAGGAGCAATGCACTTGGGCAATCTTCACCGTGGAGGATGAGCACTCGGCATCAGCTGTGACTCAACTTTGAAGGTCTCAGGGCCTACTGTGGAGGCCATGGGCCCCGGGTACCTCATCACAAGCATATGGGCCACTCGGACAGAGGATGGGCCGAGTCTTGTAATTAGAGATATAGTAGCACCCGACAGACTTTGCCTTGTACAATAAGGAATATACAGACCTAATCGAGTAATTTGTATCTCTAAGAGGAGATCCCTTGGCCGTATCCAGCTGGGACTCCTACCTTGTACCCATGTCCCCCAGTATATAAGGGGAGGCAGGGTACCCCCTGAGGGCAGAAGATCATTGATCGACACAAATCCTCAAAGGAATACCACCACAACTGGACGTAGGGTATTACCTCACATGGAGGGTCTGAACCAGTATAAAATCTCCCTGTGTTCCTTTGCAATCCACCGAGTTTCCATCCGCCGAGTAGCCCCATATTCATATTGCCAGTGTAAAACATCGACACATATTCCGGTTGACATGATACCGAAGAGTCTCATATACCAGTAGTATACTACTCGGGAAAGACTACACAGGTTAAAGATCTTTAACTTTATGTTTAATTGTTTTCACAATTAAGCACAAAGTCAGGGGCTACACTGAATAGGTGCGCCTATTTGGCACATACTATTCATACTTCTACATGAAGCCCTTCATAGCCTCGCTGCCAACTGACATGAAGCAGGACTTGGGAAGAAGAAGCACTCAGACAAAAAGTAGATGGGAGCAATGCACTTGGGCAATCTCCGCCATGGAGGATGAGCACTCGACATCAGCTGTGACTCAACTATGAAGGTCTCAGGGGCTATTGTGGAGGCCATGGGCCCCGGGTACCTCATCACAAGCATATGGGCCACTCGGATAGAGGATGGGCCGAGTCTTGTAATTAGAGATATAGTAGCACCTGGCAAACTTTGCCTTGTACAATAAGGAATATACAGTCCTAGTCGGGGTAATTTGTATCTAAGAGGTGATCCTTTGCTGTATCCGGCTGGACTCCAACCTTGTACCCCTGTCCACCAGTATATAAGGGGAGGCAGGGCGCCCCTGAGGGCAGAAGATCATTGATCGACACAAATCCTCAAAGGAATACCACCACAGCTAGACGTAGGGCATTACCTCACATCGAGGTCCTGAACCAGTATAAAATCTCCCTATGTTCCTTTGCAATCCACCAAGTTTCCATCTGCCGAGTAGCCCCATATTCATATTGCCGGTGTAAAACATCGAAACATATTCCGGTTGACATGATACCAAAGAGTCTCATATACCAGTAGTATACTACTCGGGAAAGACTACACAGGTTAAAGATCTTTGGCTTTATGTTTAATTGTCTTCACAATTAAGCACAAAGTCGAGGGCTACACCTAATAGGTGCGCCTATTTGGTGCACACTATTCATACTTCTACTTGAAGCCCTTCATAGCCTCGCTGCCAGCTGACATGAAGTAGGACTCGGGAAGAAGAAGCACTCAGACAAAAAGTACTCGAGAGCAATGCACTCTGGAAATCTTCACCGTGGAGGATGAGCACTCCTTGAGAAGATCATTGATCATTGATCGACACAAATCTTCAAAGGAATACACCACAACTGGACATAGGGTATTACCTCACATCGAGGGCCAGAACCAGTATAAAACCTCCTTGTGCTCCTTTCCAATCCGCTGAGTTTTGATCCAACGAGTAGCCCTATATTCATATTGCCAGTGTAAATATTGACACCACCATGGTTGCGGATCGGAGCTAGACCATGCTGGTGCTTAGACTTCGGACACTTGTTTGCAAAATGCCCTGGCTCTTGGCAATTGAAGTAGAACAGGACCTTCCCGTTACCTTCCTTGCATGTGGTACCCCTAGTCCCTTCCACCGAAGCAGGGCAAGGAGCCTTGTTGTTGTTGCCTTGGGGTTGTTGAGGAGCCTTGACTATGTATTGTGGCCGAGGGGGCTATTGAGCATGGGAGCCAGATGAACATCCACCGGCGTAAGGAGCGGTAAAGTGGAGCCTCTAACTAGGTCCTTGTTGTGCCTTGAAGTGTTCTAGGTGACCCATGTGGTTGTCGATCTCCTTATGCTCGGCTTCCTGGCGGACAGCTTTGTTGACCAGCCTCTGAAAATTTGCATAGTCATTGGAGATCAATTGCACCGAGAGGTCGGAGTTGAGCCCGGACAGAAACTTTTTCTGCTTGTCCTCATCTTCCCGCACATCCTCTGGCACATAGCGGGCCAGACGGTTGAATTCATGCAGGTACTCTGTTACCCTGTGATTCCCCTGCCTAAGGTTGCGAAATTCACACGCGCTTCTTCAAAGCCATGACTCCTGCAGGCACATGGGTTTTTTGGAAAGCGGCTATGAAACGACCCCAGGTGATAGTCTGATCTGCTGGTTGGGTAGCTTGGAAGTGGTCCCACCATTATGAATCGGGTCCTTGGAGCTAGTGGGAGGCAAATCTATGGTGTCCACTGGGTTGGTGGTACTAGAGAAGGTAGGTGGGCGAACACGAAGGAACTCAGTTAGCTTGGATTGTGGTGGATTTGGTGGTGGTGCGGGAGCTTGAGCGCTGGGCAGGTTTTGTATGCGGTGGAGGATGTCAGCTATCACATGGGTCTGTTGGGTTAGGATCTGGGTGAGAACAGGATTATCCATGGGAGGTGGGGGTGGTGGTAGATCCTCCTGATTGTGCTCTTGTTGCGGCCTAGTACTGCCAGTAGCATTTCTCCTAGTGTTCACCATCTGACCAAGGGAAAGAGGAAATGAAAGAAAACTAAGATAAGGACTTAAACCAATTTATTTAAACTTTATTGCTATGATGTTGGTAGGATATAAGGGTTCAAATAGTTAAAGAACATAAAAGAGGGGTATGACCATATCACATAAGACCGATATGCACCATACCAAGCATACAAGTCAAAATGAAGTTCTATTAAGATAAACAAAGAAAAACAGACACGCGCTACATCTACACGTCTACTACTCCGGAGGGGTGCTGCCGCTGGGATCCACGATGGGCTCGGTGGTGCTGCCGGAGGTGCCGTCATCCTGGGGAATAGAGGGCTCACGACCAGTGATCTTCTGGACCAGGAAACTTGCCACCGCGTGGTACTCGTGGACAATCACCGGCCCAGTGGTGCTCTTGCGGGCAGTGATCTTCAGGCTGTGGCAGACTCGACAACACTTGGAGCGGCAAATCTGTCCCTGGGCAATCTTGAGAGCACGCAACTCCTCCTCCAGTTTGTCCAACTCCTTCTTTAGCTTCAGGTTCTCCAGGCGAAGCTCCAGAATCTTCTCATTGTTCTGCACCAACCCACGGTGCACTAGCCTATGGAAGTCGACTCGGGCCTCGTCATATGCTGCCACCATATGTGCCAGATGCACAACGGTGGTGTTGTCCTCCATGTGGTTCCCTCGGAAGCTGGAGTAGCCTGTCGAGCTATCGCAGCAAGGGTGGTAGCAGAAAAGAGTGTACAACAGCTGGATCTTGTAGTGGTGGTGAAGCATGCCCATGGCGAGAAGGGCGGTGTTCTGGCAGGCGCTCTTGTACGTATCTCCTCCAGCCTTGATGGTCATCAAATCCTAGGCTGGTGTGTTGGTGAGGAGCATGGTGGTGACCTCCCAAAGGATATGGGGTGTGTCATCATCTCTGTTAGTGGCAGGAATGTCAATCCTAGTGTACTCCACCTTCGGAGAGTAGCCGAGAGCAGTGGTGAGGTAGTGCAACTCCAGCACGAAACCCTTCATCCCCTGGCAACGTTGAGTGAGTCATTCTAGAAAAAACAAAGGGTTAGCAAGCATTTTTAAATGAAGCGAGTAGAGATGGAACAAAGTTTTCACAATTAGGGTATGACTTTTTAAAATATTTTTTAAGGGCTTGGGATCCATTGGCTCATCCTAGGGTCAACGGATGCTCTGATACCACCCTGTCACTCTCGGAAAATACCCAAAGATACTTTCCATGCAAAAGCATGTATAAATCCTCGTCCCAGGAGGCGAGGTACACCACAGAATTTATAAATAACAGAGTTTATGTGGAGGCCATGGGTCCCGAGTACCTCACGGAAGGCAATACGGTCACTCGGATAGAGGATGGGCCAATCCATTTAATTAGGGATATAGTAGAGCTCGGCTTTATATTACCTTGCATGAGAAGCAAAGGGATATCATCCTAGCCGGTTACTCTATGTTCCTAGAGGGAAATCCCTTAGTTGAGTCCGACTGGGATTCCTTCCATATAACCTTGCCTCCTCGGTATATAAGGAGAGGCAAGAAGCCCCCAGGGGCATATAGAATCTCACCAGAGAAACCTCGAAGGCAATACACAACAGTTGGAAGTAGGGTATTACCTCACCCCGAGGGCCTGAACCAGTATAAAACCTTTGTGTCTCTTTGCATCCATCAAGTTTAGGTCTTAAGAATAGCCCCATAATCAATACAGCTGATATAAAACAACGACAGTTGGTGCGCTAGGTAGGGGTTTTCGTCAAGATCATCGTCAACAAGCCCGATGGATCTAATCACTAGAATCAATGGCATCAACTTCATCCCCGGACAAACCATCAGCTTCGGGAGACTCGACTTCATCGCCAACAATCTTGGCAATCTCACCCTGTCCGACTCAGTTTCGACCCGATCGGCCAAGGACCAGGCTGACCCAGCGCCAGTCGGCTTACTCAACACCACAACGGTATTCAACAATCTGCTTCGGCGATATCCAAGATCTGTGAGTTCAGGGATAACTCTCTTTTCTGGTGTTCGACTCGAACACGGACCTGAGCCAATCGAGATTGGGCTTAGGGAAGGACAGATCATCAACTTCCCACTCGGACTAAACAAACCCGCATCCATCATCAATTCAAATCTGATGCAGCAAACTCAATCCTCTGGAATTCGACCCGAATACAGCCCAGAGCCGCTCAGGATCGGGTCTAGGGAGGTTGGGGTAATCCTCACACCATTAAACTACTCGGAGCCGACATCAGTTCGAGGAGCTTTTCTCCACCACTTGAAGTCTTCAGGGCGTCAATGGGATCCACTCTGACACAAGATGCACGCCGACTACGTGCCAACAAGAGGAGGAGGCTCACCGACTACACAAGCAACAAGAGGAAGAGAATCGATGCCTACAGGACGAGCGTAGAACCCGCAAAGACAATCTGTGCAAGGCTGGCCGAACGGCGCAATGGGAGATCCTCCAAGCCAAGGAGAGCGACCATGACGTCTTTGTAACACCTCAGTAGAACGTCGTGGCCGCAGCAACACTCCTGGACACTCTGCAGCTATGGCTTGATCACCATGCTACCCCGACTATCGCGAGGGTCAAGGCTATGATAACAGTTGCAGCTTGCCAACAACGTCAGTAGTTTGGAGACACCCTCATCCCATTGGGAAAACAACTTCAGATGCTGCAACATCATCAACCGCGACAAGACCTCGAGATGTGAGTACTGATCAATGCCACTCGGAGTGAAACCGTGTTTCACAAGGATAGAACGATGATCGTTGCCGGTATCAGCATCATGGGTGTCACGAAAATCACAACACCCGAGAGCGATTACGATGTGACCTCCGCCACGACATCAATGCCTGATGCTAAGAACATGAGGAGGATGACCGTTGCCAACTTGAAGACGAGCACAAGCGCTTCGGCCTTCACCACGGGCGGTTTCACCGACGCAGTTGGAGCTGGAGCCATCACTCGGATGAAGGAGTCCTCACCTTCTCGCGCAAACTATAGCAAGTCCACTGGCCCACAGGCTTCAAACCAGCTGGCATAGAGAAGTATGATGGCAAGACTAACCCCGAGTCTTGTTTGACCATGCACACCTTAGCAATCCGAGCAGCTAGAGGCAACCATAAAGCCATTGCAAATTATCTTCTAGTTGCCCTAGCTGACTCAGCTCGGATGTGGTTAATGGGGCTTCCCGAAACTCCGTGAGCGGTTCGTGGACAACTTTTAGGGAATGTACCAGAGACCAGCGTCTGAGTATGACCTATACCAGTGCCACCAGAAGAAGAACGAGTCTCTCAGAGACTACATCAAGCACTTTTTTGATAAGCACTTTTCTGATAAATGGAACTCAATCCCCAAGATCAAGGATGAGGTAGTCATTGCTGCCTTCCAAAAGGGAGTCAAAGCCACCCTGTTCACTGCAAAGTTCACTCGGAAGCCACCTACATCCATCAAAGCTCTCTTCAACATGGCCAACAAGTATGCTGATTTAGCCGATGTAGTGGCTGAAGCACTCAATGACAAGAAGTACAGCTCCCTTCCACGGGGTAATCTCCGACCTCTCTTCAACTCCACTCGGCCAGATTACTTTGCAGGTCATCTTTGGCACGTGAGAAAATTTTTGCATAGAGAGTATCTGCTTTGAAGTTGCCGACTTTGAGACAGCTTACCATGCCATACTCGAAAGATCGGCACTCGCCAAATTTATGGCAGTAGCCCACTATACATACATGATGCTCAAGATGCCTGCCCCAATAGAAGTGCTCTCCCTACGCAGCGACGTCAAGTAAGCCTTCACCTTTGACAAGGAGAGCTGCGAGTTGGCCTAGTCACAAGAGGCTGCAGTCGAATGGAGTGATATCCGGCTGGTAACAACAACTTCAAAGGACACCAACAAAGTCCCGGCAAAAAGGATGGCCAAGTCAGGAATTTCAACGGAGTCAGAATCCAAGATCCCCCTAACCCCTTCTGACCCCACCAAGACTGCGCTTGTTGGGACCGGACTCGAACCCAAATAGGAAGACGAATTTGTCACCTTCCTCCAGGCAAACAGGGATATTTTTGCCTTAGAAGAGACTTTTCAAAGCCCTCTAAGATTCAAGATGAAGCTAAACCCAAAAAAGTGTGTCTTCAGAGTAACTTGGGGAAAACTACTCGGTTTCATCATATCACACCGTGGCATAGAGGGGAACTCAGAGAAGATCAATGAAATCATGAACATGGCCCCCCCGACTAGCCAAAAGGACAAACAGAAGCTAACCGGCTGCATGGTGGCACTTAGCGGATTTGTTTCCCACTTAGCGAACGGGGCATGCCCTTCTTCAAGCTATTAAAAAAAGGTGACAATTTTCACTGGACGCCTGAAGCCCAAAAAGCCTTTGAAGACTTCAAGAAATTTCTCATATCACCACCTGTGTTGGCGTCACCAATGCCCCAGGAACCGCTTATGTTGTATCTGGCAACAACTACTCAGGTAATCAGCATGGTTCTAGTCATCGAGCGCGAAGAGCCAGGATATATCTAAAAGATACAATGATCAGTATACTTCATCAGCGAAGTCCTAGGTGAATCAAAGACGTGCTATCGTCAAGTCCAGAAGCTGCTCTATGGACAACTCATTACTGTCTCAAAGCTGGTGCACTATTTTCAATCGCACCAAGTCATAATTATCACTTCATTTCCACTCAGGGATGTTCGACAAAACTGCGAAGCCACTGGCCGAATCGCTAAATGGGCACTCGAGTTGATGACATTTGACATTATTTTCCAACCACGGACAACAGTCAAATCTCAAGCACTTGTCGACTTCGTGGCTGAGTGGACAGAAGTTCAGTCAGCTACACCGGCGGACAGGCTTGAGTACTAGACAATGTACTTCGATGGTTCTCTACGGATCGAAGGAGTAGGAGTTGGTGTCGTTCTGACGTCACCAATAGGACAAAAACTCAAATATGTCCTTCAAATACATTTTCTAGCATCCCACAACATCGCCGAGTATGAAGCACTCATCCATGGGCTCGGTATTGCCATATTGCTCGGTATCTGACGATTGGTGGTTCCTGGAGATTCTGAGCTAGTGGTGAACCAAGTCATGAAAGACTGGACGTGCCTGGACAACAACGTGACAGCATACTGTCAAGAAGTGCGGAAGCTAGAAAACAAGTTTAATGGGCTAGAAATCACACATGTCTTGCAGCAATACAACAAAACTGCAGATGAGCTAGCCAACAAGGGATCCAAATGCGAAGAGGTCTCGACTAGAGTTTTTGTTGAGCAATTACTACAGCCATCAGTTAAGAAAAAGCCTGATCCTGATAAGTCAGGGGTTGAACCAGAACTACACTCAATGGAGGTGCTCATTATTCCTAAAGACTGGCAAACTCCAATTATCCGATTTCTACTGGAAGACGAGCTCCTGGAAGATCGCAACGAAGCTGAGCAAGTCAAGACAAGAACTTTTTAGTCGAAGCACATCCAGAGTCCTCATGCACTGCATCACACCTGAGCAGGGCAAGCAGATTCTGCAATCGATCCACTCGGGCATATGTGGCAACCACGCTGCATCAAGGATGTTAGTCGGAAAGGCTTATAGTCTTTTGGCCGACTACGGTTACCGATGCTAAAGACATAGTCCAGACATGCGAGGGATGCCAATTTTTTCACTTAGCAAACACATTTACAAGCTCAAGAATTACAAACAATCCCAAAGTCTTGGCCCTTTGTAGTATGGGGGCTTGACATGGTTAGGCCTTTCAAGAAAGTGTCAGGAGGGGTCACACTTGTTTGTCACAGTGGACAAATTCACAAAGTGGATTGAGGCAAAACCAGTTGTTACCATCACTGTGGCCAGGGCAAAAGACTTCATCATGAGTATTATTTACCAATTTGGAGTCGCTAATCGCATAATAATGGACAACGACACTCAGTTCACAAGCGGCATCTTTCAAGATTTCTGTGATGAATTCGGCATCAAGGTCTGTTATGCTTCTTTGGCTCACCCATAGAGCAATGGGCAGGTTAAGCGCAAATGACATGGTCTTACAATGTATCAAGGCTAGGATGTTCGACTGACTACAATCATATGAAGGGCGGTGGATACAAGAACTCCCATCCATTCTCTGTTCTCTACGAACCACAGTCTGTCGGGCAATAGGGCAATCCCCTTTCTTCCTAGTCTATGGTACTGAGGCCATGTTACCTACCGAGTTGGAGTTTGGCTCTCTGCAAGTTTGGGCCCACTCAGACGAAAAGTCAAATAAAGACCGACTGGTCGAGCTCGATCAATTGGAGGAAGCTAGGGACATCGCAGCAATTCAGTCAGCAAGATACCTTCAAGGCCTACGTCATTATCATAGTCGTAATGTCTGTGGTTGTGCCTTTTTGGTGGGAGATCTCGTATTGAGAAAAATTCAAACCACCAAAGACATGCATAAATTATGTCCCTTATGGGAGGGGCCATTCATTATCAATGAGGTCACATGCCCAAAGGCTTACCGACTGAAGACCGAAGACAGCGTCCTGATCAATAACTTATGGAACATAGAACAGCTACGTCTTTCCTGTACCTAAGCATTGTACTCAATTAATATATATAAATAAAGTTTTTTCACTCTAACTTACTACACCGATTGTTCCAACAGAGTAGTGAGTCAGGGGCTACATAATGATAATATATCTCCTGTTGATTGTTTAAAGTCAAATCTGTTCTATGTAAGTCGCAAAGTCTTATAACGATTATGCTAACTTCTATGGAGTAAAGATTTATTGGATGAGCGCTTTTTAAAGTTGGTCCTCACCACTCGGTATAACATGGCTAGTCAGATAAGTCTAATGACAACTATGATAATTTCAGAATTTCGAAGGATCTTTACAACAACATGGAAACACACGTATTTACAATATATACAAGTTATAATTGTCTTTCCCCGCATACAGCCTGCTTAAAGAGTTTGTTATATTTTTGGGCAGAACAATTACAGCGGTAACTCCTCGGCTATTGCTCTTGTAGTAGGCCTCGTCATCATAATCAGATCAAGGCCCTGCTCTGGAGTGATGCCCTCGGCAAACCCCTCGCCGACTGTCACAGCCCAAATTTTCGGGAATTAAATAATTAATTAATAATTGATTTTCTAGAATTTATATTAAAATTGTAAAGCAAATTAATTAAGTGAAGTAAAAATAGGAAGTAAAAACTTCTTTAATAAATCATGGTTCAAATTATTTTTAATAAATCATTTGTGTGTAATTACACTCTCTGAAATTTTCTAGGATTTTTTGGAGCTCCAGAATTAATTTTAATATTACAAAGATCAATTTCAGTAATTATTTAAATAATTCTCAATTCTTTTTCTCGGGTCGTTCTCTATCAAATCCCTTTGTACCTTTCTCGGGTTGTCGTTCCCGAATCTCTGATTCCCTAAAAAGTCCGACACCGGAAACATCCCCAAAGTTCCAAATCCAACAGACTCGGATTTATTAATTTCCTTTTTATCGAATATTCATTTCTTTCCCCCTATGATTTTATCGAATAAAATCCAAATCCTCAATACTCAGAATAGTCGTTTCATCCCGAAACCCCTTGGTCTCCTCAATTCCAAAGAAAAATTCCGATTCCGAAAATGTTCCGATATTTCTGAGCTTCCAAAAATATATATCGCGATATTCCAAATTTTTTCCCAAAATTTTGAGGTTCCAAAATTATCCTTGACTCCCTAAATGTTATAAAATTCAAAATTTCCCAATTTAGGTTTTTCCGAAAATCCTTTGGGTTTTTCCTTCTTTTTTTTCCCTTTTTCTCTCCTCCTTTTTCCTTTCTTCCTCCTCTCTTCTTCCTTCTTTTGTTCTTCTTCCTAGCCGAGCTCCCGGCCCAGGCCACCGTGCCACGCCTCGGGACTCCCTACCCCGGCCCGAGTGCCTCCCCTCAGCCTCAGCCCAGCCTACCGCGCCTGCGTCCGACCTCGGCCAAGTCCGCCGCGCCGCCGACCCGGCCTAGCCGGCCGAGTCCCGAATTGTGCCGATGCCCCGCAATGGCCACCGCCAAATCCACTGCGCCGTCGTTCCCATGCCGCCGCCAGACTCTCTCCCCTATAAAGCTAGCTGCTGCGCCCCGTGCCCTAGCCGGCTCGGCTCCTTTCCACGCCACCTCGCCCAGCTTCCACCGCACCGCCAGCACCAGGCTGTCGTCGCCTCTGCACTCCGCCGCCGCGCTAGCACTGCCGCCTCCTCTGCTGCCGCACCGCCCCGAGGCAGAGCGCCGCCGCCACCCTGTCATGCCATCCCTCTGCTGCTCCCGTGCACCGTCGCCCTACCGCCTGAGTCGCCGCTCCGTGCGTTGCCTTGCCGCGCCGACGCATGGAGCCCATGCCGCCGCTCGGCTGCGGTCATCGGCGTCCTTTGCCGCCCCGAGGTGAGCATCCTCGATGGTGCCATGGCCCTTTTCCATCTCTGCCCAGTGCGCCTGCTCACCAGCCATCGCCGGTCGCTGCGTCACCGTCCCATCGCCATCGTCTACTGCCGTCGATTGTCGTCATCGTCTCCCGACCTCCCCTGTCTTGCCGCGTGCCGGCAATGCACCATGGCAGGGACGGTCATCCTCCTATGATTGACATGCGGGGCCCTTGTGCAGCCTCCTCTTCTCCGTCAATGACGTGTGTACCCCAATGATCAGACGCCTAACCAATCTCGGCCTTCCAACACATTTTGATAAAATCCTCGCCGATCTGTGTCGCCGTTTTCATCCTCTCCCTCCCCGGCGTTTGTTGACTCCGCATTGCCGGCGTTCGTCGTCACCATCTCAGGAGCCAAAGCCGTCGTGCCATTTCTGTGTCCCTGCTATGCCGTTGTCGATTGCCATTGGACTTCAACCTCCCCGCACTGTCGTCATGTCACCAGACACCCTCACGGTCAAGCCTCCTTCACCCACGGCGACCCCAGTGCATAGTTCTCCAACAGGTCTCAGCCATCCATCGTGTACGATCGGATTTGGCTCGGGCAATCTTCATAAAGTCCGTGATTAAATCTCATCTGTCCGCACAGTTCCAATTTAATCCGAGCTGTCGAGTTTCCCCAACCCCAACCAGTGCCATCTCAACCCTAATCATCACATCGGCATTTGCATCATCGCCATCACACCCTGCCAACCCAACCAGTTCATCACACATCACTTTTCTCTGGTCCATGGACCTAGACCCTGTGATCTAGGTCACTACTAGTGGGCCCCACTACTGTACACAGCCAAAAATATTTATTTTAATCCCAAAATCCAGAGAATATTCCAATGAATATTGTTTTCCAATTCGTTCCGGAATTCTCTCTGAAATCAATCTTCCGAAAGCCATATCTTTTCTGTTTGAACTCCGATTCGACCTGTTCTTCTTCCTAAATTCATCTAAAATCATAGTCTACATGTTTATGTACTTTTATGTACTGTTTGTTTGGAGTCTCTTAGGGTTTTTCATCATTTTGCGTGTAGTTACATATATTTCACCATTTCGGAAAATCACGAAGTCTACAAAAGAGTTCGGAAGATTTGCGGAAGACGTTTTGGTTGCAAGGCAAGTCACACAACAATCTCCTTGAGCATGTTGATCCCATTTGTGAAAATTATTTTATTTTAAAGTTATTTGCATGAAATGTTTTGGAATGACATTATATGGGTATTTATTTATTATCCAATATCCATTGATAATTATGGCCATTTTGATGTTGATATCTATACCTTGATACCCTGGGTAAATAATACTGACTAGCCGGGTGTTTAATTATTTATCTGGCTAGATTATTTAGGAGTTTCTGAGCCATGCCTAGAAACTTTAGCGTCATTTTATGTGGGATAATTTGTGATTCACATATGGATAATTATTGTTTAAAGGCTATATTTTCACGACAGTGAGTCGTGGTTGCTTAATTAATGGAGCAAACTAAAACTTGACTGAATGGTGGGTTGTGAGCACCAGGGATTGTGAATGTTGCTAGTAGTGCTCATGACAGTTGAGGACCGGTTCGCGGACTACTTGTTGCAAAGCAACACTCGTGCTAACCACAAGCTAGAATGGGATAGCAGGAGTTTGAAGTGTGCTGAGTTCAATAGGAGGCACCAGGGCAGGTTTGTGGCTGGTATAAGTCCGCACATGGCAGTGACAATAAGTCCATGCTTCGGGCATCGAGCCGTCTCGTGGGAAGGTACTTGATCACACCAACCGGAGACCGGAGGTTCGGTGGGAGGCTCTCCTATTGTGTGAGTTACATGGATAATCCTGTCACAATTCCTTTCCGAGATATCGTGGTGGTATTAAGGGGCACAATGATGTGTTGTGGAGTTGTGTCTTGTGGATAAATTGGTACATCTCTGGCCAGAGTAAAACTATTCGAATAGCCGTGCCCACGGTTAAGGGCAAGCCTAGCAATGTTTTCTGTGATTAGTTCCACACTGCTTAATGATGATGATGAATGGTGGAAACTTGATAGCTTCAGTTTGGAGGGAATATGGTTTGGGCCTGAACTGCGTTGGAGCGTTGTTCAGAGATTGGTTAAATGTTGATAATAATTAAACTACACTGTTTTAATGGTTTTAAATGCAAAAGTTTTAAATGCTATTTTACGCAAATAAGCCATACTATGCCTTTCCTTTGGATTCCTGTTGCATTACACTGCATTCCCTAGTGTGGCTTGTTGAGTACGGTGGGTGGTACTCAGTCTTGCAAGATTGCAATCATCAGAGTGAAGCTTAGCGAGGAGGAGAAGTTTGGTGTTTGGCTTATACCCCAGTTGAGCTGCAATCATCAGATTGCAATCATCACACTGTTTTTCTTCAGTGTGAGGACTAAGCGCCTCTTCTGTAAGTATTTATCGTTATTTTGTTTTGGTTATGTTTATCAAATTGTCAATTTGTGTACCTCGGCTGATTCCTAGATGAGGATTTATTGCACAAATTAGCTTTGGAAATTCTGGTGAATTTCTGGGCGTGACACCGACCGCTTCAATATCCACTTGGGAGTAAAGGGACATGGTCATAGCGAGGACCTGGGTAATCCCCAGGGTGGAGTGCTCCGTAGCAAAGTTCTTCAAGACAGCCGGAGCATCTTGAAGGCATTGGAGTACTTGGGCGGGCGTGCTTGAACTAGAACTGACTTCTCCCGACTGCTTGATGTCTAACAGAGACTTCGCGGAGCCCACAATGGCTCTCCGCGAGTCTTCTATCGCCTTGATTTGCTCACCGAAGGAGTTGAACTGTGTTTGCACGTTGACCTTGTAGTCTGTCATCCAAAAAGAAAGCTACGAGGGAAACTGATCACTTAGTCAACCAAAGTTCAAAAGCAGACGAGCAACTTACTTGCGAACTCAGCATTGACCTTGGACTTCGGCTTTTCAAGATCCTTAAGTTCTTTCTTCAGGCGCTCTATCTCCAGGGATTGATTGTGAAGTTTGGTCTCATGAGCTATAGCTAGACAAATTTGAAGATCAATAATCAGCAGAGGATACCTGTAGCTACTCGGGCAGTAGGAAGACTTACCCCGGATAGTCTTGATCTTTTCCCATTGCTCGTGGGGCAGCTTATTTACTGGGTCCTCAGTCAGGCCTCCCTCTCCTTGCTGGTCCTTTCTAGCTCATCCTTCTCAGTTTGGAGCTAGGTGAATTGAGCAATCTAAGGAGTAAGCCTCGCAAGTGCCTAACTCATCTTAGATCGATCAACAATTCTCTACAAGACAAGTTATTGTCAAACAAGACGATTGTTGATGTTTTGTATCGGCAATGAGAATATGGGGCTACTTGTGAGACCTAAACTTGATGGACTGCAAAGGAACACAAAACAATTTATACTGGTTTAGACCCTCGAGATGAGGTAATACCATATGTCCAGTTGTGGTGTATTGCCTTTGAGGTTTCTCTGGTGAGATTTGCGCTATTCTTCTTCTTTTTCTGCCCTCAGGGGGCGCCCTGCCTCCCCTTATATACCGGGGACAGGGTTACAGAGTAGGAATCCCAGCCAGACTCCAACCAAGGGATTTCCTTCTAGGAATACAACGTGCCCGACTAGGACTATATCCTTTCCTTGTCGTACAAAGTTATGTATGCCGAGTCCAATTGTATCCCTAATTACAAGGTTGGGCCCATCCTCCGTCCGAGTGGCCCAAAAGCTTCTCATGAGGTACCCGGGCCCATGGCCTCCACAACAGCCCCTAAGACCTTCATAGTTGAGTCACAGCTAACATCGAGTGCTCATCCTCCACGGTGAAGAATTCCTGAGTGCATTGCTCCTGAGTACTCTTTGTCCGAGTGCTTCTTCTCCTAAGTCCTGCATCATGTCAGCTGGCAACGAGGCTATGAAGGGCTTTATGAAAAAATATGAATAGTGTGTGCCGAATATGCGCACCTATTAGGTGTAGCCCCCAACTTTGTGCTTAATTGTGAAACAATTAAACATAAAGTCAAAGATCTTTAACCTCTTAGTCTTTCTCAAGTAGTATACTACTCAGAAATTAGACTCTTCAGCATCATGTCAGCTAGAAGAATTCTTACTCAGGGCAATTGTTGGCTAAGCATGTAAGCCGAGTACCACTTTATGGATTTCAACTCAATACGTGGTTAGGTGTATTTCAGAGATACCTGCATCCTCAATTTTAATGGAGACCAGCTGTCGATCCTCATAAGGATGCATCCTCAATACCTGGTAAATAATTGTCACACCCTAAAAATTTATGTTAATTAAAAATTTTTTGGGTAAATGGAAATACAAGAATACACTAGAAAATTTTTGTTTGAGAAAATTGTTTGAATGAAAGTTTGAAAATTTCCAATATTAAAAATCCCAAGTTCCAATTTTAATTAAATACTTGGATGCTTTTATATTCCTGAGGTTTGGTCAGAATATTTTAAGCATTTGGGTATTTATAATATTAAATTCTTCATATTTTATGGTGGCATTTACTTTTGGTAAATTCCCTATAAATTAATAATCCCTCTGAAATTTTCTCAGAATTTTCGGAGCTCTAGAATTAATTTTAATGGGACAAAGATCATTTCAGTAATTAAATAAGTATAAAATAAATCCCTGTTCTTTTCCCCTGTTCGGGTCGTGCCTGATTCAGTCCCTTGAGGTCACTTCATTCCCTTCAACCTTTGGATCCCTTTTCATTAGGGTTTGGCGTCGTTTTCTCGGAATCCTGAAGTCATCACAAAAACTTAAATTCAGAGTTCTCGGATTTATTTGATTGTGAAGCCCTAAAACCCCTCTGGACTCCCAACTCAAGATCCTCAGAATCTAAAATACCTATTCTTCCCTTGAAATAAATCCTAGATATTTCTTTGAAACTCTTTTCCGTCCAAACAAATCCAAATCTCCAATCATCTGAGATTTCTCCACATTCCAGTCCTGATAAAACATTCTTGTCAACTCTTTAATCCCAAAATATTTATAATATTCAGCATATTCCATTTTTCCAGTTCCCGGGAAAATATTCAAATTTCCATATCTCCAAAATATCCATATATTTTGGAAAGATCAATAATCCAATTTTCGTCGGATTCGCGAATGATTCCGAGACTCTACTTCCCCAAATATTCCTCGACAAAGTATCCTTCCTCCTCTGAGCTCCACTAAATATATTTCATTTTCTAATATCCTCCAAAATTTTGGCTTCCAGAAGCTTCCCCGATTTACCGATTCCCGAAAAAGAAATAATATCCAAATATCCTAAATAACCCCATAATCCGTATATTCGAATTATCCCCATAATATTCCTATATTTTGGATATTTCAAAACCCTTTTGGTCTTCCTAATTTTAAATAAATATTTCAATTCCCACAAACACCTGAGATTCCGGAGTTCCAAATACATAAATGTATAAATGCATATATATGTGTGTATATATATGTATGTACGTATATATATCCCAACATTCGTGGCACTCCAAAATTTTGAACAATTTCCTCAACTTCCGATCTTCCTAATAATTCTTAAAATTCTAAAATTCAAATTCCAAATTTAGGAAATTTTTTGGAAAAACCCCTCTATTTCTTTCTTTTTCATTCTCTCTCTTTTCTCTTTTCCCATCCTTTCTTCTTTTCCTTTTCTCCTTTATTCCCTCTCCTGTTCATCTTCTTCCCTAGGCTCTTTCTCCCTCTCTGTTTCTCCCGATGGAGCCAAGGGCCCAGCCCAGCCGCCCTAGGCTGCGCCCCCCCGGGCTGCGCTCCTCCCCGGACTCGGCCCACGCCACCCTGGCATCGGCATGCGTCGAGTGCGCCTCCTCTCCGCGCAACCGCCACCGCCGACTTCGCCTCCGTGCCGCCGCCTGAGAAGTCCCACTGCCACCCGGGGACGCCACGCCCTACATTTCCCCTGCTATAAATAGCGCCTCACCGTTCCCCTGTGCCCTAGCCACCTACGCCTCCTCGCCACCCTGCCAGCGCCGCCATCTCCTGCTGTCCAGCCCTGCCGCGCCAACCGCCGCCCTCTGCTCCCGAACCGCACCGCCGCTAGCCCGCTTGTGCAGCCGCACCTTGCCCAGCACTACCCCTTCTCCCGTGAGCGTTGCCACCGGTGCGCCACCGCCCAGCAAGCAGTGCCGCCACCTCTGCTGCCATGCCGCTATCGCAGCACCGTCGCCGGCTTCGCCCCTGCAGTTTGAAGCCTGCCACCAGGGAGCACTCCTTTGGCGTCGGTCCCTGTCTCCCTTCCCCAATCCACCGGCCGTCGCCGAGTCTCACCGTCCTTAGCACTGGCACCTCTATCCTTTCCCCATCGTCGTCATCGGCATTGCCATTGTCATCTACACTGGCTCCCGTTCCCCTTCTCCAATCCGATGGCCGTCAATCATCGCCATCCTCCTTTGCCGCACTGTGTCGCCGTCCTGTCTCCAACATCTACCACCGTCGATCATCATCGTAGTCTCCCGACCTCCTCCTGCCTCACCGCGCGCCAGCAATGCGCCACAACAGGGATTGGACTCCCTCCTGAGATTGACATGCGAGGCCTCATCAGCAGTGTTTTTTCTCCCTCTCTGAGTCACCGCCGAGTGCGTCCCACCGTGAGGCCTCTCTGTGTATGACCATCGATGATGGCAACGGGGTGCCCGATCTACCATTAGGTAAGGATAACTCTTGATTTGGTGGAGAATTGACACTCACGATCCGGCTTCTGATCACCAAGACCCGAACCCTACAATCGTTGCACCACGTCTCCTCTCGTTATCAACCGTGCGCTGCCCGATTGACCTCACCACGAAGGCTAATCCCTGCATGCGAATCGAAGAACACAAGCAAGAACAAGAAAGATTGCAACTCACTTGCAGATGAATGATTATACTCTCGAAGTTGGGGTCTCACAAACCGATAAACGGCAAAACTGTTCAAAGACAGAAAAATCTAAGCAAAACCCACCTTTAAACAACGATGGCTACTGTATATATAGGAGTTGGGACGTCCTAGGATTATCCCTAGGGCGCACACCCCTTGGGCTTAGCCCATGACACAATTATAAGGCCCAAGGCCCAAGACACAATTACTAGGACTGGAAGAGGTATATGTCTTATTTTGATGATTCCAGACAGCTCAGGAGGAATTTTTATGTGGGACCAAAACCATCGGAAAGTAGACTCCATAAGCTTTCCAACAAGTACTCATGGGCCCCGAAAGTCCTTCTAGATCAGCGGCTAGGTCCATTTGAAGTTGATGCTGTCAGGAGGCCCGAATCCGAATCCAAAACGTGCAGAACTTCATCTCTTGCCTTCTATGGACCAAAAGTGACGTGGTGATGTAGGAGTAGACTTGGGTAAGGTCTTGGTTTGGTCCCCAATCAACTTCTTTGATCATCCATGTGTTCCTTGCGCTCGACCTCTTTCCCTTCACCCAAGCAAGTATTTCTGCAAACGAGAACACACAAAACTCATGGTGCAGTAACGGCTATTCAAATATATAACGCATAAATCTTATGTAGAAAGTATGCACCTTTGCTTGATGAATACATAACGTTGCTAGGGTCATATCCGAGCTAGTGATGTCCTCATCAATCGGGGCCCGAGCATAGTAGCTTAATCAATTCTAGCCATTTGTTTTATTCCAACCCATCCGAGCCTTCAGATTCACATCAAATATCGAAGCGATTTAGACCATTGGATTGGCCGAGACCAATTCCATCTGTTGAATCCCAATCTCAGCCGTTCAATACATATAAAATCCATAGCTAATCCCATCTGTCCGATTTTCCTGGGACCTAATCCTAGCCGTTGGACCATTCTAATTTAGTCAACGGCCACCTCAGCCCTAATTTCCACGTAGGCATCCACCTCAGTGCCACCTCATCACCACCTGTCGCCAAGACATTGGTCTTCTATTCCACCCCATCCTCTAGTCCATGGACCCAGTCCCTGTGAACCTAGCCACTGACAAGGGGCCCCACAACCAATACCCATCCAAAATAATTCCTTTAGTAGTAAATTCCCGACGGAATATTCTAAGAATATTTCTTTTCCAATTCTTTTTGGATTTATTCAGAATTCAATATTCTGGAAGCCATATCTTTTCCGTCTGAACTCCAATTCGACCCGTTCTTCTTCCTAAATTTATCTAAAATTATGATATACCTGTTTATGTACTTTTTATATACTATTTATTTGGAGTTTCTTAGGGTTTTCATCATTTTGTGTGTAGTCATGTATAATTGTCATTTCGGAAGATCGCAGAGTCTACAGAAGAGTTCGGAAGAGCAGTTGAAGAAGTTTCTATCGAAAGGCAAGTCACACGACAATCCCCTTGAGCATGTTGATCCCATTTGTGAAAATTATTTTATTTTAAAGTTATTGCATGAAATGTTTTGAATGACATTATTACGGGTAATTATTAATAGCCAACATTTCTTGATATTTATGGCCATTTTGTTATTGTTATCTATACCTTGATACCTTGGGTGATTAATGTTGACTAGCTGGATGTTTAATTAATTGTCTAGCTAGATTGTTTAGGATTTGCTTAGCCATGCCTAGAAACTATAGTGTCATTTTATGTGGGATTATTATTCATGCACCAATGATTCAATAATTGTTAAAGGCTATATTTTCACGATAGTGAGTCATGGCTGGTTATTTAATATGCCAACTAAAACTTGACTGAATGGTGTGTTGTGAGCACCAAGATGGGTGATGTTGCTATCACTACTCATGACAGTTAAGGACCGGTTCACTGACTACTTGTTGCGAAGCATATACCGTACTAACCACAAGCCAGAATGGGCAACGGCTGAACTTGTAGTGTAGCATGTCCCAGCAGGAGCCACCATGGTGTGTTTAGTTGATAGGTGGTAGTGTCAATAAATCCACAATGACAGTGCCAATAAGACAATATATTTGGAAGCCAAGAGTTTCTCTAGCCTAGAGGTTGGACCACCTCTACTGGGGACTTGGCCGGTGGCCATTCTATTGGGCATATTATGCGAAGGTCCTATCACAACCTCTATTCGGGTACTTTGAGTATCACGACGCATGGCTGACATGATGTGGAGATTGTGTCTTGTGGGTAAAGTTGTACACCTCTGGCCAGAGTAAAACTATTCGAATAGCCATGCTCGTGGTTAATGAGCGAGCCTAGCAATGTTTTCTATGATTAGTCCCACACTACTCATTAATGATAAATAATGAGGGAAACTTGATAGCTTTAGTTTGGAGAGTTATGGTTTTGGGCCTGACCAGCGTTGGAGCGTTGTTTAGAGATTGGTTAAATGTTGATAATAATTAAACTATACTATTTTTCAATGTTTACAAATGCAAATGCTTTAAATGTTGTTTTATGCAAATGAGCCATACTATGCCTTTCCTTTGGAATTCCTGTTGCATTACATTGCATTCCCTAGTGTGGCTTGTTGAGTACGGTGGATGGTACTCAGTCTTGCAATATTGCAATCATCACAGTGAAACTTTGTGAGAAGGAGAAGTTTGGTGTTTGGCTTATACCCCAATTGAGCTGCCTGTGGCTTGGTGCTGAAGCTACGCTAGTTGCCGTTCCACTGCAGTTTTCTTCTGTGTGAGGACTAAGTGCCTCTGTTGTAAGTATATATCATTTACCGTTTTTGGTTATGTTTATCAAATTATCGATTTGTGTACCTTGGCTGATTCCTAGACGAGGATTTAATGCACAAATTAGCTTTGGAAATTCTGGTGAATTTCTAGGCGTGACAAGTTGGTATCAGAGCCAAAACTTAACTTAGGATAAGCCAAACAGTTAGACCTTAAGGTCATCTTTTCTGAAAAATCTATTTGCAAAAATCTTCTTGTCGATGTTTTACACCGGCAATATGAATATGGAGCTACTCGTCGGATCGAAACTCGGTGGATTGCAAAGGAACACAAGGAGATTTATACTGGTTCAAGCCCTCGATGTGAGGTAATACCCTACGTACAGTTGTGATGTATTCCTTTGAGGATGTGTGTTGTTTGCCCTTAGGGGGCGCCCTGCCCCCTTATATACTGGGGGACAGGGGTACAAGGTAGAAGGGTACAAGATAGAAGTCCTAGCCAGATTACAGCCAAGGGATCTCCTTTTAGAAATATAATGTACCCGACTAGGACTGTATATTCCTTATCGTACAAGGCAAAGTCTACCGGGTTCTATCATATCTCTAATTACAAGGCTAGGCCCATCCTCTATCCAAGTGGCCCATATGCTTATGATGAGGTACCTGGGGCCCATGGCCTCCATAGTAGCCCCTGAGACTTTCACAGAAGAAAATCATCAGGCCGAGTGCCACCAGCACAGCTCCCAAGCCACCGAGTCCTAGACCGGGACCAGCGTAGTCAGGCTCAGTAGCATCGAGCCCAAGAAGAGCACCGCCGAGTACAAGGTTGGGTCAAGTGCCACTGGGCTCAGCAACATCAAGCCCAAGGATGGCGCCGCCGAGTACCCTAGTACCCCAGCTGGCCACACCAAGAGCTAGGCCGACCAGGACTGAAACGCCACCACCGACCGCCGAGCCATCTAGCCCGACAGCTGGCAGTCCTCCAATGCCAGCATCAGGAGCGCCTGGGTGGAGGTTCAAATTCTCTAAGAGGTATGTAACTTTGAGCCTTTCGAAAGTCCTGTTCAGCATTGTGGTGTGTTGATACCTAGCTCTTCATGCAAGAAACGAACCAATATTAATCTCAAGGAGACCACACCGGCTGCTCCTATTGTCGAGCTGGCTCCAGCCAAACCAACGCTAGCGAGCATACCTGCTGAGCCGGTGATCGTCTCAGTTGCAAAAACTAAGGTCATCCTGACTGTAGAGCCACCGACACCAGCTAACCAAGGGGCTAACATTGAGGCTGTCGCCCCAACCCTTGAGCATATCGCTGAAGCCCCAGCAGCCGCCGAGTTGGGTGCCAGGACCCCATCGCCATCCTTGTCGTCATCATCGTCTTCAGAAGGGCCAGACCTCCCCAGGCTTAAGGCTCCTCCCCGCAGATACTCGAGGACATTCCGTTGGGTAGCCCCTAATGGAACTGTGAAGAGTTATGAGCACGATGAAGTGGTAGCGGAGGGGGAACGTGAAGTCTTGCTGAGTCCCGAGGGGTCCAGGTATAATTCCCGCCCTGCTGAGTTCTTGTCAGTCTCCTTTGTATGAGTATCGTGACGCTTGACTCTACTTTGCTTTGTTTTGCTCCGAGCAAAAGATTGTTGACCGCTCAGAGAAGATGAATGAGGTCCTGACCTAGCTTGCCCCCCAACTCCAGCAATTAGGCCAGCTTCAGACCTCGAAGGCTGAATTGGAGTGGTTGAGCCAGGAGAGGGAGACTTGGCTGAGGGGAGCCGTTGACCAGCTCAGGGATGAGAACTAGGCTCTGGCCAAGAAGATCGGAAGTAAGTCTTCCATATTTGTCTTCCTGACTAAATCCCATGCATATTTCTCCAACTTTGCTGTTTCCCGACTACCCAGTTGTGTCCTAACTGCAATCTCGGGTTCTTGGCCATTCTGATGTGTAGCCCTCGAAGCTGAGGTGAAGACCTGAACAGAGGGGGAATCCAAGCTAAAGGAGGCCGAGAAGGCCAAAGTTGGGGTCGAGAAGGACAAGGTCGACTTGGAGAAGGCCAACGCCAAGCTTGAGAGAGAGAAGGTTGAACTGGAGAAGGCCAAAGCCAAATAGGAGGCCGACTACAAAAGTAAGTCTCCGCTCTGACAATGATCTTGACCAATCCCCTAGGCACTCTGTCTATAGTTTTGCCTAGCATGTTTACTTGTCGATGAACCTAGGTAGCTGCTAGAGCCAATGCCCAAATCCAGTTTCAAGCTTTTGTAGAGGAGATAAAAGTCGTCAAGGAGTCACGGGAGATCCTTGCTGAGTCTGTGAAAGGGCTCCTTGACGTAATGGACCCTCATTATGTGGGAACCAGCTCCAACACGATCTCCTAGGTGCGGCGCGCCTTAACGAAGCCCTGAGTATCCTGAAGAGGTACTCGGATGAGCGTGTTGTAGTCAGCGTGGCCCAAATCCTGGTGATGACCAAGTCAATCTACCCCAGGGCAGATATTGAAGCCATCGGAGAGGGATTCGCCAAGGAGATGACACCTGAGGAGGCACTGGAGTTGATAACCCAGGCGAGGCCGACTGCAGAGGTGATCACCCAAGACCTGGGTATGTAAGAACAATCCATCATGCGGTCGGTGTATATAAATTTTTGTAAGCACATGTGTAAATATATGTGCAATGCTGCCAAGCTTTAAGTTCTGACTTAGTTATCGTTAGCTTTACCCAACTATATAGTCTACACCGAGTTGGTCTATAGGAACTTAATAAAATCGTTCATCATAGAAAGTTGTACTCGGGCAAACATAACAAAGTCGTTGTAAAACTTCATAACTTAAGTGTAACGCCCCAGTTTCCGGGCCGTTAAAAACTATTTTCGTAAAAACCCTAATTTCAAAACTTTTGGATTTTTGTGTGTGCTTAAGGACTAAGTGCCGTAGATCTCAGTCTATGCCTCCCTTGAAACCCTAAATCTTCGGTCCCAAACCCTCTCCTAAAATCTGAGACTCGAATTTTGCAATTTGATTGTCTCTCTCAAAACTTCCTCGGAAAAAATCAAAATCCAAACTCCCTTCGAATCCCTTTGGAAGCCTTTGATCAAAATACCATTCTTTCACTCCTCCCAAAAATTCTCTGTACTCGGGTTCAAATTTTGCAATTCGAAGCCCTCCAATAAAACCCTTCAGAAATCGCCTTTGAAGCCCTCTATTTAAACCCCCTTATTTTGTTCCTCTTGAAAAACTTCGAATTCCATCAGGAACTTCCTTCCCGAAATGGCCAAATTTATATTCCTGAAACCCTCAAATCCCAAGAATTAAATTCAAGTTCTAATATTCCCTCGAGGTCCTCCCATTTCTAATCCCTTGCAAAATTCCCAAAATATCCCTGAGTAGCAAGTCCCAATTTAAATTCAAGTTCCGATTCAAAGTCACCTGTTGAATCTCCTCTTTTCTTTTCCCAAAACCATCTAGAAATCAATCTATAAGTAATTGTGCTCAAAATCCAAGCTACAGAAACTCCTCTCAAAATTCCCAAAAGTCCCAGAAGTCCAAATCCCAAAATCTGAAACAAAATCTCCAAATTTGTCCTTTCAAAAACTCTCTCTAGACCTCCCTTCAAATATATATATGTATATATATATGCATATATATATATAAATATATCAGAGTCCCTCTTCAAATTCATTCAATTTAATTCCTGAGATGTCAAACACCAAAATTCCAAAATTAATACCCTTTTCAATCATCCAAAATCCCCATCAAATTCTTCCATATATATATATATATATATATATATATATATATATATCTAGACAAAATATTCCAACCTTGGCAGTACAAATCTCAAGAATTTTGTGGTCCAAATATAAGATTTTGGTCCAATTTCCATGTGGACACCCTGGAAGTGCATTATGGAGAGTAATTACTATGACAACGTGAAATATCTAGATGGATGGGATCTCGAATCAAAACCAAATAAGTGCAGTAACCATCCATTCTCATCGCAGCCTTGCCATAATATTTACCCATTCACAATACAAATCCAAAGCGCCGAATTCAGAAATAAGGAGATATTTGGAGAGTTAATTCACCAGTCCGAAACAGCGAAGTGTGCCCGTCAAACCACACGAAGGTGGTGACCAAATACGATACACACTTCTGGGGACATGGTCTACGATTGAATCAATATCCATGCATCTCATCATTTCTAAATTCTTACTAGTGTGTGAATAGCCCAGGAAAGCTCTAGTCCCACACGTTCATCTTAGCAATTGATAAACATCACAAGTACTCTAAATGTGGATAAAAGTACAGCAGGGTTATATACGTATTACATAGAGGGTTCACACACCCTAATTCATCTCAGAATAGCACAAAAGATAGCAGCAGAAATGTAAACATAGAGGATAAAACCATTGGTGCCATACCAAACCCCACAAGGCAACCGACTAGGGCAGAGCTTAACTTCCAACTACACATTATCCTTGCCACCCTCGGCGGGATAATAGTAGGCCACATCAATGTCGTCGTTTTTCTCACCTGAAAATATGCAGCGTGAGTACGAATGGTACTCAGCTAGACTTACACAATATTAATAGTACAAAGGAGAAATGCTGGTCTCTACATCAAGGAAAATGGCTATGTTGATCTGGTTTTGTATAAAGCTAAGTTTATTGAGCAAATAATATCTTGAAACTATAAGCATTTGCGAAATACAGCATTCTGAAAATTTCAAAACAGCAAGTAATATATTCTGAAAAAGAGGTGAAAATGAGGACAATCCCATGCTCTAACATCAACGATGGGCCACCATTGCCCAAATAAATATGCTACACAAGCATACCATCTTTCATGGCTAAAACCAAGCCATATTTAACACCAAATCCTCTCATATAAACCCATCCATCCATGACTATCCTAAGTCATGATATAACCACATATCCCAAGTTGGATGCTAACATAGACTGACTAACAGATCAAGCGGTCGTCCTGTAACCGTGGACACGGCTATTCGAATAGTTCTTACTCTGATCAGAGGTGTACATCTTTACCCACACGATGTGATAGAAGCCATACGGCTACACTCTAGTTTGATCCGTACCCGTCGGTATCCACACTCTACACATTGAGTGCAGACTAGAGGTCACAACAAAACCTTTCCCACGCTTAGCTCCAACCACCTAAACCACGTCTGGGCCCCCGACGACTTAGCCACACACACCGGTGACTAAGGCGGGCTCACTGTCGCGGGAGGCACCTCCGGCCAAAACCAGGCGCGCTCGAGGCCCTCCAAAGGAAAAACCATCCTCACGACTGACGGATGGGCGTAGATGGCCACAGCCTCCCGTGCTACTAAGTTAAGCCGTCCCATTCCCGGCGTGTGGAAGTATATAGGGTGCTTGAATAGATGTCAACATGTTCGGTCCTTAACGACCCAGACGGAGCTACATGCATTGGGGAAACACCATCCCGTCATCGCCCTATCATCCGTCCAAGTCAAACATATTCTTAATTATAAATCAGAAGTTATTCTTTTCATATTTTAACCCATCCATTTGTATTAAACTAGTTTTAAACCAATAGCTCCATCTATCGGATTTTTCTAAGTCTAGAAATAAGCATGGCTAAGCATTCGATAAAATAAAAGTATCCCAAAGTCCTTAACCAGGGGTGATGAGGTAAAAACATGGAATCAACAACCAAGGAATGGAAATGCATACAATTGGGCAATATTGACTCTACCCGTTTTCCCATTTTAAATGGACTGAAACATGCATATAGATATTGTTTTTCGTAAACAAATCAATTTATTGAAGACATAGGTTCAATATGCTTAGATGCTTGCCTTGCTGCTGCGAGTGGTCACACTCAACCTCAGGTTCTTGCTCCACGTACTCCGAGTTGTCTGAATCTACCGATAAAAGGCGAATATGCAAATAAGAATCAATTAAAGATGCCTATGCAAAAATGATCAATAAATGCTGAGATGAATACAGTAGGTAGGCCACATTCTAAAGTGAATTTTAGTGAAAGAATCATTTCAAAATCTTTTACGGTTTATGAGTTACAAAAATAACAAGATAAAAAGGCTGAAAATGGCAGTTTTGTAATTATTTATATTATAACCTTAAGTTATTATATTTGACTGACATTTTCTATTAAGATTTCAAGAAGGCATGCATTTTGATATAAAAGAGCATAACCTACTGGTTCCAACAAAGTTTGGTTCACTGGATTTTGATTTAAAATGATTTAGTTGTGAATTTTACAAGTTTATCAAAAAAGGAAAGTTAGAAATCACTTAGGCCTATTTTAGGAGGTAGTTTTGTCAAAAAAAATTTATCCACAGTAAAGGTTACAATTTTCTGAGTTTAACAAAAGTGATTTCATATTTTTAGCAGTTAGGATGAATTTTCTAAAAATTTATAAAGTTCTAGGTTATAAAGATGTATATAAAAGATATTTCCATTTTTAGAGAAGAAATCCTACACAGAAGTTCTCACTTTTTATTTTATAACATTAAAGATAACATTTTTATGAATCCATAGAAATTTGGTTCACCTCAAAAGGAGTTATAAAAGATTTCCTAGAAATATTCCAAGTTCCTAGGCACAAAATAAGTTACTTTTGCTTCATATTATTTTACAGATATTTTCTGTACAGAAGTGGTCATATTTTATTTGACAGTATTAAACTTTACAAATTTACAGAACTAACGAAATTGGTTTCACTCAAAAAGGAGTTAAAATGAAATAGTTATGAATTTTTAAAGTTTAACCATTTTTCTGTTGGAAAATAAATCCCTTAATCATTTTTCTAATTCTTTCGTCTTTTCTCTTTTCCTCCCAGCCTGGGCCCACATGCCAGTGAGACAGAGCAGGGGAGGTGCAGGCAGACTGGGCCGTCGGCTCTGTTCGCCAGTGCCGGCGGCAAACGGCGGCTCGGCTGAAGATGTAGCCAAAAGGGAAAAGGTAGCTGGGGTTCCTGCGAAACTGATGGTGCTCGCAACTTTGCCGGTGATGGACAGTAGCTCGCCGACAGCGAGCTCGAGCGGCGGCTACATTCGGGTCGCACGTGGATGTGTCAAAGCAGCCACAAACCGAGCCGGGAAAAACATGGAACAGGTGCTACGGGTCACGAGGAGACTCACCGTGCTCCGAGATAGGCTGGGCGAGCTCACGCAAGGCTCGGCGACGGTGGAGTACTCTCGGCGGCGGCAAAAACCTTTGGGCTCACGTCGTCAGCCTTCTCCCGGGGTACTGCGATGAGGCTGAGGTGCCGAAAAGGTTAGAGACCTCCTAGAGATGGTCTCAGCACGAGGAATCGGATGGAGGCTCACCAGTGAAGGAGAAAAGGACGACGGCGGTAGTTGGCCGGAGAGGGAGAAGATGAAAGGGATCTCGTGGCTCACGGCTTCTCAGCTCGATTCCTTAGGGCTTCGGGGTCCTGGGGTTGAGACGACGCTGGTGGCGTAGTGGCCCAGCCGACGATGCACCACGGCGGCCGAAACGGCTACAACACCACGGGGGCGGTTCTACAGAGTAGAGAACAGGGATGGCGGCGGCACAACAACTTCGACCAGCGAACCAAAGGCGGCCAAGTACAAAAATGGAACGATTAAAACTTGTAGATCATGTTCCCGGGGTCAAGAAGGGATGGAACTCACCGGAGCTAGCTTGGGCTCAACCGAACACCTTCGGTAGAGGAAAAGATGAGCTTGCCGGCGGTGATCTTTGAGGATTTCCTTGGTTTTCTCGGTGGGAACGTGGAGAGGAAGAAGAGGAGAGATGGCTGGCGAAATTTGAGGCGAAATGGCCAAGGTCTCCAAGCTAAGCTGTCCAGGATGCTCTATGTACTATGAGAGAGAGGAAGAAGGAGGCAGTGACACATCTGGCATGCAGTTGCTGAGTTGCTCCAGCTCCACAGTGTCCAGGGTGGGTCCCACATGTAAGAGAATATTGTTTCACACATTTTTGGTTAGGCTTAGGCTATGACTAGTGGGTCCTACAAGTGAAATCCCAGGAAGGGGAGAGGAGTATGCGTAGAAGTTGGGTGAAACACACTGTCCAAAGAAGATCTGAGGCTTACAGGTGGGCCAGGTCTTGTGGGGTCCACCTGGAAGTGAGAAATGAGAGGAGAATTCTCTAGAGACTAAGTGTGGGAAGCTGTATGAACAGCTGTCTTGCAGCTGTGATTTCAGTAGGTTACTAAGGGATATAAATTATGGGAAAATTATTGGAGGTAGAGAAAGATGTGCTTAATCTTCTGACCAAAATTCGTGGTTAGAAATGGTCTGGTTAATCTTTGGTGAAATTGCAAATTAGGCATAATGATCCAGTTTTTCTGCAGTGTAATTTATGTCCCTAGGGCTTTACGCTTATTATTTTATGTAATTTATTTGGGAATTAAACTGAGCCAAAATTACTGGTGGTAGGGTTCTTATTGACACACCTGTTGGTAGAATTGCACTGCCTAATTAATCTCATTTTTATTTGGTGAATTTTAGAAGTATACCTATTCATTTTTAGCTTGCTCCCTAGTCTAGCTGATTTGAGAGATTTTATTGAAGTACTTATTGAAGTGATAAAATCATGGAAAATTTACAGTGGATTAACTATGTGTGATAGTGTTTACACGAATTTTTCTATGATTTTATGTGCAACGAATCATCTTTAGAAATTCCTTAGACTATACAAATGCATATGTCAAAGAAAAGGACCCTGGCTGAAATTTGTTGGAATTTTTTAATGGGTCCAAACTAATGAATTAAATTCTGGAAAAATTATATTAATTCATGATAAATAAACTAATATTTTAATAAATTATCTCCCATATACACTTCTGTTCAATTTGATGCATTTTTTTAGTAGTGTTTTGTTTTTGCCGATTTAGGGTTTAATTATTGAGGGTTTTTAAAACATTGCAAACTTTAACTTGCATGAAGTGACAATGCAAACATTTAAGTTGTGCACTCTAATGACGGTAGGGCATAACACTAATTACCTAAAATTAAATCTAGGGCTGTGACATTCCAAATCAAAATCCTCCAAATAACCCTCTAAATAATCTCCCTGGAAAAATATCAAAGTCCACTGTTCACTCAGGCCGTCCCCTTCCTGTCTCCTCGGGCCGAAACTGCTCGCCCCCCTCTCTTTCTTCCTTTTCTCCTCCCCCGCGCCGGCCCACGACCACGCCGGCCCATCTCTGCCTCCTCTCCCTCGTGCTGGCAACCGGGCCCCACTCGCCAGCAGCTCGCGCCTCCGCTCCCGCATGCCGACAGCCGCGGCCCACACCGCCGATATGCGCACTCGCCAACTTAGCCTCCCTAGGCCCCACCCATCAGCGCTCCTCCCGGAAGCTGTCTCCCCGACGCGCGGCCCCACGCGTCAGATCCATCCCCTTCCTCCCGCCTTCCTCTTTTATCTCTCTCTCACCCGGCTCCTACTCGATCAAATGAGCCCAAGGAGAATGTGACATCACCGAGCAAAATATCTCCTTCCCTGGTCAACCTCGCAGCACCGTCCTGTCGCATCACCCGAACCGCGCCCATCCCTCTTGGTCTCCCCTTATCTCCTCGGCACCAGTGATGATGTCGGCCACAGTGCTCACCATGACGTCAGCCCAAGCTCTCATCATGTCGTGCCTCCTCTGCCATAGCCATGCCCCGAGAGCTCCACCGCCTCTCTTCCTTGTCTCCTTCCACCACTCGCCACCTATAAATAAGGCTCGATCCACCGTCCCGCTGAGTCCTTTTCTCCAAGACGAGCCGAGCTTCTCTCTCCTTCGCCATTAACACCGCTCGTACCCACCTCAATTCAGTCGTTCCCGAGCCAAATCACCCAAGCCGTCGCCACCACGGGATTCCTCAGAGCCCTGCAACCTTCCCTAGTCCCTCCATCGCACCAACACACTGCCGGGGGCAAAATGCCCAAATCAGGTTCCGCTGCCCCGCCATTGTCGTTCACTTTGGAGCTCACCGCTGCTCAAGGTAGAGGCTCGATTTCTCCCTCTACCTCCCCTTAAGACGCATCCAAACCAAACCATCCCAGCCCCCTCTATCACTCTTTTGGACACCGGCGATAGCCATCCGCCGTGCCGCCTCGCCGCCGCCCCCTGGCGGCCGCTGCCTACCGCCGTCGGCCACCATCCGAGAAATCTGAGCCGACCATCATCCTCATCATTCCCTCCTCATCCCATTCCCGTTGGTCGCTGCTCCTCCCTCGCCGCCGTTCGTCGGTGCCCCCACGGCCGCCGTGCACCGTCGATCTCTGCCGGCCGCCTCCTGTAGCTCATCCGACACTCCTCTCTCTCTCTGTCTCTGCCTTGCGGGCCCCTCCCTTTAACCCCTCTGTCCAGTGGGCCCGACTGCCCAGTCCCTTTCCCTTTCACTTCCAAGTGGGCCCCGTCCCTTTAAGTGCACAGTAACTCAATTACTTCCTCTCATTGACATATGGGCCCTTTTATTTTCCCGAGTCACTTCCATGTGGGACCACCCTATCATCCTCCCATTCTTTTCTATGCCATGTGAACCCCTCTGACAGTGCCTCTGTTTCCTTTCTCCACTGCCATGTGGGCCCCCTTTTATCCAACTCTCTCTCCTCCCTATGACATGTGGGCCAATATGTCTTTTTCTCTCTCTATGTCAAAGACATGTGGGCCATCCCTCAAAGTTCTCTCTCCTCTACCACTAACCAATGGACCCCACCTGTCAGCCCTATTCTTAAATAATTCTTTTCCAATAATTCAATAATCCTTTTTCTTTTCCAGAAAAATCCCTAGAACTTCCAAAAATCATATCTTTCAAAACGTAACTCCGATTGAGCCCATTCAAGTCTCTAAATTTTTCTAAAAATGAGATCTACCTCATGGCACTAGTTATTAATAATAGTATATTATTTCTAGGGTTTTGTGTGTTTTTCTCTCGTTTCGTGCATAGTCAACACCTCGGAAATTCGTCAGACGTCGGATTTTCGTGAAGTTTGAAGACGAAGACTGAGGCAAGTCAATCCTTGAAAATATTGCTCCTAAATTTAAAATATTTTATTTGCAAAATTGCATTGCTAGTGTGCACGGTAAATTGATCGGCCTCGGTTTGCGTGTCGAACCGACGGACCTGCCGGTAGTTGCATGAACCCTGTAGGACTTTGGTATCCTATTCCTTGTCGCTCCACCTCATGGTACCTCGGTGACCATGCTCTCTGAGCATGGATTCCGATGATTCCACCTCCAGCACAATTGTTTGTTGATTTAGGAAAATAGGGTTTCCAAAGATTTAAAAACCCAACATGCGATGTCGGCGAGTTTTGCGAAACAAAAATTTATTTGCGAAAATCCACGGTGCAAAGTGATCGCCTGTGTGGTGGCACTTTGTATTCGCATATAAGGACCGATTCCTAGGGAATTTCATCGAGCATCTCACAAGTGCGACCACACGGGTGGAATGGGACGCACCCCTGGCGCTAAGTAATTAGTGTTCCAGGATGTTTTTGTTGTAATAAATGTGGGACTGGCTGGGTGCCAAGAGGGCGATATACCCCTGTCCCCTGAGTACAGGAAATGAGTTCCTGGTGCTTGGTTGAGAGTGAGCATCCATTTATAGGGCAACGTGCTATCCTGGGAAGGCTTTGGAAAGGCCTTGTCGCGAAACTCCCCACCTGATCAGTGTGGGAGTAAGCTCGCATCGTGTGGCGTGCAATCTTTGCAAAGATCTATGATCTGTTCGAACAGCCGCACCCACGCCTTACGGGCAATGTGAGGTGATTCCTCTAGCGTAGATTTGTTTGCAAGTACTTTGCGAAAGTGATTTGTGGTATGGGAATCGTTGCCAGAATTGGCCTCAGTGGCTGATGGATGACCTGATTGGTCTGAAACGAGGCTGTGTGACCCGGGATGTCTAACGGCATCATAGATTAGGCATCCTGAGTGGGAGCAGTTTATGCGCTGAGTGAGATTATGGATGGCTCGAGGAGCCACTGAGTTGAGATTATGAATGGCTCGAGGAGCCTCTGAGATGAGATATGAGATGAAGTCCTGGATAGGACGAAATAGAGGAAAATGAGATTACGTCCTGAGTGGGCGAAGGTGAAAAATAAAGTAATAGATTGAAAATGCAGTGGAAGCTGCTTGTGGGGCAGATCCACTGAACCGTTGTCATAGACGACAGGGCGGTATAGAATAAATAAGAACATATTCAAACATTTGTTTCGCTGCTCGAGTTGTTGAAAAGCAATTCGCGGACAAGATCGAGCCGAGAGCCTCCTTCCAGTCACATTGAGACAACTCACACTTAGGCTTTCAAAAATGTTTTTCAAATGAAATGGTTTGCAAAATAAATCCCAGCCTATTCTTTGATAGCCTGCATAACTCACATTTTCTGTTGCTTGCTAAGTACGTAAGTACTCAATCCATTTCTTTTCTCCCCTCATTCAGGAAGAGTGAAGTTGAAGTGAAGATTAGGGTTTCTTTCCTATCCCAAGCCGTTGCTTGTGGATGGGTTCTCGCTGCGCTATCGTTCCGCTGCTGCTGTTCTGTTTGCATGTTGCTGCTCACGGCTTGCCCGAAGTCACAACTTATAAAGCGTATAAGCTATTTATATATATATTTTTATTTAGTTAATTGCTGTGGTACATCTCTGTTGACCGTGGATACCAGCAAGGTTTCCTGGGACTAGTACCGGCATCGCGGTTCCATGGGAGTTGCTTCATGCCAATCCCTGCGACGCTCCCTACTCTGGTGTTCATTGTAGTGGTGCCAGGGCGGGAGGTGTTACATTAAGCAAAACAAGGTCGTATATTATTGACGAAGCACATATAATACATGCAGCCCCCAACTCACTACTCGGTTAGAACAAGCAACGTAGTGAGTAAGAGGAAAACTGTTACACCATGGGAAAGTATAAAACTCAGGTATAGAAAGGACGTAGCTGTTCTATATTGCATGAGTTGCTGACGAGGGTACCGTCTTCGGTCGGTAGGCGCCTGACCGTGTAACTTCTGCGATAATGAATGGCCCTACCCATATTGGGGATAGTTTATGCCTGTGTTTGATGGTTTGTATTTTTCTCAAGACGAGATCCCAACCAAAAGGCGCGGCCACGGACATTGTGACTGTGAATAACGACACAGGCTTTGAAGACGACTAGATATTGCGATGTCCTTGCTTCTTCAACTGATCTAGTTCGACCCAAATCGAGTTTGTTGGATGTGTCTTCTGAGTAAGCCCCGAAACTCGTGGTGGAGAGCCGAACTCTAACTCAGTTGGTAGCACGGCCTCGGCACCATAGACTAGAAAGAAAGGGGATTGCCCTGTTACCCGACTGACCGATTTTAAGAGACCAAAGAACCGGATGGAGTTCTTGTACCCACCGGCCTGCATATGTTGTAGTCGGTCAAATATCCTTGTCTTGATGCCTTGTAAGACCCATGCATTGGCGCACTCAACCTGCCCATTGCTCCGCAGATGTGCCACAGAAGCATAACAGATCTTGATGCCGAATTGGTTACAGAAATCTTGAAAGACGCCACCCATGAACTGAGTGCCGTTGTCTATTATGATGCGGTTAGGAACCCTGAATCGGTATAATATACTCATGATGAAGTCCTTTGCTCGTGCCACTGTTATGGTAGCAACAGGTTTTGCCTCAATCCACTTTGTGAATTTATCCACTGCGACGAACAAGTGTGTGAACCCTCCTGTGCTTTCTTGTAAGGCCCGACCGTGTCAAGCCCCCATAAACTGCAAAGGGCAAGAATTGGGATTGTTTGGAGTCTCTCTTCGGGCTGGGAGATTTGTTTGTCTTTGCATAGAACTGACCAACCCTCACATGTGCGAACATGTCTTTAGTGTCTGTTACTGCTATTGACCAGAAAATCCTGCGCTATACAGCCTTTTCCAACTAACGTCCTGGATGTAGCGTGGTTGCCACATATGCCCGAGTGGATCGATTGCAGAATTTGCTTGCCCTCCTCGGTTGTGACGTAGTGCATGAGGACATCGGATGCACTTCTTCGGTACAGGTCTTCTCCGACTGCTAGAAACTTTTCGCTTCGACGTTTGATTTGTTCGCTTTGTTGCTACTTTTGGAGAAGTTCATTCGTCTAGGAGGATTTGAGAAAAGGAGTCCACCAATCATTTCGATATGATCATACTTCGTCTATTGCCGGGGCTAGGTTCGCCTCCCGACTGCCTCGATTAGTTGCTCGACAAAGATCCCAGTCGGACCGCTTCTCGCTTTGATCCCATGTTTGCCAATTCATCTGCAGCATCGTTGTATTGTCGTAGGACATGGGTTATCTCTAGCCCATCGATCTTGTTTTCCAGCTTTCTGACCTCCTGATAGTATGCCGCCATGGTATCGTCGAGACATGTCCAGTCTTTCATGACTTGGTTGACCACGAGTTGGGAATCTCCATGCACAACCAGTCGACGGATGCCGAGTGATATAGCAATGTGGAAGCCCATGGATTGAATGCCTCGTATTGGCGACATTGTGGGAAGCCAGGAAGTGGATCTGGAGAACATATTTGAGTTTTTCACCAGTGGGGGACGTCAGTACGATGCCGGCCCCGGCACCACCGATCCTTAGAGAACCGTTGAAGTACATTGTCTAGTACTCTAGCTTCACTATTGATCTAGGCATCTAAACTTCTGTCCACTCGGCCACGAAGTCGGGTAAAGCTTGTGATTTGATTGCTGTCCGTGGCTGAAAGGTGATCGTCCGAACGTCCATCACTCGAGCGCCCACTTAGCGATTCGTCCGGTGGCCTCGTGTTATGCAGGACCGTCCCTGAGTGGATACGATGTGACCACCGGTGACTTGATGTGATTGGCAAATAGTGCACCAGCTTCGCCGAACAGTAATGAGTACCAGGCCATAGAGCGCTTTCCTC